>JAWZYV010004228.1:0-306121 GCA_038373885.1 Cheiracanthium punctorium
TATTTTTACATATATATATCTGTGCAATGATATTTTTATAGGAAGAAAAGGAAAAGAAGAAGCAAGAATTACAAGAAAAAAAGCTTGCTAGTAAAATGGCTTATGAAGAAGAGATGAATTCTATTAAAGCTGCAAAAGTTGCCCCTACTAAAGTTACTCGAGCAGAGATTGCCAACAATGTACAACAAACAACCTGTGAGAATTTTTGCTATTTTATTGCTGTTTTAGAGATAGTACAACCTGTAATGAATTCACATGTAGTTTATTTATTTTGAAAAGTTCCAGTTTCACCATTTGCTCAGAGGCTTTTTTTTTTTTTTTTTTTTTTTTTTTAAAGCAAATTATTTTTGTATGTTTTAGAAAGTTCTGGTCAACATTAACTGTTTAAGATAGTTCAAGCAATTGCATCCTATCAATTAAATTTGGCACATAAATGTCTCACTTTATCAGAAGCTATGCATCTATAAAATTTGTATTGTATATTTTTGTCTTATATTTTCCCACAATGTATTTTGTTATTTTTATATAAAATTATGGTAAAATCATACAAGCTGGTGCGCACCCCATATAAACATGGCGACAGTCGCTGGAGCTTGGCGGCCGCCAAGCTCCAGCGACTGTCGCCAACCATTTTCCACGATCAGCACATTAAAATTGCACATATATTCCACTAAAAATGAGCAACCAGTGGACCGTTTTTAACTAAAAAAACCTCAGTGGATTCAGCAACCTAGTTGTACAGCTATCTAAACTAGGCAACCAGTGGCCCGTTTTTAACTAAAAAAACCTCAGTGGATTCAGCAACCTAGCTGTGCAGCTATCTAAACTAGGCAACCAGTGGTCCGTTTTTAACTAAAAAAACAACAGTGAATTAAGCAACCTAGTTGTACAGCTAATGTAAACTGGGCAAACACTGGCCCGTTTTCAACTCAAAAAAACATCGGTGGATTAAACAACCTAGTTGTACACCTCTTATAAAGTCAGTATGATTAGAATAGCACGTAAATAGCACTTACGAAAACATAAAACACATCGAATATCAATTTAAAATTCACATTAAAAACCTTAAACATTGCAAAGATTCGTTAAAAAAGAGCACTTACCTTTATTTTTTTTTAAATAACCGCTCAGAAATGTCCCCAACACCCACCGGCTTATAACGTAACACCAGCATGCTTTCTTTTATTTAGCTCTATATTCACACCATATTTCTATCAAACACACACAAAAGAACGCTCCTTTTCCTTTCAAAACATAAAAAAACTCCATATTCCACACATAAATACTGACGACGAAATTCCCCGATACGCTTACTAACCTACGATAAAGAGTCCGTAAAACAGAATCAAAACCACAAGGAAAATCAAACATTAACTTAATCCACTCTATCACCAGCCACAAACAAACAACTATCGTCATTCAATTAGCACTGAATGAAAATCCCATACTTCAAAACTGTTTCTCTTTGGTTACTAGTCTAAACAATCCCCGGCAGGGTACTTCACTCCAGCTGAGCATCGCCCATGACGGCGCCAGAGCCAACGCCAAATCAATTTGTAAACAAAACATCAAAATGTAAACAGCACCGTATACGGAATATAGTCCAAAATTATTATTGTGGTGAAAGTTATGATTATGCATAAATTTAACAAGGTTTTTAGGATAGATTAAAATAAAATAAAGTTTAAACACTAAATCCAGTTTTTTTCAGAAAAAACCCCCCAACCCACTGGTTCTTTGAGGGTTTTATTAGGTTTTTTTTAAGTTTAAATCATGGGTTCAGAATGTTTGAAAAAATTTCCTTATTATTAAATACTACTTAAAGCAACTAATTAAACAAAAAACAATTATAGATGAAAAAACTTATAAATAATTAGTAATAATTTTAATATTAAAATCAAAGTACTAAACTAGTGCTGAATTGAAACTTAAACTATAATGTTTAGTTATGGATAAAAAATTCTTATTCATCTTGATTTAAGGGATGAGCATAAAAAAAGGAAAAAATCTAGAAAAAGTTATTTTGAAAAGTAAATTCTAAAACATATTGATTGATGATGGGCAAAGATTTTTTTAGAGATGTTTGCATTTTAAAATGTGTTGCTGTATTCTTAAGCACAGTAAAAGAGTTAGAAAAACATCACCATAGCCTGGGGTAAATTTCAGTTTACCCCTTTCAAAGCATTCCTCCCTTACTTTAAAGAACAATGAGGAGGAATATCTAAGAGCAGAACAATATCATAATTTTCCACCTGCCATGGTTGTTAAATGCACAGTTTTTTTTTTTTTTCAGAAAAAACCCAACTCACTGGGATTTTTGGGGTTTTATCTGGGCTTTTTAGGTTTCATTAGGATTTTTGGGCTTTATCTGGTTTTTTTAAAGAAGGGATGGGGGTTGGAATGTTTGAAAAAATGTTGCTAATTCCTTGCTTATTTTGCTAATAACAACAATTTTTGCTGATTATAACTTATTGCATCTAATTGATTTTCATAATTAGTTGCTTTAAGTTGTATTTATATAGGGAAAAAATGTATAAATGAATAATAATAACCAATCATCATTTGCATTTAGATTATTAGTTTTAACAATGAAGTTCTAGTACCATACTTAGTACTAGAGTACCGGTCTAAAGAGACGACTGGTCTTTGCAGGTGACCAGTAATAGAGGTTTTAGTGTATTTTTGAGATTATCACCTAAGTATTTTCTGTTTTGTCAGGTTAAAAATTGTTGCAGTTTAGAGCCACATAACTTTTTTTGGCTGGGAAAATTGTACTAAAAACTATTCAATCTTTTCTCACATTTTTTGTAAATGACTACTCTTTTTTTTAGCTTTCCTTCATTGACGTCTCCAATACCGCATAGCTAAATATTGATCCTTACTTCACATTTTAAATTTTTTATCAATTAATGTTACCGTATTTACTTGGGTATAAAGCAAACTCTTTCCGAAAAATTTAAGGCAAAAAATCTGAGTGCGCATTACTTTTTACTAGATAACTGGAATAACTTTTTACTTCTGCATTACTTCTGTAATCTATGATATATGTGTTCATCAAGAAATTTATTCATAGTAGATAATAAATCTGGAAAGATCTCCCTCTTATAGTATCTTTTCACTGGTTACACTTTAAAAGGAATAGCTAGTAACAGTATTTGTTAACGCTAATTTGCAATTTTCATTGCTTCTACTAGTGTTGTCATTACTGCCACAGTCATTGGTCTTTCAAATGATATTGTCTACAGTTCCATCCATTTAATTGAAAATTTCAGTCACTTTCAGAATCACTTGCATATCAAATTTGTAGTGCATGCTATATATGAGATAATAAAATTTCCCCTATTTTTTTTGTGAAGTATGGGGTGCACGTTATACACACATTCGCGCTATACACAAGTAAATACGGTATTTAAATACACTAGTGATTTATTCTAAGGACAAATCTACTCAAAGATCTGCGTTAGAAATATCTTAGTGAAATATTTATTGATGATAGTTACTGAAAATCGACATACTATTTCTCTAATTTAAAATAGTTATATTAGTTACTGTGGTATTGCGTATGTGAATATCAATTGTTACATTGAGAAATGATGCTTTTGTATTTTAAAGGAATGCTTATTAAAAAGATATTTTGCATTTGGAGGTCATCATCTATGCTTATTCCAAAGCTTTTTAATCTTTTTCTGGAAGAACTTGTAAAACTACTTAAGATAAACTTTGTGTCACCTTATGAAAAACTAGTGTAAACCAAAAACAAAAATTTTGTAGAAAAAAAAAATGCTTACTTATTCTGGCTAGAAATTTGGTGGCGAATTTGAATATAATTCTTCTGATAGTATACACCATTGAAGCATCGTTGTAATAGTTTAGTTAACTTTATAACTCAACATACGCAGTAATGACAGTGTGGTGTTTTACGAAAATATGGCTGGAAAACATGAAGTAGTCTGGCAGTTTTATTTCAAAAGTGTAGTGAGAACTCTGTTTCCATCATAACCCTCTGTTAAAATATATGAGAAACAAGCAGTGAAAATTTCAAACATTCTCTTAAAACTTTTTCTGAGATAAAGAATCATTGCTTTGCCAAATTTAGCATTTCATACTTGTGTCTGAAAAGATTTGTCACTATCAACTGGGGCATAATTTTTTCTTATAAATTAAAAAGATTTTTATTAATCAGCATGAACATTAATGAATGTACATTTTAACTTCTTATTAAGAATTCGAGCATATAATACAGGTACATTGATTTAAAAAAAAAAATGGGAAGAGGAAGAGTGATGAAAGGTTAAAATTTCTGAGCCTGTATCCTGGATGTGATGAAAAACTGGAAAATAAATTTATGTGATAATGTAGAAAAGAATATTTGATTTATGAAGTTTTTCAGTTAACATTTGCTTCTTATTTTACAGCTAAACCTCCTAAACCCTTACTAATTGATGAACAGCCATTAGAGGAGAATGTCAATCGACTAGAAGTCGAAGGAGATGTTGCTCGCAATGTTGATGAAGCTATTGCAGTGTTAAGGTACGATACTGCTTTTGTAAACAAATTTTGCATGTATATACTTTTTTTTAAAAAAACTTTAGATGTCATTTAATGTACTGTTCAAATAAATAGGAGCATTGTTGACTTTTGGTTTTATCACCTCCATACATATATGTAATTATAAAAATTTTAACTCTTAGGTATGTTTAGACATTATTTCTGATAAAGATTCAAAAATATTTTTAAGAAATATTAGAAAGCATTTTATAACTTTATGAAAGATGGAAACTATTGATTCCTAAATGTCTCCATCTCTTACTCTTTATTTTTCTAGGAGTATGTAAAATTGGGAAAGCTTAGCCCCTCTTCCCCTTGTTCCTTTATTTAAAACCCAGTTAAGCTGAAATCTGTTGCTGTATTGGGGGGGGGGGGGATTCACTTATATTGCTCTAAAAATGATTTTTTATGCTCTAAAGTTTAACATTAACCAGCTTATGCACCTGAAAATATCAGCATAAGTTATTCTCTAATCAGGGGTTAGTGCAAGATTCTCATTCCAGTATATAGCCACACGCAAAATAAAAAAAAAATCTTGTGTAATTATATTTTACTGCATGAAAAATTTCTCTTCCTCACACCAACAACAAATGAAAAGTAATGCTGCTGTAAAACTTAAATGAGAATTTTCAAACCAATTACCAATTCGAATGCCGACACTACATCTGCAAGACCTCAAATAACATTTCCAAACAATGTGACTATTAAAAGTATAAAGTTTCATTTCGTGTGACATTGAACAATGCATATACGTAGGTAAAATTTCATATTTTTGAAAATACACAGAATATTCACCATTTGTCGGCAAATCCCATAAATTCATATTTATGCAACAAAATAAAAATGAACCGATACTCAGCAAACTTTAGACTATAATCTACAAAATAACAATTTCGTTAAAAGCAACTCTAATTGAATTGATAAACACCAAAATCTATATGTCCATTCAAAAGAAATTTCTAGAAACATCTAGTCACTGATTATATTCCAAAGACCAATCACCTTCACATACTGCAAAAAATCTGGAGTGACTCCACTCGACTTTCCGAATACTTGCGATTAAGATCATTGCAAAGCATTTAAATAAATTTTAATCGATGAATAATTCAAACATATATACCAGATTGAAGCTCAATCAAATGCGCCGTTTAAACGCTAGCGCACTTTCAAAAATCTCTCCCGATATGCCATAATGTAAAAGAAATCTTTTCGTAGCCCTGTAGAAAAACTATAAGTCCTATACACATCAAAATCAATATCGGTCTTACGATGATGGTTTGTAACATGTATACCTAATTTAAGCTCAATAGAATGTACCGTTTAAACGCTAGCGCACTTTCAAAAATTTCCTCCCATAGGCCATAATGTAAAAGAAAACTGGTCTTACGATGGTGGTTTATGACATATATGTCCAATTTGAGCTCAATTGAATGTGCCGTTTAAACTAGTGTTGACTCTAGATTAATTTGGCAGGGCGCAGTGCCCGGCGGCCTTTTTGTTATCTTTTTAGCGCCCGGCAGCCCTTTTGTCGTCTTTTTAGCGCCGGGCGGCCCTATTTCTCTTCTTTATGCGCCCTCCTGCTTTTACATTTTTATTATTATTAGTAAACAACCAGCACTTTTTATTTCCTACATACCATTTGCGGCCCATCACGATAATACGTTAATTAAAACGGTTACGATTGAGTACAATAATCCCATCATAAAAATAGGTTCGATTGAAAACGGCCCTTTCACAAAAACCGTCTATGAAATCCGATCTTTCCCACAAATGTAATTTATTAAAATGCTTTTTTCAAATATTCTGCTCTTTCAGATCGAAATACTCCTACTGCCCTTTTCTTTGTTTTCTTTTGCGCGAGCCGAACAGCCGAGTAACCCGAAAAGGCCCCTCTTGTATGTTTTGTTTTTGCTGACTCAAGCGAGAAGCCCGATCGGCATTTCACTTAGGAGTTGGGGGAAGAAAATACGGTTGGGAAATTCAAAATTTTCTCAAGTTATCTAAAAATTTCTGATTCCATCTGTCAATCCTCAAATATCGGTGGCTACTTTTGATAAATATGTAGTTGCAAATTATCAAACAATCATTATACCAGAGTTCGTCGCCAGCTGTATATAATTATTGCTCTTCTCGATGTCTTTAATAGTTGCGCAACACTAGCAAGTCCCCCCCCCTAAACGATTTGCTCTTTTTAATCGGCTTTCTTAGTACATATTATTCGTAATGTATAACAGTTATTTACTTATATAATTACAGATGATACAGAAAGAATGCCTTAGCAAAACGACGTTTTGCGATTCGAAAATTCGCGGGATTTGCTTGTTTGTTATGGCAAGCCCAGACAAGGGATATCTTCTAAGGGGGGTGCCTTGGTTGGGTGACTTTTTAAGGAGTTCTAATGTGTATTGACGCGTACATCTTGATGAAACCGACCAAAACTCCAGACCGACAGTCGCGCGGGCGGGGCCCGCCGAACGTGGGAACTTCAACACTTCAGCCGTGTACCATGTACAGTGGCTTTATCTACTCAAATCCATCTGAAAATCGAGGGATTTGCGACGTTTTGGGAATACAGCAATTGAAACACATTATGCTTTCGCCAAAATCAGAGCATACTAATTGATCTTTTGCTTTAGCAATGTAGTGCTAGGGTTATTGGCGCCCGGTGCGGTCTTTCAGTTTGCCGCGCCATTCTTTCTAAGTTTCAGCATTCTGCATCCATTTCGGTCCTTTAGTTTTCCACTTTATTATTTCTAAGTGTCCTGCCGGCCACCATGTTTGTTTTTTTGCCGCCGGGGCGGACCCCCCCCCCACCCACTTATTACGCCATAGTTTTAATTACATAAAAGTGGAGTGCAGAATTTAGTAAATCAGACTATTGACAAGATTTGGTATTCTAAATATTCATATTATACACCTTCCGATTTTAAAATTCTCAACATTTTAATGAAAGAAGAAAGGAAAAAAAAATAATAATAAAAGCAAAAGAGTTCTGGAAAAGGATGTCTTCAGAAAACAAATTGTGTCATAAGTTAACAGCTAGGTTATTCATAAAACAAACTGTCATCAATTTAAGCTTATTTTCAGTTGAAAAAGAAAAAAAAGAATTCTGGAAGGTTTATTAATAGATAATTTGTTTAAGTACTTTTGGCACCAGGATGTTGATTATTTTAATTATATTAAGCTGATTAAAAACATATGATAGTTAAAATAAATATTGATTAGTACTATTTTTATTTTAAAAAGATTAAAGCAAGGTTTAAGAAAGAAAATTTAGTGTTTTTAAAGAGACCTTTTTAAGTATGTTACAAGAAATTAAAAATAAAGCTTTATGAAAAATAAATTATTGAAAATATTTTAAACTTTATTTCATACATACCTTTGGACAATTCTGTGAGTTAAAAAAAAATATTAATTTTATACCTGCTAAAAAACTTACATGTAGTAATTATTTTTATTTATTTTAAAGAAATAGTACTTTTTAAAAAACTTATATTCACTTTTCATGAATGAGCAAGCATTAAATTAGAAGTGAAAGAGGAATAACAAATATATTTCAGTGATTTGATTTGATATGGTGTTGTACATTCCAACCATAGGATGTATTACAAAATTTGCATGACTATGTCATTTTTTCCAGCAATCTTCTGTGTTCTGAATTAAATTTCCCCAATTTCTGTAGTTATCAATTGATGGATGAGTTAAATTGTTTGATGCAATTTTAATAATGTCTAATAGTAATAAGGGTAACTTTGAAAATCTTTACTTGGTACTCATTCAATAATTATTGCAAACAAAAGAATTTAAATAAAATTCTGATTTATATAATTAAATTTTATACATCCTGCATTGCAGAAATTTTATTATTTTTATTACATGCTAAACGCATCTACCCTAATCCACTTACACTGACAGTCCTTTTCTGTTTAAAAGTTTGTACCAATATAGGTGAAATATCATATATGAATGAGATCCAGTAATTGTGGTCCAGTAGTGATAGTGTGATAAAATGGAGGAACAAAAATTAACAGTCCCTCTGCCTTCCCCTACTGCCTAACAAATCATGTCTGGCTAAAAATTTCTGAAATCTTCTTCAATAAATGTACTATTCTTATAAATAATAAACATGTATGTCATGTAATTTTGAGAAAAAAAATTAAGCAGAAAATTCAACATTACTTATATTAAAACTTCTTTATGCTAGAAGTTTTTTTTAAATCAAAACTTCTAGTTATGTAGATTTAATTCACATATTTATGTCATGTTTAGAGTTTAGACCAAAATATTATCAACAAATTATTTTTCCTATTTCGCTTACACTTCCTTCTTTTGGAGAAAATATCCAGTAGAAGTGGGGGGGGGGGACTAAGACAAATTGGAAAAAGATCTTACTATGCATTGAAAGTCAGAACACATATTACAACTCTACATGTTAAAGTTTCGGGGATCAGATCGTTTCAAACCAGTTTCTATATGTTATCTACCTGTACATTCTCATGGAACCCCAAAGTGCCCTTTTTGAGAACAGGGTGCCCCTTTTGAAAATTTCCCCCCCGGCGGCCCTTTTTTTCTAGAGTCAACACTAGAGCACACTTTCAAGAATTTCCTCCCATAGGCCATAATGTAAAAGAAATCTTTGTCATAGTCCTGTAGAAAAACTTAAGTCCTATACACACCAAAATCAATACCGGTCTTGCGATGGTGGTTTGTAACATATATACCAAATTTGAGCACAATCCAATGCCCCGTTTAGGAGCTTTCGTGTTCACTCATATACACACACTCATACATACATGCATCTCGTAAAAACAGCATAAACAAATTCAAAAGACCTCAAAACGTGTCAATACACCAAAATCTCGAAGTCAAATTTTTTCATGATTACAATACTTTCCTTACATGGTACATGTTCGGAAAGTAAAAATGCGAAATTAAAAGTAATTTGTATGCAATACTACGCACGTATAACTGTGTATGAATACAAAACATGCAGAGCAATATTCAGCATAATGGCAGATGACTACAAAACAGGAACAAAAAGCTTTTTTTGCTATTCAAACACATGTTCAACACTTATGCACAATCAAGCAAAAGTTACCAGAAAAGGTCGCCAAGCATTGCCCTCCACTACCCTAAAAAAAATCGTCATGTTTGTGGCATGCACTTAACGGATAAGTACCTTTTTTGGAGGGGGGGGATTAAAATTTGAATTCTTAAGTTTTTCATAAATTATATCCTTGGGATATTAAATTCAATAAACCCAGCACCGCTCTCTCTAAAATAGCCCAAGAACAACCCATTAAAATTAACTTAAACCATTGAAATTAAATTAAATGAAAGCAAAAAACTATCAGACTATAAAAATATCAATTACCAGGGTGTCTACTGGTCATGAAAATCATGAATGTCATGAAAATGTCAAGATTTTGAAGAATGTGTCATGAATGTCATGAAAATGTAAAGATTTTGAACAATGTTCCATGAATGTCATGAAAATGTCCCGAATTTCTATAGGATGTCATGATTCTTTTTTTTCCCCTACAACCCAGTCTCCTGTTGTTGGGAAGGGAAAAGGACTGTCTTGCAATCTCACTGCCGTGTGGCAGTTTATCTTGCCGATTAGGATAGTTACATTTCATTTACTTTTGACCATTTAATTAATTAGTGAATATTAAGAGTAATTAATATTATAATTATATGAACAGAGTTGCCAACTCTCCTGATTTAGGCAGGAGACTACTGATTTTTCATTGATCTCCTGCCAACCTGATTTACGATACATTTCTCCTGATTTTTTATTATTTGCTCATTTTCTCCTGATTTTTATCATTTATCACATGAATAATGCAATTTTTTTAAATTGAAATCTTTTAATAAGTTTTGTCGTGGCAAGGAACCCTTCTCAGCATTTTCCCCTTTCCTGCAATCAAACTAGTTCCAGGAACCCACGCATGCATGTGTGACATCATAAAGTTCAGACTTTACTGACAAATGTATAATAGTGAAAGAGGTGCAGCTTCATGTTCTAAAGCATTGAAATTTCTATCTTTTTCCATCACTCTTAAAAATGATTATTTTTTGACTTTCCAACTTAACATTTTTCATGTTGCTAAATTTTTTACAAGCTACTGACTACCTAATAGAAGACATGACCCAAAATTGAGTTTTTTTGTGTTCCAAAAATATCTATATCTGGCAACAAACAGCACCAAAGATGCTTTTTTCTCTCTCCAAAATGTAGTTTCAGCTGATATAACCCTGATCTTTTAAAATTGAGTTTTTTAATCGAAAACAAGTCTCCTGATTTTTAGAATAAAGTCTCCTGATTTTTAGAATAAAATCTCCTGATTTTTCACTTTGCCAGGTTGGCAACTCTGTATGAATATATATATACAGAGTGATTCACTACCAGGCTGACAAACTCGCGGGGGGTGTAGGTGTACAGAGATAGTTCAGAATCACAGAGCAATGTGGGGTCGAAAATATCGTCTTACCTGTTAATAATCACTTTGGAAGAAGTGTTGAAGTGTGCACCTAATTTCTTAATCGAGTTTCATAAACAATGGGCTTTCCTCAGACAATTTCATAAATGTAATGAAAGAAGCAATTCTGAAATAACTATTTTTATCAAGTTCAATCGGTGGAAGAGGAATTAGTTTTTGAAAAACCATGGCCGCAAAGTTTACTATCACTTGAACACTTTTTCTAAAGTGTACGGTACATGAAGAGGACGTTTCCAACCCCGTATTGCTATGCGATTCTGAACTGTCTCTGCACCTCCTGCAAGTTTGTCAGTCTGGTAGCGAATCAACCTGTATATGTATATTTATATATATACAAGGTGACCCAAAAATAGCTCCCAAATTCTGCATAGCTAGATTCCTCGTTGAAAGTACATAAAAATTTCCCAAAGCACTGTACCTGTACGATCCATAGTTTACAAGAAAAATGCAAGACAAAAGCAGAAACATCATATCCAGTATACCGAAAGAGCCTTATTGGAAGCATGAACATAGGTTTTCTTGCATATGCTTTTATAAAATGATAAAAATTCCACCGTGACTATCGAGGCTTGAGTGCAGGCGGCATGTGATGGCTAACCGCTCACTCTGCATCAATCTGGTGCCCATATAAATGCGCACAGAAAGAAGGGGAGGGACGGAATCACTTTTCACTCTAATTAGATCAATCCTTTCAAACGTTTTCATTGGAAGGAATTCAAAGATGGCAGATCTGATGAACACAGCAGTCCCCACTTATCCAGTCTAGTGTCCAATTTAATGTTTCTAACTGATTTACCTTGCACTGAATGTGATGTCATAATTTGATTTTCCTATTTTTCTCGAAAACTATGGGTCATACAGGTACAGTACTTTGGGCAATTTTTATGTGCTTCCAACGAGGAATTGGGCTGTGCAGAGTTTAGACGCTATTTTTGGGACACCCTGTATATATATATATATATATATAATTATAATATGACTAAAATTAGTTACATTTCAAAGCAACAAAATGGCGGTATGTTATGAAAATTCCCTTGTGGTCATGAATTTTTTTTTTCTGCACTCCAGTAGACACCCTGATTACGCTCTTAACATGGAAGCTTTTTAAATCTTAACTACAGAGGGTGCCATAAATGACATGACACATGCGCAGATCGATCTCGGATGGAGCGAGGTGTTGAGAAAGAGATCAGTGCAGACAAGAAACGGAGAAAGCCGCCACCAAAAGCTGCTACCGAGGAATTTTAATTGTGTATTTTTAACCTTTTAAGCAAATAGATTTTATCATGACAAATTCAGAATGCATGAAGAATATCAGGATAAATGCTCTTTTGTCTGATGAGAAAAATAAAGTAGAGAGAGAAAAAGAATGATATAATTCAAAATTTCTAAATATTTTATTAAAATTTAAATGTTAAAAATGCATAAATAACAATAATGCAATTGCATAAATAACAAAAAAAGCAATATTTTATAGCATTTTTTCCTTAGCTATCGAATGTTTATCCTTCTTTAAGCGACCACCCATCTTAACAACTGGTTTTTTGCAGAATGGAAGGTGGTTGCTCCCAAGAAGTTCCATTGTATTTTAGTTTTTTTTGTTGGTTTTGGTGAACAGAGCAAAAAAATCTTTTTTTGGCTCTGAGCATATGACTGGCAAATCCATTAACTGCCATGTTGCTGATAGTTAAATGGAGTAATGGCAACAGTTGCACTTTTTCAGCATTGGGGTAGTCTATCCAGTTGTTCTTCTATATCTCAGAAGTACAAAAAGTCTTAAACCATGTAGGTAGGCTGCTCCTGAAGTTACTTTCCTTTTTTGTTCTTCTATATTGATGGTTTGTTGACAATGCTACTGTTGTCATACTAATAAAAAAGGGAAAAACCCTCACACTTTTGCTGGTGAGCGCATTAATATGGCCAGGTTGTATATCTCAACCTACACAGTATACTGTCTATTGACAGTTTATGAAAAAATGGCTGGCAAACTGGGAATAGTCAGGAAAATGTTTCGAGTGGCAACTTGACTAAAAAATGCTGCAGAATACATTGCTATATAATACATATAAACATTGACAGAAAAACATAGTTTATCTGATTATGTGATCACAATTCTTCTGTGATGAATATTTTTGGATTCTATCAATTTTGTGTAAAAAATTAATCAAAAATTGCTTCTTTATTAAACAGAGAAATCTAAATTGAATTAAGGAAATCTGACTTGATGTATGTAAGTTTTCTTTCCAGAGAATTTTTTTAAACCAAATATCCTAGTTGTGCAACTTTTTGTCTGAAAAGCAAACTCATATAGGCTAGTATTGATAACACTTTCGTGTATTAGTACTGAGATAACAAACTCTTCCATCTCTAGTGTTAATGAAGAGAAAGTGGATCTTCATCCCGAAAAGAGAGTGAAAGCTGCATATCAAGCGTATGAAGAAAGGAACTTACCTATTTTAAAAGCTGAAAATCCAAATCTTAGACTCTCTCAATTGAAGCAAATGCTGAGAAAAGATTGGATGAAGTCACCAGAAAATCCTCTCAATCAGGTAAATGCCGGAGCTAGAAGATGATTTAGTGTCAAACTGCACTTCCAGTCAATGTATTTAAGGGTGTGTAATAATCCAATTTGTTTTGTAAAAATATTTACTTTTAAGTTAATAAAGTGACTGTTGTACAAGAAAAGATTCTCTAATCAATGATGTTTATAAGTTAAAATTTTCATTCACATACATCAACAGCAGTAGTGTTTGTGATCTATCACTTGCTATTGTTTGACTGCAATTTTAGTCAGAATTAGTGGGTGTGGATCCTACATTTTGGGGTTTGAGAAATCCTTTTGACTTTGAACTTTTTATTTTGTAAACTAAACATATATTTTAATACAAATAATATGTCATTAAAACAAGCTCTCACTTTGACAAATTTTTCAAACTAGTAAATAGATTATTTCTATTAAAAGCTGAACACCCTCATTTTACCTAGAAACTGAACCCTAAGTTTTAATGAACTGAAATCGGTAATTTTTCAAGTATTTAATATTTTAGCTTTAAGCAAACGTCAAACATTTGAGTTTTATGAATAATCTAAAACCAAATGTGAAGTAACATGTATTAAAAAACAGATATCTGTTTAAAAAATAATCTAATTTTTTATAAAATAAAATAAAATTTAATTTTTTAAAAGCTTGATGCAGGCTATTGGATTAGTGAAATACATTGATTTTTGTATTATTATTTCCAAGTTAAAATTTATAATACAGTAGATGCTGCTTAATGCTGTCAACTCAGATTTTTTATAACAATATCCAATTGGTAACTATAAAAACTTAATGATATCCCAGATACTTATGATAAAATGGAAACGTACCCACGACAAAATGGAATATTGAGGTAGAAAACATTTTTTGAAAGAATTCAGCATTTTTTTTTTTTTTTTTCTGTGTGCAGTTCATCCTTAAAAGCTCATTAATAAGCTTTTCATATTCATTCTGTTTTGAAAACTTTCCGAACAATGGTGTGTACCTCATCCCAAAATTATCAAATATTGTCTAAATAGCTTTCCCCCCTGGGTTTCAAATACATGTGCTGATGGGGACACATATTTAACACCAATAGACAAACAATACACAATCTTTCTTGCAAATCATACTTTGAATCAGATTCTTAACAAAACTCCGTTTCCTAGTATATTTTTCAGGAATTAGTCTGTGAAAAAAGTGATAGCATTAGCTGAAAAGTTGATCACACAAAATGTTTGATTTTTTGGAATGGGATATAGGTAATTGGTGCTGGTTGGATTTTGATAACAAGCAATTCATAACAATAACTGTGATCACATTAAGTGGCATCTACTGTTTTTACAATAAGTTTTTTATAATTTATGTAAATAAAAAAATAATTTTACAGATCCAAGAATAATGATGTTTTGACCCTTTTTTTTTTTTCAAGGAATGGGGAGGATAATATTATTAGATTAGCTTGCTTTTGTTTAGTTTTAAGATTACCTGTTAATTTTTGTACTACAGGTTCATCCTGCTACATACCCCATATTATATAATAAGATAACTATTGTGGTATTATATAATAAAATTGGTTTGTCTTGGATCACTGACTTGAAAAATCGTGATATGAACTACCTAATATGAACCTCGTACTTTCAATTGCTATTCATACTGTCTCCAGAGGAATAAAAACCTGTGTGGTCATACTACTTTGTTATCTAAGTTGTTATTCTTTTGTTTTTTTTCTGTTCTTTTGAAGAAAATATTGCAAGGTGTTTCATGCTAACATTTCTTATCAGAGGTAGTTTATTTTATAAATGTAATTTTTCCATTTGTTAATTACATTAGTTCAGATTACTAACTGCAGGTGCAAAATACCTACAGCAGCTGTTTTTTATGTAGTTCCCAATAAGTATTTCAGTACATATGAATTCTGCTGTCAAATCTATTATCACCTTACCTTTAAATGCTGTGGATCATATGTAACTCCTATGTGTGTATTGTTAGGAAAACAACCCTAAAGGTTACCTTTTCTTTTGACTAGAGACCAAGGCCCCTAGACTCGCTACACTCGCTTTTCATATGAGGTATTCGACCCCTAATAAGGCTTATTTGTAAAAAAGACATAATTTCCACAGACAAAACCCAAAAATTGGATCAGATAGAACCAAGCTACACACTACTTGCTTCTTGCATGTTCCTTGGAATATAAAAATTTAAATTTCACACTATTTTTAATTGTGTAAAGCCTCTGAAATACCCTATTGAGGTCAGCTATGTATGATTCTACTTTAAACATTTTCTTCTACTAACTAAACTCATAATTTTTATTGCCCTGTATCTAGCACAGCACTCACTGTGCCAGCCCTTTTTGAATAGAAACGAAAAACCAACCAGAGAAACCTTAAAGCAATTGGTGACAGCCAGGGGCGTAGCCAGAAAATTTTCATGGGGGGGGGGTTACGACTACTACAACTCATATATATGTATACTTGTGTGTGATAATGTAGTGAAGAATATACATTTTGTATGGCAAAAAATTTCTCATGGGGGGGGGTTATGACCCCCCTTGGCTACACCCCTGGTGACAGCATGCAGTTCTGTACAAACCTCTAATTTTAATCTTGCAAATGCTGCCAATGCATCTTCCTCAAAAAGTATTTGCTGTATCCAAATAGTCAAGCGACATTTCATGATTTTTTTATGCACTTTAAGATGAAATCTGAATGAAGTTTGTACAATAAAAGCTTAGGAAGTTTCAACGACGCTGATTTTTCTTGAAATAATAAAAATTGCATTTTGAGGTATGTCACTAATAAAAACCTACTTAAAGCATTTGAAAAAAAGTGTTGAATTTTAAATTAAAAACCAATTATTTTTCTGTAAAACTAATGAAACTTTTTAATTTTTGATGTTTTCAAACACTGATTTCGGAATTTCTGGATCTCATTAAACATTAGTATAAGCAATTGAAGCGATCTTTCAATTGAAGTCATCTTTTCTATATACATACAAAATTTCGAATGTTTTAATGTTAAATTTATCACTGCATGTAATTCCAACTGTAGTATGGGAATTTCAATGAATGCATAAGTGCGAACTTTGTTTTGCTTCAACAAGCTTATAAATCAAAAGTTTAATTTTGGAAGTCATAGTAACCGCTTCTGTAGCCTGACCAATAAGACACTTGTCTTAGATCTCATGATCGGCATGTGTATTTGTATCCCATCAAGGAGATAGAAAATTTTTGCGAACTACTCTTAATTTTGTGATGCATAAATGAGTGTACTTGATATAATAATTCAGAGCTGAATTAATTTTTTTAAAGTACTATGTGTATATATGTAAGCAAACGAGGACATAATAGTTGTTGCGGCGTAATATTGTTGTTCATGTACCGGAGAAGGCGAGGCTGTTGAGGCTTTGCTGAGACCCATACTCGGTGTTGGGTCATAGCACCGTCGTTGGACAGGAGGCGAGTTGAAGCGGCTCAGTGGGACCCTGGCGTAGAGCCTTCCACAGCCGCGCATGGCTAGCACTCGTAGTTGAAGCAAAAGGATATCATGTGGGTTTACAATTCCATATTTTTTTTTAGTTTACACACAATTTTACATGGCAACTGAAGTCACGAAAAAGCTCCTCTCTGAGTTGCATTTCAAAATATATAACCTCAGATCACGTGTTCTATAAAGTATTACATGTTCCAAAAGAGGTGCATTTATTGGTTATTAAACTGCCTGGGTCTGCTAGCCTTAGGAAATTCTTGCGAGGTGTGGTGTCAGAAGACCGCAAGAAAGAGGGGAGATATATTACTTGCATTTGAATTAGATTTAGATCCTGATACAAATCCTTTGTTTAAAATGAAAGTTACTGCGCCCTAAAGAATTTCGAAGCAAGCAAATAGAAATTTTGACATATACATAAAAGAAAGAAAGAAAGCTGGTATCCAATAAGAATTTCTAAGAAGCATTAAAACTGCCCTCTTCCGAACTAGCCTAAATAACCCCCCTCCCCCCGCAAAAAAAAACAGTATGGCTGTGTTGTCGACATGGCCACGTGTTTTACGTGTATGTAACAAGTAATATTTTCTTTGAGTTTCAGCGGGTTCAGGAAAGAAATCAAACAAATAATTAAAATAATGAGTCAAATGGCTCTAGTAGTGAGCCATTTTAAATTTTAAGTTGAAAAATAAGAAATTCCAGCTATTCGTTGAGATAAGAGATCCAACTTTTAATTCACTGAAACCCTTATCAACTAAATGTCAAAGTTGCAGTATTCATTTCCTGTTTAGTTAGGTACAAGAAAGTTTGTTACTGAAGTATATCTGAGAGAAGCATTCTAAGCCTATTCTTAGTGATTCAATTTCCTTAGGTGTGTTCTATCTGGAAAGCATTCACCGTCACAGAACATCTGAACAGCTTTAGAAACAAATCAATATTGTTAAACACTCCAAAAAATTAATAATGCTTCTTTACCCTACGCACAATGGACTGACACTAACAATAAAGCTGTGTGTCTCGTGCAACTTTCAGAAAAAATTCATAAGCACAAAAATTGCCCGAGAAGTTACCCGGTTTTGTAAATGTTGCAAAATTCCGAATGCTTAATATTTTTTCCTGAGTGTTCCGTAAATCATATAGGTTCATTGTGTCAGTTCACAGTACAACTCATAAAAAAACTCTCAAAATTTTTTCGAGCCTCTAGCGCAATTGAATTCTTTAAAATGCTGTTCAAAAGTTGCATGATTTTCAAGTGGAACAGTCTTAAGGGACAGGTGCTCATTCAAATCATTTTTAACAAACATTCTATTTATTTTTAAATAAATTGTTATTGATATTATTTGAGTATATACTGAATGTATTTATAAACTATCATTAAATGAAATTATAATAATTTATGAAATTATGGGTGGTTCACTTTTACTTCAATGGTTTACTAAATGCTCCAGAAGTGGGCCTAGTGGATCCAGTACTGGAACACATGCTTTTTCTCAAAAAGATGGTCGGTACTTACGTACTAAAATGGACACTAGTTTTAATTTGAAAAAAAATGCGCCAAATATGTGCTAACGTGCCAAGAGTGAAAAATGTTCCAAGAAGGTACAAACACGTCATTAAACGCAGCCATCTTTGTAAGTACGGACTCTTTTTTTTTTTTTTTTTTTCTTTTGCTATGTCATTTCCCATAAGCCGGTCTTATCCGCGGTCATTTGAAAGTGTTTTTATTTTCCTTCTGTTGTATAATGTATTGTATTTTTGTAAGATTTTAAGTTATGTAAAGTTATATATGGTTTGAAATGCAAAGTAAAAGAATGTAGAAATGTGCAGGAAATTGGTTTGGTCGTTCTAGAATTTCATTTTTGAAAGCCATTAAGTTTATTTATTGCTGGTCTGAAAAGTTAACTTCAATTAAATGTTGCGAGAGACAACTAATTAGCTGATAAAATAACCATAGATTAGAATAATTATCTCCGGGAAGTAAGTGTGCTAAGTTTGTGTACTGAAGGAAAAATAGCTAGAAGGTAAAAATATAATTGTAGAAGTGCATGAAAGTTTGTTTTGCAAAATAAAAAGTAATGCCGGTCAAATGTTGCCTGAACAGTGGCGTTTTGGAGGTGTTTGTCGTGAAACTAAACAGTTTTTTTAGAACGAGCAGAAAACCGTAGTGCAGCGACTCTTATACAAAGTATAATAAATAATGTTTGTGCATTTAGTTTTTTGCGAAGAATGCTTTGTTTTCAATTTTCAACAAAGACAGTTGATGTATATACAGGGTTGTCCAAATTAAACTTCCCCAACTCTGAGGCCTGTGCAGGATGTTGTATGGGTCATAATGTGATGAAATTTTGAAAACAGACACTTCAGATCCCGCGCTCATGATTTATTAAAAAAAAATATTAGTACAAGAAGTTGCCGATAGGTGGTGCTGTAACACTAGTAATTTGCATATTGCAACAACGTGAATTGCATAAATAAAGCTTCTGTGCAACGTATCCAAAAGACCAGCCCTACAAAAGTGGAAGACAGGCGCTGCATAGGCAGTTGTTTCCAGCTCGCTGATGGACAATGGCGACTTGACAGACAAAGCTCTGTTAGTGAAACTTTTCTGCCAGAATGACGAGAACTGTGATAAGAGCATTCTATCGGCTGAAGAACTTACGCCGAGGACCAATGACACCACGCGCTTTATGAGACATGATGAAGAGTTTCGAAAGAACCGGACAGATGGGAATTTTACCAGATAGAGGACGACATGTTGTGGATTCTGCACGTGTACAAGACGTTGCTTTGGCGGTTGTGGACGCTACTAGCCAATCGCCACATGATGTTGTCAGTGTGCTAACTGTTTCTCGTGCTGTTGATATGCCCTATTCGACCACGGTACACATATAGAACATCTGTAGAACGGCAACTTCTATCGACAACTTCTTGTACTAATATTTTTTTTTAAATAAATCACGAGTGCATGATCGGAAGTGTCTGCTTTCAAAATTTCATCACATTGTGACCCATACAACATCCTGCACAGGCCTCTGAGATGGGGAAAGTTTAATTTGGACAACCCTGTATACAACGTTTAATGGCTCAAATTTGAGATTATGACGATTATTTGTGAGATTCTTCTTGAATTATTAAAGGTAAGCATTTTTAAAAAATTTATATTGAATATGCATATAATACGGAAGTCCGTTGTAATACGTATGATGCATATGGTAACATATGTATTAAAATGGACTTGATGTAAAGTGAAAATAGAAGTATCTTTAAACTCATGTGTCAGTTATAATATGTATGTGCAATAACGGGAACAAACGGATTAAAACGGACTGCGATGTAAAGTGAAAATAGTAGTAAGTTTTGATATTCTTGTGTCAATATGTATGTATATAAGGAAACTGTCGAATTAAAACAGGTTGTTATATAAATGTAAAATATAGGTTGTACTGTAGATTTTAATAAAAAGTTTGTTGTGTTTCATGAATTGGCATGCTTGGTGACTAAAAAATTGCCAAGCATTGCTGGTGCACGTCTTGATACATAAGTACCAGATGGTCTTATAAAACCATTTTTTGCCCCAATGCTTTGTAATGTCCCAACCAGAACTTAAAATGAAAGGTGGAAATTAACATTTATCTTTAATAAAAAATTGTGTATTAAGAGAAAATTGTTAAAATTCCATGTAACTAGAATCTATAAATAAAACATTTAATCTGCCATTTTTAGTGTACAATATTATTATATTATTATTACTACAATATTACAACTTAATTCAATTTTCCTTAGTCATTTGACAAATCTACGTGGCTCACTTTTGGTATGTCCATTACTTGTACACATAGTCAGATAAAAGATAAAACTATCTGCGCACGTAATCCAAAACTATCTGCAAACTCATAATAGTTCGTGATAACTAAATACATAGTGTGTATATTGCTAGCCTCCCGCGCGTTTGTTTCCCTTCTCTGTCGTTCGCCGAAGATCGTCGGCGACTTCACGTTTTCTCCCGCGGTTCTTCTTTTCGGTTTTCTCATGAGCCGTGATTGCCGCAGCATATCTCCATAGTAACGGAGACATTTTGTTTCTGATTGGCTGGTCAGAACTTTGTTTTATGTAAATTAACTGTTGCACATGTGAATTGTAATGTACGTATATAATGTGGTTCCTTTTGCCTGCGAGTTATTGCATTTCTATGGCACGCTATTTGATTCTAGCTTCTGTATCTTCTGTGTATGCTAGTTCTGTAAGACGCTCAGCGAGCGTGAATGTATTTGAACTTTATGATATTTCTTTTAATTAAAGAACTTTTGGTTTCTTAATGATGTCTCATAATTTCAAGTGTTAAATCACCACTGCTGGCAAAATGCGAATAATTTCTTCTAAGATATATGAACACGTGTATATGCATATGCGCACACATCTGTGCAATGCGCTTGGGCTATAGTGACTTAAAAAAGATATTTCTCTTAGGTAACTATGCATAAAATAAAATAAAAACGTGGAATTACCGGAAAACTATCTGCAAGACCTTTGAATGTATCCGCGCCCGCCGTGCGTCTACATTATCTGACTAGGCTTGTACATCAAAATTTTGCTATACTCACTTCTGGTGCATAGAAGTGACAAGTCATTAAAAAAAAAGTATCAGTTATTTTGATATTTTAGATAATTACTACTTTAGATATGAGTTTGAACAACCATAAAAAAATATGGATTAACAAATCTTCTGTAAAGTTACGATGACAACTGAGGAAACATCCTTAAGTGGCCCACTAATGGAGCATATAACTTACTGTATTATAACTTAAGTTATAATACAGTATTAATGATAGGTCTGTAATGCAAAAAATATGAAACAAATGCCATATGGGATACATCGATATTTATAATTATATTATAATAGAACAGCACTTATTTGTGATTAAAATTTATAAATATTTTGTTAGTTTTAAATTTTATAAAAAGCTTAATTTAAATTCAGAGCAAGCATCACATTGAGTTTATTTGGAAATTTTTCAACTTTACATCTAATTTTTAGTAGTAGTTTAATAAGTAGATTAATTTTTATGCAAAGAGAAAACTTAAGAAAAGTAAAATTTCTCTAAAAATTCAATGATTTAAGGGGTTGAAAAAGTAAAGTGGGAGGATATTTATCTTTAGTAGAAAAAGAATTAACATGCATCTTTCACTGTTAAGACTGCAGTTAATAACCCCCCCCCCCCCCATTCACACACACACACATAGAATATTTGCCTTAAACATTATTTTATTTCAGTAATCATGACTCGATAGTAAATTGTATTAAACAAGGTTTGTATTGAGTCTCTAATTATTATTTACTAGTTGCAATTATGTAGTAAAAAAAGAAAAAATATTGAACCAGGTGTTTAAACTTATGTGAATAGTAATAATGTATATAGTAGTATGAATATAGTAATAGTAGTAATGTCTATGCAGTTCTCAACAAAAATAAAGCAACAAACAAAAAGATATAGTCTATAACTATTTATTTTAATCAGCATGGAATGTCAACAGTTTTGATTACTAACAGTTCCACTAACAGCTGTAACACTATGGCATACAGAGGAAACAGGCACAACACATTTTTTGAAAAATTCAGTTACAAAAGATATGGATCTTGGTAGAATGATAACAACAAATCATTTAAAATGTCTTGGTTGTAAAAACAAACAGTAGTATAAGCTCAGGCACAAGCTTAAGAAAGCCTCATGAAATATTTACAACTATATACAACAAAAAAGAACTATAAACATTATCACATTTGCCAATCCCACACATTTTTTTTTTTTTAATTAAATGTCATGCTTCTTAAAACATTTCCATCATGCCTTAATAATCACAGTATTGCAAGTGATTATTGCATTGATTGATTGCATTATTGCATTGATAAGAACTTGATAAGAATTACCTTAGAAAAAATTTAACTTCTTAAATGTTCCTATGTATTAAAAAATGTATATTTAAACACTTATAAAAATCTTTAAATGCATTAAAAATTTAATATAGACTCAACATTAATTATTGTATATTAATATATTATTTATATTAAGAAGTGAAAGGATGTTTGAACTTTAACATATATTTTTTTTAAAAAAACAGTTTAACACTACATTAATTATTAAACATTAATACTAACCCATTAGTTGTCAATTAAAAAAATGCATCATTTTTAATTTTCTTGGAGCTCCAAATAAAGACAGTATTATATGACTGCCAATTCATGTAGTTTACTATAATTACTATACTATAGAACATAATAAACTCTTTGAACACTATTCATATTCAATGTTGCACTAAATTCCAAATATTAGTATATACTAATATTTGAAATTTAGTGCAACATTGTTCCAAAGCATACATGTTCAAAAGATTGAAGAGTGCAGTACAATAAAATTTTCAGTTAATATCAATAACGAAATTTTTAGAGCTTTTTAAATGCTATATAATGATAATTCTAATGGGCTAATATATGTAAACATAATTTAATGAATATTAAAAAAAAAACAATTTATATTCCTATTAAGTAATAAACTCTAACAGTTTAAAAGATTTTAATGTCAATAAGGATATTAAAACTTTTATAGTTAAGTTTTAAAATAATTTTAACTATAAAACTTTAAAATTATCTTAAGTATCTTTCTTTAAACAGCAACAATCAGATATGTATAAGATCTTGTATAAATATGTTATGCATCATAACTTCATTAACTCAAACATACTGAAGCAATCAGCATATTATCTCCAAACAAATCATTATATTAGCACATTGCTTTTTAAAAACAAAGTACTAATTAAATGTAAGCACCAAATCATCAACTTTAAAATCTGTAGCAAGCAAATCATAAACTTCTAGCCAATAAAATGTTCATCATATAAATAACCAGAATGTTTATCATATAAATAACGAGAAGTCCAAGAGTATGAAATTTCAGGTAACTTGATATCATGATTGTAGATGAAATTTTCAAATATCTGGATTAATCCATCACACAGAATCTGAATACTGAACTAAAATCAACAGTCACAAAGAAAACAGTCTGTATTAACAGGCGTAACAATAACCGGTGGAGAGCAGATATCCAATCACACCAAAGTCATCAGTTTCAAGAATTTCTCTGAAGCTGCTGCAGTGCTCTATAAATTATATCCGTGAATTCTTTCACATTCACTATGGTATCTGCACCATTTCGAAATACATCTTCAGAAATGTGGCGATCTAGATCAGGATGATTATTGTGCCACTCCAAATAAGGACCTCTCGCTTTTAAGAGATTGGCGAATTCTTCTACATTTAACTGAGCCTGTAAAGAAAAGAAAGCAAACATATAGAAACAATTTAGACACATTAAAATTACACTGTTGCTAAAGGATTAACTAAAAAATGTTTAGGTGCATGCATTGCATACCTCCAGAAGAAAAGGAATGGTAACAATTATTATACAAGTTCACCCTCAATTAAAATTTTAAATAATTCTTTTAATATTTGAAATGAAATTTTTATAGCAGCTATTGCTAAAAGCTATCTTCTTTAGGAATTTAGCAGCAAAGTTGTTTTACTTTTTCCACAGGAGATTTTAATCATATTTTTAATGTTCTCCAAATACTGTACATTTTTACAAAATTCACATTTTTTTTTGTAGCCAAACAAAAAAGGGCTTAGTATTTAAAAAATAAGCAGAAGTACTAAAACTTACTTTATATGGCACAAGTTGAACTGCAACACTTCCTTTGGGCAGATACAGGGCGTTCACTAATCCAGCACCATTCATTCCAATAAGGACATCTAACTGTTGAACTTTTTCGATCTGCTCTTTCACTGACATCTGGGAGAAATCAACAGCTTCAATCACAACAGCTGATGGCATACTTTTTATAAGTTCTTCTTCATTTAATATTTTCCTTCGGCCATCTCTGTAAATAAAATAAAAAATTAATTTAATGAGATGCTAAATTTGATCAACCAGCATATATTAACATCTAAATTTACTAACAATTTTAAGTAGTTATATTTAACTAAAATAGCAATGCAAAATGTATGTTAATATAAACTTACCGATGAATAAGGCCTATTCTAGTCTTGACTTTGTTTTTAGGTTCAACAGGTTTAACTCCAAGCGATTTTCTGACAAACTCGGCATAAGAATGCAGAACCTCAGGACTGGAAAAATCTACTTTTGGAGTCTACAAGGAAAAAGAAAGAACATTTATTAAGATACTTGTTATATAAGATGGAAAGTCAAGTTTTAAATGCAATATAATACAGCAAAATCACGCATATAACATAATATTAATACTTACACCAAAGTAAGCTTCTTTGAAACAGATGGTTTTGTTAATGGCAGTCAACCTTTGGTCCAGTGGAAGCAGCCTATGAGGCTTGGAAATCATCATTAACATTTGCATCCAATATGAGTTTTGATCATCAAAAGCATCAGTATTCCAATTGATACCCTGGAAAATAAAAAAAAATCACATTCAAACTACTGTTTGCAATTCAGGAAAGAAATCATGATATATTCCATAACAATTCTAAAAATAATATTTTCATGCATGAGAGGAAATCTTTTATTTACCTCACCACGGACAGCTTCTATTGCAGGCAACAAAGCAACATCTTTGGGGTAACTAGATGACTTCAATGATTCTTGGTGTAATGCCAAGTAAAGAGGGATCATGGTGTCATAATTTAGATGAAAATAGTTGCTTCCATGATAGTAGTAAGTAGTGAAAAAATGACCACGACTGAAAACTTGATCACATACAATGTTGTTCAATGATTGCTGAGCTGTTTCTGATGTTTCAAACTTCCAAACATCCTTCACTTTATGACACTGGTCAAGTTCTTGAAGATCACTGTCAATGCGAAGAGTGCGATCCCCAGTGTTAAACACAACATTTTTAATCCTGCAGTAGCTTGATGGCCAGTGTCCAGGAAAACTTGTGACTGTTGCTTGCCTGTTGCAAGATTTGCCATTGCAGACTGGTGCTGCAGAGGCTGTGATTATTAACAAAGTGCAGATGAAAAAACAGCACATGTAGGAGGATAGGAGAGACATACTGATGAAACTAATTTAAGACAATGAGTTCTCCAGACAACAGCAATATTATTTCCTTTTCAAGATTTATAGCCACTAGCTGTATAAGATGAGACAGCTGTAAAGAAAGAAAAAATAATCGTCAGTAAATGAAAAAAATAGCAAAGCATTTTACAACATATCTATTAAAAATATGAATTATATAATCCTACGGTAATAATATAAAAAATTACCTAATAATATATGAAATTCCCCAAGTAAACATCAAATATAAAAACTCATTGACATATCACGATAAGCTCGGGAGTAGAAGTTGCGCAAGGTAGGAATTCAAAAACGTGAATGAAGCAAGTTCAAAACTTCCATGAACTATGTAGCTGGAAGGTTGCCATAAATGTTTCGTCGTCAAAACACCGAAAATTAGCCAACTGTTTACGCCAATACTACCAATTGCACAGCGATCGTATACAGCCTCTATTAAATTCCTACCGGCATAATTCGCCAAATAAGGCACTCCGCAACTCCAGATGCCATGCGAAAGAAGATGGGGAGCAAATTAAAAAGGGGGGGGGATTCGCGGCTGCCGGGCCGGGTGGTTCTGAACTGTGGGAAAGGGGCGGACGTTCAAAACATTTCCCACGTTCTTTCAATGTTCCCAGTACTATTTTATTTCTTTACTTTTTAATCAGTTGTTTGTTGTTTAATCTCTAGCTGCACGCTCTGCACGGCTTTTTTTTTTTTCTTTCTTTCTTTCTTTTTTTATGTAGCTTCAATTCTCCCCCTTCTTTCTCGCAACAAATTCCCACCGTTACCATGATTCCGAAACCACTTTTTTTCCCTATCCCTTTCTAGTAAAAGTTTCACTTCATCGAGAGAGAGGGGCAGGAGGGGAGAGAAGAGGTGATTTTCCCAAGAATGCTTGAGCGAGTGAATTTTCTGACAGAAATGAGACGGACTCCGTAATTTAAATTGTTATTTTGGCTCAGGAAATTTCAGTTTAAATATCTACTAACAGAGATCAATTAAAAACTACGTACGTTAAAATTATACTAGTCTTTTCGCTGTCAGTTGTCAGCGGATACGGAAATCAAAGGCATTTTAAATTAAGATAGCTCTGTTGTAGCATAATTATGACCTACAATTTCACCAAGGATAACTTATTTTCTAAAATTGTTTGTTTACTTATTGAATTTTTTTAAAAATTAAAACCTATGCTATAATTCATTCTTCAAAATATTTATTTAGTTTGTTAACAAACGTTTATTTTAAAAAACAAATATATATGTGCATGCATGCACATTCGTTATACAGCAGTTTTAAAAACTTAAAATTATAAAAACTAACCCGTTTTAATGTTCTTTACACACAAACTACTTATTTATAATATATAATTTTATTTAAAAAATTTTAATGCACACCTCGAACTTTATAAAATTGTGGTTTTCGATTGCTCATTAGTAAAATTTTATCTTGAACGTTTGAGATTCTTGCTTAACCTCAAATTTTCCAAAATACTAGATTAACAAACGTGTTAAGGATTTCAGTAATAATAATAATAATAATAAAAACACTGCAAATAAAGCACACTTTACACATATCTAGGTTACTTAACGAATTTCTTTATTTGTTTCAAGCATCATTATCATTTATTTATACTAGTATGAAAGAAGAATTTCTGCATCGGAACTACTGGGTAATTTAATTGAAAGCTCTGTCACAATAAATCTTAACATATGCGTGATTATCATCCTTAATACAGACATATTTCAGTTGCGGAGAGGAGGGAAAAAGAAAAGAAAATCTGAAACACTAATATTTTAAACACACACTTGAATGATATGCAGGGTCAAGGCTGTAGCCAGAAAAAAAAAAAAAAAAAAAAAAAAAATCGGTGTGGGTGGGGTGAATTAACTTATTTTCTATGAACAGTAACCTCCTATTAATGGTATTACTAAAAGGATGTGTAGCGCTAAAATTTTTTCGCCTATAATTGATTTTCAGAGTCAATGCACAATAAAATACTACTGATGCACTGACTAAAAATTCGGGGGAGGGGGGGGGAGTGCACATCACAAGAATTAAGAATTGCATATGAAAACATGACATCAATCTAACCCTTTCAGTGCCACGTGATTTTATTTATTTTTCAGCATGTGGGTGTGGCATTTAAATGCTGAATTTTTAACAAAGATTTTTTTATGGGCTAATGGTTACATGAAAGGAGTATATAGAGAAATAATGTCGCTTCTAACCTACGCATTTAGAGCACTGATTGTATTAATAAGCATATTATATAAGAAAGTAGGCAGTGGTCACTTGTAACTCCGCCTACTGTGCCCTTTTTACTCTTGTATATTGCAATCCTTAACAATTTCATGCATACTATTCTTTATACTACAATCAGTACGCTAAATACATAGATCAGAAGTAGCATTATTACACTTTATATTTCTTTCATGTAACCATTAGCATATAAAAAATCTTTGTTAACAATTCAACATTTAAAAGCCACGCCCACATTTTAAAAAATAAACAATCAGCTGACTCTTAAAGGGCTAAAATAACGTTTGCGGTCATGGCTTCCCATGCAATTCTTAAGCCTTGTGATGTGAACTATCTCCCCTAAAATTTTGTACAGACCTTTTAAAAACACCCTGTGCATATTTGTCTTCTCCTCAAGCTAGAAAGGGTAGCGTAATCCATGAGTGGACTGTATTTGTTTTTCTTGTACTGAAAAATACTCCCCCAGAATTGAAACCCATACTAAAGTAGCTTACTAAAATTATTTTACAAACTTCGCCTTGCACATTCCACCTACACTTCAGCTTTATAGACGTTAATTAATATTCCCATGAAATGAAGCAGTACTATTTGGAATGAATCCATCGATTATGATTATTTTTCACTGCAAATTTTTAACACGGTCATTTTTTTTTAAAAACTATTATAGCTATGAAAGGACTTAACTATACAAAACTGCACGTCATGTTAATGCTTATTTTTCTTTTTTTAATTTTCAGGAAAATAATTTTTAAATTTATACAAGTATGTTTTAGCTATCGATCATGACTGAAAGGAATTAGGAAAAATAAATAAATGAGAATCACATAAAAAAATGAAGTTGTTCCTATTTTATTTTTGCGAAATGCAAATGTTTAAGGTGCTTTAATTCAAAACATTAAATCATGAAATAAAAAAACAATATTGATTTGTTAAGAAATTTTTTTTCACAATGACAATGTAAAAAAATATTGTATTAAAATTGATAAAACAATAATCATTTTAGGACTGAGGAGAGCTTTGGGTTTTTCTTAGCACATTTAAAAGCGATTGTTTTATGGATTATTAAAAATAAGCTTTACTTGCAGGGTTTGTAATACCGCACAAGCTTTGCAGATATTTTGAATGCAGTGCATTTTTAGTTTGTCCTCTATTTCGTCAGCAGATTGTTTAGAGAAAATATTTGGAAGGGGCTAGTAAGGATTTAAAAAAATATATATATATATAAATATTTTTTAAAAGATATATAAAAATCGGCTGTTCGAGCCTCGTCAGGGGGAGATCCCCCTGAACCCCCCTAATTTTTTACTTTCATTATTGCAACATTAAAACGATATTAATTGACTATGTCATTTTATCGCTCATCTTTCGCGTATTTCGCCTGGTAACCCTATGTTGAAATTTTTATGAGTGTAACCTATTTATAGAAAAATACATGTGATGCATATTCTACAGCTTACGAAATAGTGTAACAATAAATTAAAGCTGTTGTGAACTAACAGTATTTAAATATATGTAAAAAACACATGTGAAGCATATTCTACAGCTTACGAAATATTGTTACAATAGATTAAAGCTGTTGTGAACTAATAGTATTTAAATACATGTAAAATTATGTCGCATACTTTTATGTCACTTTATTGTGTCGCATTTTTCAATAAAGAGTGTTGAGAGATAAAATGACATAGTCATATATTGTTTCCTCTTCAATTGGCAACAGCTCCATAGTTGAGCCATGTTTTCAGGCTTAATGCTTTTGGTTTCTTCATCTCCATTTTTTCTTCATAATTACTCTTTTTCTGGGTTTGTCTTTATGATTACTTTTTACTTCTTAACACGATAGCCCCCTGTAGTTACATATTTAGCTTTCTTTGTGCTAAGTAACTGCATTGAAATCCTGTTATTTTGCTTTTTTTTTTTTTTTTTTTTTTTAATCTTGGTAGCAAGTATTCGGTTCGTGGGGCCTGACGAGTTTAGCCGATGCTTGCTCCCCATTGTTTTACTCCATCCAATTCCGTTTTCTTTTTCTGATTTACCATTGTCTGGATGTGTCTGGTCATTCCTGTTTTTACATAAGATTTTAAGTTCATTGTTTTGCTCATCTATCATTCCATGGATATTTAGAATTTTGTATTTGCCAAGTGGATGCTACGTTAATTCGTAAGTTATGCCTTTTACTATATAATATCAGATATTTAATATTTTGACAAGTTGGAACGATTTTTATCGTAATTTCCCTAACCGAAAGTTCGTTCCACAACAATATAAATCTTTCATTTTCATTCTCATTCAATCATCAAACATTCAAGGGCGGCTCCAGGCTGAATTTTCGGAGGGGGCCATTGAACTCTTTAGATAGTCCATAAATTGTTTAAAATGCCAATTGAACATGAGGAATCGTAAAGTATACGAATCTAAAGTTCAAAAACAAAAAGTTCGGAGGGGGCTATGGCCCCTATGGCCCCCTCGCTCGAGCCGCCCTTGCAAATATTTCATTTTTCATTCAATCACTTCATTTTTCTCCAACCTCGGAGTTGGGAGTCCGAAAAATATAAAATGACTCTAAATGTGTGCATGTACAATTTCGGTGACTGAGATATTAAGAGTAACGGCACTCCTGATACATTTTTAAACGTTGGAACGCAATTATATGCACAATCTGATTTGGAGCCGGAGACTCAATACATTTTGCAGCTGAAGGGTCTTGTTTAAAAATACCAGAATTATTGTTAATTGGTAATGAATTAGTGATGTGCCATTCGAAGTAAACGATAACTATTCTTCGAACAGAATCATTAACCGATCAATCAAATGGTGAATATTTAAGATTTTCACTATTCGAATAGTATTCGTGATTTCGAAAGTCATATACCAGTGGTCCCCAATCCCTCAGCTGCGGACCGGTACAGGTCCTAGGACCAAATGGTAACGGACCGGTACAGGCACGGCTATCTCGGTGATGATAGCCGTTGTACAAGGTCCGAGGACCAAGTGGTAAAGGACCGGCGAAGGACCATTAAATTATTTCCATTTTATTTACTGGGGTGAATTTTAATCGGGTTTATGCTAATTTATACCTTTGCAACTATTTTAAATTAGTTTATTATTTATTAAACATTTCACAAACTTCATGATTCAACATTTCATGAATTACAGCCATAAAATTGAAAATAAAGGCGCTTTCCTGGGAAAAAAAAAAAAAAAAAAACTGAAACAACCCGATAAACTGGACATAAGCAATACGATTCGGGTGTCATTATTGTCTCCTATTACCCCCCAAATGGAACCAACCGTCTCGTTGAAAGAAGCAAGCTCATGGTTCTCATGGATTTCGCGTTCAAATGTTAAATCACTTTTTATTCATTTTTGGTGTAATTGCATTTTATTTTGAAGGCATGTTCAAATACAATTCAATTAAAATCATTAAATCAAAACAATCTAAAATATAAAAAATCAACGTCCCCCCTCAGCGAGCCGAAATAAAATTATCAAACGTTGATCGGTCCGCCGCGATAAAAAAGGTTGGGGAGTACTGACTTAAACTATTCGAATTCTACCTGCTCAGCGATCTAATAGATTTTTTTTTTTTTTTTTTTTAAGTTGACTCGAATGAAATTGACAATTTATTTATTATTTGCACGGCGAGGACAGCTCACACCACTGAATGTGTGGTGAAATTGAAAATTGAACTTTTTAGAATTTAATGAATTTGAATGATCATGGTAGGGTTCTTCGGCAGATGATGCAGAAGCTCTGATAAAAACCCAGGTCTCCGGCAGGGATGGATGAACGAAGAGACAGACAGTTACAGTTTTATTTTCGAGACGAGACAAAGCTTTTCAGCTGTTTCGCGAGGCAACACAGACCTATTTTTCTTCTCGCATTCATCCGTAGGTTTCGGCATAGGGAAGAAAAAATCGCGAATTCTATTCGAATAAATTTTTTTAAAATCGATTATTTCGAATGCATTTAATAATCGTTTAATTCGAAAAGTTTCAATCATTCATGTACATTAATGCACTGAATTGCTTTAAAATGGAATATTTTTAACATCTTTCCCGAAAACGTTATGTTATTTGAATTTGGCGCCCATCATTGTATTGTTTTGTTCTACATAAGTTAAAGAGTTTTATGAATATTATAAACACATTATATATAAGATGGAGGAGTTTTAATGTGTTCGCTCCCATCGTTGCAATTGAGCCAAGCGTTAGCCGCTGGAGTGACAAGAGACAACGCTGTGCACAGGGCCGAACGCAAAAAATTTGTGGGCGAAAAAATTAAAATTACACGTACCACCGACTAGCGAGGTCATGTAACGCAAACGATTCCATTAATTTACTGTACTAATTTACAAACGAATTTGTGAGTGGCGGTTGGTCCGTAATGCCGTAAGGTAAGAAACGAACAAGTGACCAAACCATGCCACTATCTTTTCCTTACGGCTACCGGCTGCCAGTTCGGGACACAACGAGTCCATATAGGTAGTGGATAATGGAGACTGTCCAGAGAGCAAAAACAAAGAAAGGTAAAAGAGTAAGAGAGTTAAGGGAAAATCCCCCCAAAATCAAAACTGGCAAGGTAAGAACCAGGGCTTTGGACCGGAACTGAACCGGAAAAAAAAAAAAAAAAAAAAAAAGTTATTTTGGTAGGAATGAAAACAGGAACTGAACCGACAAAAAAAATATCCGTTAATTTCGTTTCTTCAGTCATTTTGTTTCCCAGAGCCTTCCTTCCATATAAGCATGCGCCAGGTCTGATTCGATTTCATCAAAATAGGGTCGAGCAGAAGTTTAGCTACGCTGTTTTATGTTTAAAATCACATTTACACTTGAACTAGCAATAAGTAGAATAATTTCTGAAATTCCGAACTGAAATAAAACAAAATGGAAAACATCATAAGAAATCATAAGAAGACAATTGTATGAATTCACATAGTGTACCAAATAAAAAAAGAATAAAATCTTTTAAATTTTGATAGAATGACATTTTTTTTGTTTATGATACAATTATATTTTTAGTAAAAATAAGAATATAACTTAAAATAAAATTATTCATTCGAACTTAACCGAAAACCGGAACCTAACCGATAAACATTTTTTTAGTTGAACCGGAACGAAAAAAATTACAGTTGAAGCCGTGGTGAGAACTGAACGTGGAGGAACTGGAAGGAGGGAGGTGCTATGGAAATAGTGGCATAAAAATTTGAAGTGCCTAGGACGCCAGAAAGGTTAAAAACAGCCCTGGTTGTGCATCAGTGGGCGAATTTGCAACATTGTAATTGCTCTTTGTGGCAACAAAATAAAAGAATTAAAATTTCAAACAGGATAAATATAGCTGTCCCTTGATTTTTGCGCAACTGGTCTTTCGGTAGCGCCATAGATCAGCCCTGTTGGGAAACTTCCTTTAATAACTCCACGTTAAAAAAGTATTTGATGTAATATTGTTTTGTTGATTCCCCGTAACACAATATAATTTTTCTTTATAAAATTGTTTACCCCTATGTTATAAATAAATTTGTCTTCAAACACATAATTTTTCTCTCGATTTTAAAAACTAGGAGTCGACTTTTAAAATTTGTCATTTTACTCTAAAAAACATAAGAATCTCCTTGCACATGTGCTTTTGGACAGACTGCAGCAAAAGTCAAAGTTGTCTGATTTCACTTTAATTTCACTACTCTGTTTTGACCGACTTTACTCTACTACACGACACCAAATTCGCTATATTCAGAAAATGCCGAATGTCGCGCAGAGTTCAAAGCCTGTGTACAGGTGTTACGCTAGCGATGGGAAAAAGTCAAATTAAATAGTGTAATCGTTTGAGGGGTGGGAAATGAGGGGACCGAAAGCCTGAGAAAAATCGAATACCCCAGAATCTCACGCACACGCTGCATCTGCCTGGAAAGCGCGCGGGACACGTGTTACGCGAGCGATTCTCACGCTGGCTCCTCCACCAGACACGCTCCCCAACAACAATGCCTCGGAATTGAAAAGGGAGGGAGAACCAAATCTGGCGATCTATCGCAATATCATTCGACATTTTATAAAAAAATCAAACACGATGTCAAATTAATAGACAAATGGCACTTCAAATAATTTGTATTCGAGAAGAATATGCGGATAGAGTATTTTCACATGACGTCACTGAAATTTTTTTTGATCAACTCGGATATTTAGGGGTACAAAGCCACATTTTCGGCCAATGACCGCTCTCAAATGAACAAATGTTTGACCCATTGGCGTAAATGGGTAGAGGCTAGGGAGGGCTAATCTCAGCCTAGAAAAATTTGATTTTCTATTGCAAGAATAGGAGATGGAGGCCCTAGAGTGGGCTAAAGCAAACCCTAAAAATATCCGAAAAACCTACCCAGTTAACGCCAATGGTTTGACCGAAAAGAGTTGGCTGCTAACTGTTACTAAGGTATGACGTAGTGATAATGATGAAGTAGGTGAAAAAGCTCTATAGACGTGCACTTAGAGGAGACAAAACTCCCTTCTTGTGAGAAAGGTAACTTAATGGGTCGTAGGCTTAGTAAACACTATGCGACAAAGTTGCGCAGCATTGTATCGGGACAGTCACGATACAATGTCCACGACCTAACTTAGCAACAAAATCGTACGATCGAGACAGTCGTGATCACGAGTGTACCCACATGACTGTTTCTAAGGGGGGAGGCGACAAATTAGGGATCTTGCCCCAGAAACATTATATTTTAGTGTCGAACGACTTCTAAGTTATACGATTACGTAAATCATTACGGTAATATACATTTTTCCTGGGAGCTAGGGGGGGGGGGATGGTCCATCCCTGCCCATAGGTATGGAAGCTCATGGTCGCGATACAATGTTGCACGCCCTAATTTAGCAACAAAGTCGCGCGACATTGTATCGAGACGCGAAACGATTTCTCACGTCCACAACAGCAGTTTGAAGTACTGCAGAAATCAGAAAGTGATGTCTCAACAGACTGCTCTTTCTGTTTTTAATTTATGCTATTATTTAAAAAAAAAATCCGAAACATATACGTTACTGGAGGAGAGTACTACTTCCGGGAGGAACTACGATTGCGTTGAATCTTCTCGAATAATTGAAATTAGAAGAGCTAATGGGATCACATGGAGACATATTTTGGTCGGAGTGCATAGTTTTCTAGGAGGATATTTGTGCACTACTTCCTCCTTAGTTATATCAATTCCATTAAAAAATATCGACATTAAAGGGAAATTATTTCACAAGCAGTTGGCTCAAACTCATTCTGATATCCTTAACGTTGATGAGAGCCTGACCGTCATACGTAGGTATCAGGCTCGGATTGGCTCCTTTGGGAGGGCCTTCGGCCAGAGATTGGAAAACGGCCCCTTACTGGGGAATTTAGAGGGAATAGAATATATGTAATATTTGAAAATTAGGCTCTGTGGGGTCTCCCGCTACGCCACTGCGTAAGAGTACAAGGAAATACATAATCAAATTACTTTGGTATATTACTCTGATGTATATCGAATTAATTTAGTTATAAAGTAGTATATCCGTTTTGGGGAAGCATCGCTGGGGCTCCCTTAGGACAGAGGCCCTCGGCAATCACCGACCAGCCTAGTCCGGGCCTGGTAAGAATGCACGAATACTCTGTCTTTTGAGGCTTTAATGTTATGTTTTTTCCCAATTTTTTGTAGGTATTGTTGATATAGTGAAACTTCCGAAAGTTGGACACTCGCGGATCCCTCAAAAAGTGTCCAACTTATACAGGGATGACCACGTTCCGTTCCCAGAAAAATGTCCAACTTGGGAAGTTTCATTGTATAACGATCAGTTTGCAGTGGCACGAACTAAAAATGAGAAGTTCTGGCAAAAAATGTTGGTCAATCACTGGTGATTATCATGCCACCTTTGTTTATACTGTATCTCTACCCACTGACACTACCATAGGGCATTTTTATAAGAGGACATTATGGCCAGTCAGTTATTAGTAAATTTTAAGGCACGAAACTAATTTCTCTTTTCAAGCCAACACTTGAAAATCAGTTTACTTTATCACTTCCCTTATTTTCAGGAAACGTTTGCGCGCTCTTCTGAAAATAAAACCAGCATAATTCTCAAATGAGAAAAAAGTCAACGAATACACAATAAAAAATTTCTATTTCAAACTATTTGCAGACAAAGGTTTGAAGTAGAAAAAAGTAAGCATGAAAGTAAAGTGAAGTATTAAAAAATTTCTTGCTTGGCGTATGAAACTTAACGCGCCAATCACCCATCTCAATTTTACAAACCTTGATCAGAAACGCGGGAACCGAATTTTCCCTGGGAACTCGAGGGTGAATTCTGAAAAAGGGTCGGTAAATAAAAGCGTGTGAATCTAGTTGATGCTACCGATAATGATGCAAAAAATTGCCCACAATACATGAATAGGAGGAGGGGAACTCGGTTCCCAGGCTCTCCCCATGCAGGGCCACGTGGCTCAAACAAACAGTTAGAAGCATGCTCGTGGATAGCACGTGCACGGCACTCGTCCGGTAGTTCATAATGTGTGACATGCAAAAATGAGTCTTCTTCTGGATTAACTTCAATTTGACCACACTTGACGAATTCGCCAAATGATTTTCAAATAATGGATTAATTAGAAGCAGACGAATCGCTGGATGGAACTAAGTATGTACAATTTAATTATAATTGCTTTTTATCCAGGAACTAAATGGCCCTTGTTAAGCGCGATGTGCAGACAGAACCTTCCCAACATGGACACTTTTCAGGAAGAAGAAACGTGCCCATTATACCTAACCTTCCTATATAGGAACCTCTCTTTAATTACTTGTGACATTATCTCTAGAAATTAAAATAAAATAAAGCATTGAAGTAAGGTCCCAAATCACTCAGGTAAAATCACTCAGAAATACTTCACTAATAACAGATCTGACGTTTTAAATATATATTGTTAAAAGAGTAGCTTTCCTTTTGAAAGAAAGAAAAATTATAAATATTATAGAAGAAATTTACATAATTGTATGTATATATAAGTAAAAATGCAGTTTTAAAAACACACTAAGCAATATCAATGATCTAAATCAAGGATGTACAACCTTTGGCGAATGGCATATGTTCCATTCACCGCGAATTCAGTTTTACGTTGAAAAACACGAATCAGAATCCATCAATTCAATTTTAAGAAAACGAATTAATTGTGAAAATTTAATTATTTCAGATATAATAATAATAATAATTCATGTAACTCAATTTTTTGTTTAGTTATGATCTATCGAACTTGTTGCGGACATGAAATTATTTTATCTGATAACCAAAGAAATATTTTATTTATAAAGTTATACTATCAACTGGATATTTACCAGTTGTCTATACTCTTTATAAAGTAGTTAAATTATGGATATTTTAAAAGTTTTATGGTTATTTTAAAAACCCGATCTAATGATTTTTTAAATATCTGACTTCAGTTAAAGAAATCTGATTAAAAAAAAATGTTTTCTTTTTTACACATCCTGACACTAAATAAGAGAACTGTGGCATTTAATCTGAAAAGCAATGAAAAGAAAAAAAATGTATTGAACTTATTTTTTAATTTCATAAAAATGTCTCTTTTGTGAAAGTCTAAACTTTCTTTGTTTTGACTTTTAATTGCTCCTTTGATTCATATCCGACCCTGTCCTCTTCAATGTAGTTTCACTGTTCATTGCACCTATCATTTTATAGAAAGCAATCGGCATAGCAAAGCTAAGCGCAGTAGACTTTGTTTAATAATTGCTTTTAAATAAAAAAGATAGCATCGGATGTCGTAAATAAAGGTGTTTAACTTTTTAAGAATAGCTTTTAAATAAATCCGGTAACACTGAATTAGTCGTAAACAGTACACATACTTAACCCAAACGAAGCAGTGGCCGATTTACCGAGTTGGGGGCCCTGAGCAAAAGCATTCCTGGGGGGCCTCACTTTCGAAAACTTTTTTCAAAATTTACAAATTTTTAAACTTAAAGGACAATTTGTCGGCTATCTTGGGGGTCCGGGCGCTTGCCCCGAATTCCCTCCCGGAAATCAGGCCATGCAACGAAGAATTAAGGTAAGCAAAGTTCAGGTAGTTTCTTCTGTTGAAACTACCGCTGATATATTAACGTAGAAAAGGATTACTCATCGTTTAGTTAGTAGGCGCTCCTTGAAAAATAATAAATATAACAAGCACTTTTAAATTAATATGCATAAAATTTTTATGAACATGCTTTAATCCGTATTATCCTAACACATCTACTGATGTTTATTTATTTTAATTTCATGAAAAATATCAACCCATATCAAGGATTGATTCAGAATCATAAAATTGAGACTATAATGTAAATTTTGTGGAATAGTTATTGAATCTCATGCAATTATTTCAGGGTCGTACCATAGTTTGGGGGTGGGGGTGCTGTGCCTTGCCTAGCAGTCTCTCAGGCCCCCTTATATTATCACAGTTTTCTGTAATTTACTGATTAAAGCGAAAATTAAGATACGGGTGTTTTTTAACAAACGTTATATTTTAAAATCATTGAAAATATCCATTTTTGAGGCAAATTTCTCATCACAATTACCACATTTCTATATGGTTAATTATTTTGCGGCTCTTGGCTGCATGTAGCGCCGGATCGTAACCGGAAATAAAAAAACATTCGAGGAGGGCCCAAAAGAAGGCAATGGTAGAATTTTGATTGTCGACATCCAATTTTGATTTTCCATAGGCGTCGTAGGCCTGTAAAATAACTATAAGTCCTATACACATCATAGAGAAGAGGGAGCAATTGCCCCTCCCTGAATTTTTGCGTACCTTTTCCATTACCCCTTATTTTGTTCTTTCTATAATGATAATAATATGGTGAAGTAATCTTTGCGCCCCCCCCTCGAAAATGGGAATCTGAAGATAAAAAGAATTTCTTTTGCGGCTGCTAACTTTTAGGAGAGGATGTAAATTTCTGCTGACCCCAGCAGTCTCTCACTTTCTGCTCTTAGCGATTTTCTTCATCGACACGTTTTGATAAGATAATTTCTGCCCCTAATTGATAAGACTTTTATAAAATTATTACACTGATTTATTCTAAATCGCTCCGTGTGCGCCTCTCTTTTGCTTGCTGGCATACTTGTTAGCGCTGTATCGCCGAGTTTGTAGGTAGGTCTAATTGCTTCGATACTAAACGACTTACTTTAGCTCCGATTGAACAACTAATCGACAGGAAATTCGCAGTCCATCCCCGCCTCCTTGTCATCTAAGAATTTTGTAAGATTTTGCCTTTTCCAATAAAAGTTCAATTTAAGACTACTAGCAGGAGTCTCATCTGAGTTATTGCTGATAACACAACGCATATAAATGGAATACGACATCCTCTGAACTTCTGATTCACCTCCTGCAAGGCCAGAGAAATTAAGTATAATCTGCAGCATAGGGAAGGGGGGGGGGTCCAAAATTTTTCCTTCGACGTATATATAAAATATCATTTAAAAAAAATCTGGAGTGACTCCACTCGACTTTCCGAACACTTACAAATAAGATCATTACCAAGCATTTAAATAAATTTTAATCGATGAATAATTCAAGCATATATACTAGGGATCGACCGATAGTATTGGCCGATAGTATCGGCGCCGATACCTCCTATTTTCTTAGGTATCGGTATCGGTTCTTTCGATTCTAAAAGTATCGGGAAAGTATCGGTTTCTGTTGCTTTCATCCATTTTCACCGATACTTTTCAACCGATACTTCGCTTTTCAGAAGAAAACCACGCAGGCGCAACACCATTCTAGAATCTTTATTTTGGTAATGAGATGAGAGGCGTCGTTTCATTGGCACATTTGTTTGCGCGAGTGTTTTTGAACTGTGTTTTTTTTTTTTTTTTTTTTTTTAAAATTCTAACCATCGCTAAACGGATGCCGTATACTCAAGTGTAGTCGAAATTATGGACGAAGAATCGTGAGATAACAGTTTAACAGGACAATCGTCTATTCTTCTAAATTATTTTTAATTGGTGCCCAACACTAAATACACTATCTGCAAGGATTGCAAAAAACAAATGTCGAGAGGTAGGCTGTAATTTTACTTCAGTTTTATAAACGTTTATTTTCTCACTGTGTGGACTCGGAAAAAGAGTTCATTCATTCATTCAAATATATATATATATATATATATATATATATATATATATATACATATATATATAAATAATTTTTTTTTCTCTTAAATCAAAATTTAAAATAAATACATATATATATGTATTTATTTAGCTTATGGCCGTACCCCGGGGGGTGGTCCTATGGGTCCGGACTCCCCCCCCCCCCCCCCGAAATTATTTTCTGGGTACGGCCATATATATAAGCTAAATTGTGTGTGTATATTCAATTGTGTGTATATATATATATATATATATATATATACACACACACACACACACAATTAAATGTCCCTATAACGAACTCGCTCGGTTCCAGCTAAAAAATTCGCTACAGAGAAAATTTCGCTAGAGAGAAATTGTACAGAGATTTTTGCAGTTATAGCAGCAAATATTACAAACTTTTCAGTTAATTCAATGTTTAAAAGTTTAATTACGACTTTCAATTAAAAATAAATTGGCATTTATTATAAATTTGTTAAACTTACGGTTGCTTACTTTCCATTGTATAAATAAAATCTTCAAAAGTAAAGAAAATCCACGAATTTAGAGAGTAAAAATATATAATGCACTTACCTTTATTTTACTTCAAAATTCCGTTATTTTACATTGTTTCGCATTCTGTGATTTAAAATTGTCATAAAAAAATTCACATTTTAAAAGTCTGCTGAAAATAGTCAGGTACATTTTTTTCCATTTGGAAACCTCTTTCTAATGGTTTTGAAAATTTGAAGCATTAACGTTTCATGTAGTTTTGCTCGTGAAGCGCAGGGCTTTATTATTATATGGGCAAATCGAGACTTTGCCCAGGGCCCCCATTTTTAAAATGGGTTTTTCTGAAATGTTTTTTCTGAAATATTCTTTTTTATATCAAAATCTTATGAAAAATATAACAAGTTTCATAGATTGGGGGCCCCCCAAATCTATCAATGCCCTTAGTCCCTGTTGGTCATAATCGGGCGCTGGTGAAGTGTCTTCATTATCGGAGTCAGTTTCACTTTCCTGATTTCCATTTTTATCATCTGTTACTCTTCCACTAAGTGGTCTGTTCGAAAATTAATTTTTTTTTCAAAACTAACAAAAAAAAAAAAAAAAAAAAAAAAAAGGTAAATCTGAAATATTCGCTATGGGAAGATAAGCTTTTCGTTGAATGGAGAATGTTTAGTTTACAGTGTTATTTAAGCCTTAAAGTTACGTTTCCATGAAAAATTTCGTTATAGGGAGAAATTCGTTGTAAGGAGTGTAAGGAGACTTCGTTATAAGGTGATTCTACTGTATATATAGGCATTTGATATCGTTGGAGAATGTCTAGCTCTTGATACAGATTTCACGCTTAAGAGACATGCTTTAAATTTTTTATTTAAAAAAATTGGCGCAAGAACATCTGATTCGGCTTGGGTATGATATAGATATCAAAATTTGATGGGGGAGACGGTCCTTGACATCGTTTGATATTTCAGGGGATGACGACCTTTAAAGTGTTAAAGCAGGTATGGGCAACCTTTGAAAAGTTGTGGGCCAAACTTTAGGATGTTAGCGAAGTCGCGGGCCAAACTTGCGGATTTTAGCGAAGTGGACGGGTTGATAATTGGGATTTATATGGGATATTGAATGGTTTATACGGAGTTTTCAAATGTTCCGCGCGCCGGATCAAAAGCCATGGCTGGCTCCACCCGGCGCGCGGCTGCCCATATATGTGTAAAAGTGTAATAATTCAGCCTTCGAAATATGTTTGAGGAATATGTTTCTATTTAGCTTATAGAACTTCAGATACAGACATTTTAATATTAGTCAGCCGGAAAAATTTGAAACCGAAAGTAGCATTCTACTATCGGAAGTGAATCGTATTACTTAACCACTGCTCTAGATCAAGATTTTCTCAGTTTTAGTTCGAAATGGTCCCCCTTTCGACGATGGCACCCAGACCTTGCTTACCGTGCCACGCCGCCCCTGCTCAGAGCTTAGAATTAAAACAGATAAAATTTGTTCATATCAATAACAGAAAAACATGTTAACAATGATCATAAAAACAAAAACACTGAAGATCAATTTCATTAAATATGGATACTTTATAGCAACTTTTTTTAAGACTTGAAAATTGAATTTAGTTTATCATTTTAGGATTTTTCTTTAACCTTCATTTAATCTAGTCATTTTTAAGCATCTTTTATTTAGACCCTCCAAGGCGTAGCTTGAAAACGAGTTGAAGCTGTATTAGTATAATTAGTAATAATAATTATTATTTAGTTTATTTCAAATTTTGGGGTAAAAAATATATTTCTTGTGAATAGTATTTGGTTTGTATATAAGGAAAACAAAGGAATAATCGATGTGTACCTGTTTTTCGTACGGAAAGGATCAAATACATGGATCAGCCGGATTAATTGTGATTTAACCATGTCCGGATAGAATCGAAATATTTGGATTTTCAAAAAGAACTTAAAAATGATCATATGAGTTCATATTAAAAAGAAATCTGCTAAAACATTTAATAACTCACTTAGTGGTTAAATAATTGGAGCAGATAAATAAAACCATTAATTAATGTGAACTTATTATGCATTTTAAGGGAAGAATTTACATACGTATTTCATGAACAATATCTAAATACATATGTACTTACATAATACTGTACAGTTTATACATTATCACAATTTAATGCAGTTTAAGATATCTAAAAAATATTTTCGTATGTAAAAGAATTATAATTAAAGAAAATCTAAATAAAACTTGCAAGCTTTGAAGATGAATAAATTTCATGTGTTTACTTTTGTAAGCACAAAAACGAGGCATGAACCAAAAACTAAGACACATATAGTAAGAGCAAGCAGGAAGCTCTTTTGGGTCTAATATGGAAACCATTTATCTGGCCCATTGCAACAAATAGGCGACAAAATGGAGGTTGGTTGAGGAAAATTAATTTAAATATTTTCACTAGTCGGCACTGGAAATGGATTCTCTTATTAATATATTCCTTTAACTCCCCCCCCCCCCCCCCCTCCGTGTTTCTGTTCTGTCAAGCCTAAATGAGGAGCATCTACCTATAGGGGGGGGGGCTTGGGCGGGGGACTTTTTAAGAGAGTCTAACGCATATTCACGCAACATCTGGAGAAAACCGCCCAAAACTCTAGACCACTAGATCGACAGCCACGCGAGGAGAAAGAATTCTGAACCTGCACATTAAGACGCTTCCCAGTGCTCAGCTTTTTATAAATTCGGCCATTCGTCGGCATGATTGAATAGAAAAGAAAGACTAGAACTACTGTAAATTCACACTTCAATGTAACAATATCTTTTTTTTTTCAATGCTTTCTACTGGGATCCAATTTCATCATGCTGTTATTCATTTTAACGAGAACTACAATCTCGTTACAAAAACTGGCCAGAATACAGATGTAGGTTTAAATGCCATTAAATTATGTAAAGTATCGGTCGATCCCTAATATATACCAAATTGAAGCTCAATCGAATGCACCATTTAAACGCTAGCGCACTTTCAAGAATTTTCCCCCATAGACCATAATGTAAAAGAAATCTTTGTTGTAGCCCTGTAGAAAAACTGTAAGTCCTATACACACCAAAATCAATACCGGTCTTGAGACGATGGTTTATAACATATATACCCAATTTGAGCTCAATCGAATGCTCCGTTGAGGAGCTATCGTGTTCACTCACTCTCTCTCTCTCTCTCTCACACACACACACACATCTCGTAAAAAAATAGCATAAATAAATTCCTCAATAAATAAATTCCAAATAAAAGACCTCAAAACGTGTTAATATGCCAAAATCTCGAAGTCGAATTTTTTCATGATTATAATACTTTCCTTACATGGTACCAGGCGCGGATCCAAGGGGAGGGCGGTGGGGGCGATCGCCCCCTCCTGGGCGAAGTCCAAAAATCTGTTATAATTTGTTAAAATATATTATGAAAGTATAATGAAAATTATGTAGCCTTTTTCTAAGGGGTGTATTGCGGGTACTACTCCCTGCCCTTTTTAATCATCGTTCATGCATAGATTTTATCAATAAAATAATTAATTACATTAATTGCTATAATTGATTATATTAATTAATTATAAAATGAAATTGCGCACTCTACCTCACTGTTTTAGGTACAAATCGCCCCCTCCTTGAGTAATTTCTGGATCCGCCCCTGCATGGTACCTGTTCGGAAAGTAATAATCCATGAATATCCTCCTTAGTCCCCGTGTAATACATGCGATACAAATGACTGTATTGGCTATAAGTGTATTATAAGCCAATTTTGCTTTAAGATTGTTAATAAAAGAAATTGATTCATCTAAATGTGAAAATTCAGCATATTGACACACACATTTCATTTTTGCTTGCCGCTGAACAAAAAATATTTGAATATCAGAGAAATTTTCTATTTAGAATTTGTGGATGATTTTTGTTCTATTCAAAATTAACGTAGCGGAAAAGAACTCGAGGGACATCATTCATTTTTAAAAGTCTCTTCACAAACTGTTTTATTTGTGGTATCAATTCCTTACAACTGAAATAGATATTAGTTATTGAATTGAATCTTCATCCGAAAAAAAAAATATTTAAAAATACGTAATTGCCTTCTTTAAGTGATGTAGGTATTTTTTGAAACAATTACGAGATTTTTCTTTAATATGTAATATCTATTAAATTAAAAAAAAAAAAAAATCTGGAGTGACTCCACTCGACTTTCCGAACACTTACGATTAAGATCATTACCAAGCATTTAAATAAATTTTAATCGATGAATAATTCAAACATATATACCAAATCGAATGCGCCGTTTAAACGCTAGCGCACTTTCAAGAATTTCTCCCCATACGCCATAATGTAAAAGAAATCTTTGTCGTAGCTCTGTAGAAAAACTATAAGACCTATACACATCAAAATAAATACCCGTCTTATGATGGTGGTTTATAACATATATGCCCAATTGGAGCTCAATCGAATGTACCTTTTAAACGCAAGCGCACATTCAAAAATTTCCTCCCATATGCCATAATGTAAAAGAAATCTTTGTCATAGCCCTGCAGAAAAACTATTAAGTCCTATACACACCAAAATCAATACCGGTCTTGCGACGGTGGTTTGTAACATATATACCCAATTTGAGCTCAATCGAATGTCCCGTTTAGGAGCTATCAAGTTCACACACACACACGTACATACATCTCGTAAAAATAACATAAATGAAATCAGAAGACCTCAAAACGTGTAAATACACCAAAATCTCGAAGTCGAATTTTTTCATGATTACAATACTTTCCTTACATGGTACATGTTCGGAAAGTAAAAAGAACTATGTCGGATCTGAAGAGGATATATAAATAATTTAGCGTTAAATTTACTGCTGATTTGTTATTCAAAAATCTAGTAATCTACAAATAATATGTAATCTACAAATAATATAAGATTTTTTTCGGAAACGATTATAATGGGCTTCACTGTTGCATGGCAAATGATGGAAGATATGTTGAAAATTTGTTATAATTAATTCTGTTCCAAGAATTCGAATTCCTCTTTTGAGTTTCCTGGGAATGTTTTTCGGCTACGGTTCACTGACTGAATGGCTGAATTTTGCAGCTTAAATGAGCACTTTTTTTCTCTTTTCTTTTCTTCATTCCCACAATTTTACCTTGAAAAACCAGTACCGTAGCTAGGGCTGGTTTGGTAGATAGCTGCCGAGGGCACGAGCTTCAGAATTGCGCACTTTGCAGACTTTTCCTACATAATAGTAAGTAAGAAGAAGTCTTAAGGCAGTGAGTCGGTTGTCATATGCTAGAATGACAATTCAATGCATTCTTCAGTATCTTCTTACCGGATTGCTGAGAAAAGTCTCCCCGTTGTGTAAGGCGTGGTTTTGTGGTTTCACCTGTTAGCTTTTGTCGGCCATCAAGACTGGTCATTAAAAATCCCAGATATATTTCGACCCTGCAGCATTTCCCCCTTTTTTAGAATAGCCTGCACGTGCAAATTGACCATTAAAAAAATTTCCCTCACAGCCTGGAGCGTTTGGCAACGGACTCATATGAACGTTGGCCATTAGAAGCGCAAAATTCAAATCTTGCCAAGGGCGCTATGACCCTAGCTACGACTCTGAGAAACAAAAGAAAATGACTATCAAGTGAATACTTTTTTACCATCGACAACAGAAAATTTCATTAACTGAAGCAGGCAAAAGCAGAGTGAGCGTCGATGCCGTTCAGAAATCACAGACTGTTTGTCTTTCATGAAGGTGAAAATCGAAACTAAGGAATTTTACAGTTAATACATATTTAAAACATTAAACTTTTTGTACATCATCTTCTTCGTAATAGTGTAGTGTATGTGCATGTTTTGCATTTTAAAGATTAGAACACTCGAGGGAAAAAAATTGTTTAAAACAAATTTTTGACTTTAATTTTTTTGTACGTGAAAATTTAATTCTGTCTCAATTTCTTTCGTTGGCTTAAGACGCAGGGAGACGTCTCCCTGTCCCCCTGGTAATTTATAGTTAACAAAATTAGATATTTAGCAATAATACTAATTTATTCAAAAATAAAACAATTATAATATTAAACTTATGACATGGAGGGGAAAATTTTTAATTTTCGGTTTTGGAGATTGATGTAATGCAAAAACTGTTTCCTGTTCCTAATAGCTTCGGCCCTGACGTCTTGATATTAGAAAACATCTTTACATTACTCTATATTCTTCATTTTCAAGAATTTTAACACCAAAACCTAGAGTCCTGCTAATAATACATGCAAGAATACCAAAACATTACCATTTTTGCTCTGTAGATGACAGAACATGACCAGTAGAAAAGATTATGGACGTGTCAAGCCAGAAGTTAAATGCTTTTATTAGTTCTCAAAATTTTATTATATGTAATTCCCTGCATCTTAAAAAGAAATCCATAGTATAAATTATACTCTTTATGCCCAATTCAGTACTTTTAACTAACTAAATAATGATAATGATAATTAGGAATTCCACTGAAAATGTGAATATAATATTTGTTCTATAAATAGGACACCAGGTCTCAAAGCAAACGTGTATTTTTATATACTTGTTCTATTAATAGTACACCAGGCGTCTATTAGTATAAAACTAATGTTTTTGCTTTAGAATAAAAGATCATTATCTTTTAAAATATCGTGTTTTAAGTATAATTTGTATATTTTAAGGTTTTTATTGAATAATTGACACCATAGTTCTGTCTGCTTATTCAAAACTACACCCACACAAAATTTCATTCTTATCTCTTTGTGGGCAATATGCTAAATAAAAGAAAAGTAAAAAGTTGTCCACGAAGGAAGCTGTTGAAGGCTTATACAATCAAGGTGATTCCGATTTAGAAGCTATAAACTTAGATGAGTCTAATGATGAATACCTACCATCAAATTCTCCCGATTCCCCTGCCTGATTTCATGTCAGATGCAGTGGCGGCTCGTGGGATACAGCAAGTACAGCCGGGCTGCACTCGAAATTATCAGCACATACTTTAAAATAATTTATTCTACTAATTTTCCTAAATTCAGATTAGAATTGTGGAATTCCTACGGTAAATTAAAAAAATCTCCGAAAAAAACCAAACAAACAAACAAAAAAAAACGTATTGTGGCTGCTCATTCAGAAAAAAAGCACTTTAATCTTACCGCAATTCAATTGGGAAAATCTTTGGTTCAGCCCAGAGCGCTGAAAAGAAAATTGGCAGCACCGTTGCCATGACAACGACTATGTCAGCAGCCTCTCCGGCATAGGGAGTATGCAGCTGATACAGCCGATGGAAGATTTTCTAACGGCGGCTGAACTTGAGAACTCGACTAACTGATTCGCTCGGACGAGAAGTGAGGGAGGGGGTAAGGAGAATATATGTTTGGAAAACTCTGGACTTTATATTGCTGAATTTATCAAGAAGGTAAGCCTGAATAGACGCTTATGAACGGACAATTACCCATCAAAGCAGTATTGTTTTTAAGTAAGCAAGAACTGGCATTTAGAGGACATGGCGAGCGAGAAAATTCTTTAAACATGGGAAATTTTAAAGAGCTTTTAAAATTATAGATATCTGAATTAAAACAACGCCTTTTTATGGGGACATCACTGACCGATTCGCATGTTTAAAAGAAAGCAGGATTGATTTAACTTATAAAAAATAAGTAAGTTTTCTTTTTTTTTTTTTTTTTCTTCTCAAGTTATCGTTACAAAAGAAAATTCTAAGGAAACTTCGAATCAGACACGGATTAATGCAATTTTGAGGATAAGAGCGGCTGGTTGAAATTTATGTCCATTTTATGGAAGTAAAATAGGATCTCTGACATTTTTTATGTAATTTCTTTCTTTTTTTTTTTCCCTCGGTGAGGGCTTAATCCGCCAGCTTTCGAATTCAGTAACAAAGATTTTCCAATCCTCTCCGGAGGAAAGGGGGGGGGGGGCTCATATGCTTCCGGCTGCACTAACATTTTTGACCACGGGCCGCCACTGGTCAGATGAAGAGAAAGTTATAGCTGAGAAGTAATATCTAATTAGAAGATACAAATACTACAAAAGTTGTTAAAGAAAAAAGGAAGCCTGTTCATTATTCAAAAAAGGCCTTCCAATCATCTTACATTAGCTTTATACATAAACAGAAAAAATGAAACGGATTTACTGGATTTTACTTTGATTGCAGAAACACTGTCATTTTCGAAGCTTACAGCAGCCCCTATCAAACATGGGAGGCCATCAGGTAATAGCCCTATTTTACAACCATCAAAGAAAAAAATTAAATCCAGCTGTTATGCCTTGCAAAGATGTAAGATATGATGGGCTAAATCATGATTGAAATGAGTAAAAAGAACCAAGAGATGCAAATTGGAAGGTTGCACATACAAACAGCATTTTGTGAGAAATGTGAAGTACTTTCTCTTGTTTTCAAGCCCAAAGAAATTGTTTCATACAAAATAACTGTAAAATGTACATTTCCCCCCCCCCCCCCGCATTTTGTCCAATTAAAGCCTCGTGTCCTATTATGTAAACATTTTAAACTTAGTTTGGTTAATTGGCTAACAAATGGTTCATTTGCTAACATATGGCTCTACTTCCAATGCCATCGAATTTGGCAAGAATATCCAACATGGGAGGGCTAATTTCAAATTTTTTGGACACATTTCCAACCCGTTTTTCGATTATTTTGGAGGTTGATCTAATGCTGAAAATTGTTTTCCTATAATGATTCTATGTTTGATATAAAGAGACTCACCATGGCACAGTGGTTATGTCACTGAAAATGGTAGACTGCCGAAGTGTGAAGGTCCTCCGTTTCGGGTCCCAACGCGCGGCTGTCGATCTAACGGTCTGGAATTTTGGTAGGTTTTTCTCCAGATATAAAGTGAACGCTTAGAAAGTCTTCCCTCCAAGGCACCCCCCCATCCATGGCAGATCGCCCGAGCGTAGCCTTGCCACAATCACACTAACAAACAAACTGATATAAAGATTTAAAATTTCCAGACATTTTGAAGTGATGGGGGGAAAAATGTTTTATTTCTAGAAAAGCTGACTTTCTACAAATAAAACTTCTCCTTGTACTTATATTTTCTTTAAAAATATAAAGTAATACACATAGAAAATTGATATCCATTATAACATATCTAAAATTAGATTTCTGTCTGTACTTACTCGGAATTTAAAAATTGCGCGTTTTCTATACGTTTCAAGCACCCGGAAATACAGTACGATCATAAAAACAAGTAATACAAAAAATAAATAAATAAATAAATAAATAAAATAAAGTCAATTCCTACTTAGGTCAACGAAGAAAAAATTTATTTTAGTTACTTTTAATTAAATTTAATGAATGAATGATTAATTAATTAATTAATGCAGGCCCGTTTATGAAGCAAGGGCCGTTACCGTTAATCCAGTTTGTTTAGCTTATTGTTTTCGTTTATTTTTAATCCCACGTAACAAGATCTAAAATTAATTAATTAAATTTAATTCATAAATTAATATTTGAAAAAACTGTATTAACATCAAGTGTCATCCACTACAAGTTTAAAGAAATGTATTTGAACTTGAGTGGGTGAATAAAAAATATTTTATTAACGACTGAAAATTTGAACAAGATAAATAAATATATACAAGGGAGAGTGCGAACTAATAGTAGGAATTGAAAAAAAATAAAAAAGGTATATTAGTATGGCATTCTGTCAGTGATGTTTAAAATGACAAGCAAAAAAGGTAAAAATGAAATCTGGTGCAAGATAGCTGGTCAATGAACTTAAATTATAAGCGTCGAGTTTTTAAAATAAATTTTGATTTGATTTTGAGATTCACTCACATAACTGAGGGGTGGGAGGGTAGGTGCAGGGCTGGCTTTACCATTAGGCGAACCCAGGCAACTGCCTAGGGCCGCCGATTAAAGGGGGCCCGCTAATCAAATAATTTTCAATAAAAATTTAAATGCATTCCTCTCCCCCCCCCCCCCCCCCCCAATTTTCCCATTTTCCAGTTTTAGACTAGGGCCTCAAATGACTGATTCTTGAAAGAAATCTCTTTAGCGATCTCGAAATAATTTGCATCCTTCACAATTTTTCTACTCAGGTTTTCTTTTGTCGGTGCATCTCCAACACAGAACACAGATATTCAAAATAGATAACACCTGTTTAAAAAGCTGTTGTTAATGCCCTCTGGTAAACCGCGGATATGCGCCAGATCACCCCGTGTGTGAAGGAGATGGGCGGAAGGGGCGGCTTCCATTTTAATGAGCCCCAGTGGGAGGAAGTCCGACTTGGCTCGGGGTCCCCTAATTTTGAACCAATTCCAGATGAGGGACCAACCATCTAAAATCGAGACCCTCTAGAGGTAGTGTTAAACATGGAGGGCATAGGATCCGCGACGGATTTTACGTGCATCAGCTCTTAAAAAGTCGTTAATGATGCTATAAACAGGCATGAAAACAGCTGAAGAGCAAAAAAGCGGAAATACACGTGGACGTATTTTGCGGCAAAAATTGAAAAATTTACGTGCACGTATTTTCAGGCATACATAACAAGGTTGATAATGCAAAACTATGGAACAGGGAAATACTGTGTGAGCTTAAATTCAACCACTGCTAAATTACATGGTGTACTAAACAACTTCTACATCCAAGATCAAAACAAATCATAAGTCTCACATCCAAATTTCAGACTATTCTTTAGATATAAAAAAAATATTCTGGAAAAAAAATAATTATTTTAAGACCTACCTTTTTTTTTTCTTTTTTTTTTTTAATTTTTGATCAGAAATGGAATGTAAAAGTATACATATGGCATTGGCATTTTCTAAAATAAGCATTCAAATAATAGAATAAAAGTGAAGTTTTCTTGGAAAAAGAATAATTCTTTAATAAATGTATAAATATTTTCTCAGGTAAAATTTTAGAATCTTTTCAGTCTTGTAGCACATCAGCACACAGAAGTGTAACTTATGACAGGGGACATATGTTCTGCTCCTTCCTATATCTAGCTGCAAAATACCAACTCACAAGATTATGCTTTTTAAAATTAACTGTAAAAATAATTACCAAAGAAAAACCTGCACATGAGAATAAAACGAAATATCGATTCTCCTGATTTTAAAATTGAAGGGAAAATGATATAGAAATCAAAAAACATATTATGGGAAAACTAATACTTTTCTGAGTTAAGTTACTAAACTAACTGAACTAGTTGAGTTACTAAAATGCCTTACATTTTAATTTAACAATAGAATAACCTCCATTTCATGGAGCTAAACTAGGATCTTTTACATTAATTTCTTTTTTCTCGGGGGGTGCGGTCGCCCCCCCCTTTAATCCGCCCTTGTTTCTTATTCAAAAAAAATTAGTGTATTGATCTTGCTTTTTGATCGTTAGTTAGCGCGCAAGATCCAATGAAGCCGATACTAACAAATTTATTTCCGTAGAAAATACAGCACATAGGTGCACTTCAAGTGACGGCACGTCGACATGCAGGGAGCATTTAAAATTTTTCCCCCATTATGTCGTTTAAAACATCGACGTAGTTACAGGTGCGGACAAACTTCGTGAAACCACTTTAGAAATATTTCAGTCCGATATACAGAAGAACCAAATTTTGAATGTGCTTTAAAAAAAAAAAATAATTTATGTAATATGGGGGAAAGCGAACCTTCACAAACCGAGGTACCGTGAGCCGACGCCGCGCCTAGTCATCGAGAAGCTTGTTATTGTTTTGTCTTCACTCGGGAAGCTGGCTATTTAAGCGAGAGCGAATTCTGCTGAGACGTTAAAACCAGACTTGTGTCGCCTCAAATTCTTTTCTTTTCTTTCTTTTTTTTCTTGCGCGCTCGAATTTTTAATAAAGAGCATTTTTTAATTTTATATTTCGTTACTTTTAACCCACAGAGAGTATCAATTGAATGTTGTTTAAAATTAAGTATTATGAGGTTTTACCCATAATAATTAGTAATGATTTTTTCTTTTCTTTTTTTTTTCTTTGGTTATGTACATTTTCATAAATGATTAGTAAAAGTAATCTTTTAATTTATTTAAGAGGGCGATACGCCTTGCCCAGAGACGGATTAATGCAATTTTATGGGCGGCTAGTTGAAATTTGTCTATTTTATGGAAGTAAAATAGAATTTTTTTTTTTTTTTTTCTCTAGCGGAGGAGTAATCGCTCCCCACCAACCCCTTTAATCCGTCCGTGGTCTTATCATTAGTTAACTTTTCACGAAGTTACGGTACATATTTTTAAGTAAAATCCGCGTAACTGTTTAAAAAAGAAAATGCAAAAAATAACCCAGTGGCGGATTATTGAAAGTTTGTCGGGGGGGGGGGGGGGTTAGTTAGAAGATTGACAAATACATCCATTTTATGGAAGTAAAATAGGATCTTTTACATTAATTTCTTTTTACTCCCCCCCCCCATTTAATCCGCCCTTGAAATAACCAAAACTCGGAAATTTTTCGTTTTCTTTTGGATTTCTGAACAATAACTCACATTTTTAAAAAAGCATTATTCTTTTATTCAGCAGAAAATAAAGATGTGTACGTTTTAATAGCTATAAATATCGAAATATTTATTTATTGGAACTAATACACTATTCTGTTTAATTATTACTAATGATTATTTATTTATTTAAGAATTAAGTATATTTACGTATAGGTATGTTAAGTATAAGTACTTACTTATTATCCCGGCGGTCATTCCCGTCAAACTATTTTTTCGTCAAATGAGTTGCCAAACGAATTCAAAACCATTAATAATTTCATGTGCCCAACATTTATCTGGGCAAAAAAAATCGCTCGTCTTGGCGGACCGCCGGGATAATACGTAAGTAGGAGGTGCGAACTGATCATTTTCCCCAGCGGGGGACATTAGAAAGAAAAACATTCTCCAGGGGGGGACACTTGAAAAGAAAAAGGAGGGAAGGTGTAAATGCTTCACTCACATGATATTACATGAAAATGCAATTCGCCGACACGTCTGGGAACTGACCTATATTAAAACAAGACATAAATTGTTTGTTCTATGGAGTCACAGATACATCTGTTACTGTACCTGTATTGGAAGCCACTCTTGAAGGTTTTGAGCTTAGAAAAGGGACGAAAAACGATAACATACTACCATCATTTTGACTTCTTGACTTAAATCCCAAATCTTCAATTGCCAGTTTAACATTTCTTCAGCAGGGGATAAATAGTATCCCTGGCAGGGATCATTTTATATTTTTCTAGACAGGGATATTACATTCGTCAGCCGGGGACAATCCCTGGCATCCCCCCCCCCCGTCAATTCGCACGCACGAAGTACCGGATATTTATAACTACCATAAATTATTTTACTTCCTTTGCATGTTTAAGACCTAAAAGAATATAAGACTTATATTTTAAATACCATTACTAAAAGCTGCACTTTTATATAAGTTTATAACAAGTTTTATTTGTCGTGCAGACCGTCAGTTTGCTTTATTTAAACAAAAAATCCCAGTTTTGCATTCATTAAAATGTCTAGAAGTTCTAGTTCCGTCGACGATTTTTCCAAAACCAAGAAAATTTTTGGATCCGATAAATAGCCACAAACATTTCGTTTTCACTCCACATTTTTCTGATATATTCGTTAACATCTGCCTTTTTCTCAGTAATCCACAATAGAAGTGTCAGTTAAGCTGGTATGTGACCATGGGAAAAAAAAATATATATATAGATTCATCAAGCAATATAAAACACGTCGCCAGCAACAATAGCTCACCGACAACGGTTTTCCAGTGCCGAAAGGTCTTGATAGAGAATTATTGTTGTTTAGTAGTTCGCCAAGTACATAATTATGTAGCATATGCCTTTCGAAACTTCGTGAATCTAAAATAAGTATTTGCCCCTCCTGAACTAAGTTTTGAATTTACGAACTGAGGAAATCAGTATACATTGCACTCAAGCTGACTGTAGGCTAGGCGGCTAGGTACGGTGCGAGATGCAGTGAAAACGTACATCCCAGGCGCGCATTATCGTCCTCTTGCTGGCGGCGAAAGATAGCTATCTCGTGAATTAATTTCTGTGGAGAGGCCGCTAAACAAATCCAAATTTCGGCTAGTATTGGTTTCCTGTTCGCACCCCCCCCCCCCCCCCACCCACCTTTTACCTCAACCAAAATTACTCTGCTATGTTTGTCCCGCTAAGTACGTCGTCGATTTAGGACATCTTTTGCTTTAGGTTCGTAATCAATTTTTTTTTTTTTGGAAAAAGCGGAAAGATTTTAAAACATTTTCGAAAAGCGGAGGTCTGCCGAGAAAAAAAAAAAAAAAAGCGGAAATCCGCCAAAAAGCGGAAGATTTTCATCCCTGTATAAATAGCTTGTGTCTATTCAGTTGATTGGTTGTATTTCAAAGTTCAAGGCTATACATCCGCTCTAGGCAGGAATATTGCAATCACTTTTTCTTAATCGCGCTCTTGTTCTATGGTCCGTTTAAGCCAATTTTGGGCCAGATAAACTAATGTTATCATGTTTATGCAACAGCGTTTGTTTCGGTTCTTAAAGATTTGGCCCGAATAAGCGGCTGTTCCGATTAACTGGAATCGACTGTACTGAGAACTTCATTTACAGTACCAATATTGTAGCATCTGATGAAACCAGCTTTTCAAACCTAAAGCTCATTAAAACATATTTAAGATCAACTATGTCCCAAGAAAGGTTCGTTGGACTGTCTTTAATATCAACAGAAAATGATATTGCAAATTCGCCCAATTATACTAATTTAATTGAAGAATTTAGAAAAAAAGCGGTCCAAAGAATTCAGTTATAAAATACGTCATTAAACCATCTTTTAACGAAGATTTGATGCATTATTTGGTAAGCTACTTTTACCTATTGTATTTGTTTGCTGAAGCATTTCATTGCTTTCATTTTTTTTCCCGTTTTCGTAAGTCTTTTTTATCAAGCTTCTTTTTTCCATCCACATTACTAGAATTTTAATTTGCAGCATCACATTTATTTTTTTAACGGATTTTTTTATAATTACTTTTATACGCACTAAAAGATAAATACATTCTAAATAAGCATAAGGAAATAAACAGTGCAATTTAAGTAAATAAATCATGAAAGAAAATGATTCAAATTATTTCTGGGAATGAGTCTTCAACAGCAGAACATTGTTCCATTGATTGATAACCCCTAAAGGCAAAGTAGCAAATAAGCATTTTGCCCAAGTTGTTATGAACTGTAAACTAGCTATTTTCAGACCATATATTTCTTTTACTTTAACATTTTAATAATTTCTTATTCATAATCTTCTTTGAATTATGTTTTATTTGCATTATTTTAATGTGTCTTAATGGAATCAAGAACTATTTTATTAAAGTAAGCTGAACAATTGTACTTTAAATTGTCCTTAACTAAGATAAATTAAACAAAAAAGAAAAAAAATATATATTGTATAAATGTAACTTAGGTAATTTTATGAGTTAAGTTTGATATGTTTTGAACGATTATAATTTATTACTTCATAAATAAAATTTTGCTAGAAGAACTCAATTTTTGAGTAAAATAATAATAATATGAGTTTTTTCCAGTGCCGTAAGCAGGATGAAATGTTAGGTAGGGCTTTGAATCTAGTTTGGGGGGCGGAACAAATATAAGTATTAGTACGCGGAAGGAGGGGGGGGTTCAATTTGCACATTTTTTTCCCCCCTAGAGTATTTGCTTCAAAAAACACCGTGTTTTTAAAATATTTAACATTCATCATGTTAATAATTTTTTCATTGAGATTCCATTAAAAATATTCGAATGATATTTTGAGAGAATGCAGTATTGTATATCGGTTAGAGTAATTTTTTGTACAACAATAATTCACAAAACGTAGTTACTAGTTAATTGGGCCTTTTGCAATCCATTAAATGCTATCCAATAATAATAATAATAATAAACTCTGTAAAATAAAAAATGTTAACAATTAAACTTTGGAATAATAATTTACTGAAAAGTGCATTTATTTTTCATTTTAAATATATAATTGTAAGGAACTTAAAAGGAAAGCGGCGGTTTCGTGCACTCGGAAAAATCCGAAATCCGATGCTACATGCAGCCAAGAGCAGCAAAATAATTGACCGTATGTAACGAAATCTGGCCATTGTGATGAGAAATTCTCCCAAAACAATGGGTATTTTTTATGATGTAAAATTTAGTGATTGTTAAATAATCAGTCATTTCTAGAATTTCGTATTTATCTGTAAATTTACAAAAAATTTTGAAAATCTTAGGGGCGGCTGAAAGCCGGCTAGGTAGGGCTCAGCCCCCGTAGCCCCCCCCTCTGGTTACGGCCCTGGTTTTTTCATTATGCAAGATTAGTGGACTATCTACTGTTTAAAGTTTCAAAGATTCGATAATCGTCATAATAGTAATAAAAATTTTCTTTTTTATAATTTAAGTTTTCTAAATGTCATGAATAGTTTCCCATAATGGCTGATCGTATTATACATGTATCAATGCATCTATGTATATGTATATATGTGCGCAAAAACGCTTTACGAGGAGGATCCAGGGGTCCCCCCCCTCTGCAAACTTTGATTTTTATTAATAAAATGATAACGAAGATATATTTTCGTGAAAAATTCTGCCTTGTCCAACCCATTGAAACTTACACCTTTTGAAAGAGCATGCCCATGTGTATGATGAGATGTATCACAAAAATTCTTAAAAGTGAATTTAGGGGTAGCCAAATCGGTTTTTTCGTCAAAATCTGGCTCTCGAATTTTTTTTTTTTTTGATATTTGCCATGTATGACATTAAAAAAAAAAATTCCTTAGCAATTTGTACGTGGGCATAATCAACAATCATTTAACATTAATGTTCCATATACTGTTATGGATAATCCATGGCAGAGTGGTGCTAGCACCACAAAATGTTTCATTTTGATGTAGGTGGCAAATACCTAAGCTGTAGGCCCCCCCCCAAATATATATCTATCTATATATATATAAATTATAAAATGTGTAATATAAAAAGTCCGTAAGACATAATTCTTCCTGCTAGATTTTGACTCTGCCTTGTCTAAATTACTATGGCCAATCAAGCCTATTAACCCCCCCCGTGTTTATTACATATCGTAGGGAATATTTGTCTCCAATTTTCAGTGCCTTATCCCTATTTAAATACAGCTGCATGCTGAACTTTGTGCTTTATTGACAGCTTTTCGCTCTACCCTTTCTTTTTATACTCCAGACTGCTTATTAACTGTATAATTTATGCCACGACAATAAAACTATTTGTTAATTCTCAATTGCGTCTTCAATGAAGGACTGACTGCTAGTAGGGCTACCCCCCATATCACATATATATAGTATATATTAAAATAATATATATGAAATTAAAATTTGTGTGGCAAATTCAAAATTCTTCCTGAATCCTAGTTTTCTGGGGACCTTTAAAAGTTGCTTAAAAAATCAAATTTATGCAAATTGCTCAAACAATCCTTATTAAAGCTTTCTCTTTTTCGATTATAAAGCAAATACTACCCATAGCTGTTGGATGAAAACTTAGCTTGTGAACACAAAATATGTAAGTGAAGGACAAAACATGAAATAACTAAAATATATATAGATAATATTCGCATAATTTTTTCAGCAACAGCTGTGCCAAATTAGGTCTAGCTACAGTTAATTGTCAAGGTGCCTAGTGAACACAAAAACACCAAATCTCTTTAACAGAAACAGACTAATATTGTGCTGTGTTGTGGGATTATGACCAATTATCTACATGTGGGATCTAGGCCGATGGATGGTTTGCCCTCCATGGGGGTCTTTAAGGAGTCTTAACCCATATTTACGCTAAGTTTCAGATTAAACTATGGAAAACTCTGAATGGTTAGGTTGGTGGACTCGACCTGGTTTTGAATCAGGCGCCTTTGTCTCCCAGTTCAGAATGTCAGAATGCTATGCACTTGGCCAGACTACTAAAATTTTATCTAAATCTAAGTTAATAGTTGTTTGACCTACAAGAAAAACCAAGTCTTTAATGGATTTTTTTTTTTTTTTTAAATTATTTGCAATGAAATAAGTCAAACGAACAATCAGCAAAATATTGAAGGATTCCTAATTTCTACTTAATTAATTTTTGCTGAAAGAAAACTAAAAAAATGGGGGTCAAATGAAGATATAAATAAAAACTTTGTATAAAAACACACATAAATAGGTATTTATCAGTGTTGTAGTCCTTAGAAAAAAAGTGGGGGGACGCTCATTTTGACGAAATTTAACCTAAACATATCGGATCCATTAATTGTAATTATTCTTTAAACAACCCATAAAACTAATTTAACCATCATTTGTTTATTAATTAATTAAAATGAACTCATTGTTAAATTATTGATTACTTGTTAATAGTCTAAACTAAGTCTTTTTGATCAACCGTCTAAGTTACTTAATTTGTTGTTGCGAACATGTAATCGGATTTGTGTGCTTGGCTCAAAGTACTCTTGTAAATCCTCGTCAGAAGAACAGTACAAGGGGGCAGGGTGCCCCCCGTTGGGGGTCTTTCTAAGGAGTTCTAACCCGTATTCACGCTCAGTTTCGGAGAAAACTACGGAAAACTCCGAATTGTTACGTACGCGCGATGGGAGCTACTAATTTTTTCCATTTACATTTGTCAACAAGCCCCTGTTGTTGTTGCTATTGTGAACATGTATAGCGGACTTGTGTGCTTCGCCCGAATCCCGCTTATAAATCCTCGTCAGAAAGACAACACAAGAAGGGGTGCCCTCCGTGGGGGTCTTTCTAAGGGGTCCTAACCCGTATTTACGCAAAGTTTCGGATCGGAGAGAACCACGGAAAACTCCGAACGGTTAAGTCGACGGACGCGTAATGGGACCTGAGCCCGGGGCCTTCACACTTCGCCCGTCTACCATTTCCAGTGGCATAACCACTGTGCCATGGTGAGACAACAATCCAATGTCAAAGTGACAGATTTTCCTTTGGATGGGTACGTGACTATTCGCTACCCCGATTTTTGTCACTTTTTTGGCCATTCGGAAAGACATTTTTTACCAAGAGTGCGTTCGGAAAGATTATAATCTGTTCTATTCTTATGGATAAGTTTTCACTACTGAAGTGTTTAAGAAACAATTACAATCCCATTTGTAAAGTCGATTCAAACAGTCAAAAGTTTCCTTTTGATTTTTATACCGATGTACTTCCTCTCGCGCGAACAAAACGAAAATTTTAAGTTCTTCACAGAATTATAAAAAAGAAACAACCTTGTAAATGAGCGTTCCCCCTGAGAATAAAAAGTGGGGGGACGTATGGGCTGAAGTGAAAAAGTAGGGGACGGCGTCCCCCCGCGTCCCCCTTCGACTACACCACTGGTATTTATGTGACAATCACAGCCCTTGGGACAATTGTTTCAACCAAAAAAAATCTTTGGTCTTCTTCACCTGTCTCGCAGAACAGTGGGGTTGATTAGTACATTTTTATACAATCTTTGTATGTATGGCAGGTAATAAGTGCTTGGAAAGGAGTAAAAATTAGTTTTGTTATTTTTAGAATTTTTACTGTTATGTACGAACTTTTTCAAAGTTACTTTTTAGTGCTGTGGAATGTGGAATTCATAATAAGCAAAAAAAAAAAAAAAAAAAAAATTAAAAATTAATAAAAAAAATTATTTAAAGTCAGATTAAATTTTTTTTTAGACATTTCAAATTAGTAACTATGCAACATAAAATTAGTTAAGTATCATATTTCTGATTTAACACTATAAGGAATTATAATAACACATTTTACATAAATAATGGCTAATATCATATTTAAAATATGCTAATGATAAGTAGCAGAAAAATAAAAGATTAAAAAAAAAAAAAGCTTTTTCTACTAGTCATTGATGACGGTTGGTTCAGGTGGAGGGAAAATCGGGGTTTATTGGGAAAAAAAAAAAAAAAAAAAAAAAAAAATCACCACAATAATTTAGATGTTTTATTATTTTTTCGACGGAGATATATTTTACGAACATGACAAGTATTTCTAATAAATTTTAGGTTCTTTCAACAATATTAATGTGTGCAAACATTCTTGTTTTTGCTCTAAACATAATTGCCTGTTTACAAGTGATACAGAATTTTTTTTTTCTAGATTTCTAATTAGATAAAGCATTTATATTTTGATACATATTAGTAGAGAAACTTTTAATATCTATATACTGAAAAAGATAAGAATAAAATTGTAATTTCTATTTTTTAATTTTTTGTTGTTTCTAAGATGTGTTAAAGTAGGCGATTAGGTTAGAGTTAGCAGTTTTTAATATGATGCTGACATTTCTATTTTTCCTTCAGTAAAAATTCCTGAAACAATAGTTATAATCAATGAAATTGATATTTTAATTTAGAGAACATTCCCAGACAGCACATAAGCTTAAATCAAGCTTGACATTTCTTTGAATTTGACGCATTAATGCAAGCTTGACAGTTCAACTGATTCTAAGCTGGCAGCAAGCTTGCAGGAGTCAAGTTGAATTGTCAAGCTTAAATACAGCTTGATTTAAGCTTGACAATTGATACTCGGTTGATTTTTCCTTTTTAAAGGAGCGTTGATGGCACCATCTGTGAAAGAGAATGGACATTAATTGTCTAGCGTCCTCAAATTTGCTGAAAGTTCGTAAAAGATGTGTATTTTATTACCAGTGCCATATTACCGGCAAGGCAAACGGGGCAACTGCCCAGGGCCTACAGATTTTAGGGCCCCAAAATCTTACATCTTACACTTTTGTAGTTTTAAAATAAAATTACAAAGGATAAAAAAAAATTCAGAAGTCAAATAATTTTTTTAATTATAAAGTATGAACAATTAAATTAATTCAAATTTACATTTGTATAAATTAATTTAAACTTATTTTTAATTCTTCGAAATGCTCTATATCGATATAGCATACCAATATGTAGGAAAATAACTAACCACATTTGTAAAGAGAATTTTTAGCGTTAAAAAATAGCAAAATTTTTCAATTATTTGTTACTATAAGAAATATTTACAAAAATGACTAAAGTGTGTTATCAATTGTCAAGCTTTGTATTCCATACATGTTAGCAACTGTGATATAGCATTACGAAGTAACGTTTAACTATCTGTTTCTTTGATTTCAGATTACTTAACACAAAATTTGTGTTAAGTAAGTAAACCCATTCTATATTTCCAAATATGGAAATTCTTCAAAATAAAATACAATTATAGTACGAATTTAATTTCAAAATCAGTCGTTTGTCTCGATTTTGGCCAGCAGTATTGCTCATGAGTGTTGCGAAAGTTTTAAAACATGTGCTGCTCTTAAGTTTATATTATGTTTATTTCCCTATTAGTAGAGTCTCTAAATCACACATAACATTATTTTAATTTTGATGCATCCCATGGAAAAATAAAAAAACAAATAACATATCGCCCACTTATCAATCTGGCCAGAAAACTGCTTGATAATTCACTTCAAACTTTAGTCATAGCTCCATCGAAGCTTGGTAGCTGAATGGATAACGCGCTCGGCTACGAACTGAAAGGTCCCGGGTTCTATTCTAGCCACGGGCACTCGATGGAAACAGATTAAATTAAATTGAAATTTCAGCGTAGAGGGGAAAATGCGTGGCAAAGTAAAATATGTGGGGCGAGTTTGCCGACCGGCGCCCCGTGTATTTAGGAAATTTTTTTTTTAAGGAAAATTTTTTAAGCTTGAAATGTCAAGCTTAATGCAAGCTGGGCAAGTGTAAACTAGAATAGTTGATTCAAGCTTGCATCAAGGGGAGTAATTCAGTTACCGGGTGTCGCCTATTTTTGGCGACTTTTTTTTCTCGCCAACACCCGCTACTTGGCGCTTTTTTTTGTCGCCAAATTTTTCACGTGTGAAACACCATTTTAGAATACGATAAAATAATACAACATGTTGAGCACTGTCAGGAAATACAAATTTCTTTAACACATTAAAATTCCACAGATATTCCACTTAAAAAAAAACAATAAAACAAAATACACCATCCATACTTAACACTAAAAATTGTCAGCAAATTCAGTAACAGGCAATTAAAAATGAGCAAACAGTAAACCACTTTTAACTAAAAAAATTTCAGAATATTAAGCAATCTAGTTCAACAGCTATGTAAACTATGCAACCAGTGGACTGTTTTTAACTAAAAAAACCTCAGTGGATTCAGCAACATAGTTGTACAGCTATGTAAACTCAGCAATCAGTGGTCCGTTTTTAACTAAAAAAACCTCAGTGGATTCACCAACCTAGTTGTACAGCTATGTAAACTAGGCAACCAGCAAACCGTTTTTAACTAAAAGAACAACAGTGTATTAAGCAACCTACTCATACAGCTAATGTAAACTAGGCAAACACAGGCCCGTTTTCAACTCAAAACAACATCGGTGGATTAAATAACGTACTTATACACATTTACAAATCACATTGAAAACCTTAAGCAATTGCAAAAATTCTTTATAAAAAACACTTACCTTTATCTAAAGAAACTCCTGAAAAATATCCAAAACGCACAACAACTAATAACATAACACCAAAATGCTTTCTTATACTAACTAACCACAAAACCAACATATACTAAACACACCAAACATCAATAACACAAAATAAGAACTGACTCACCGATTCCAAATTTCCTCGTTTTATAACCTCGTTTTACCAATTACAGTTAAATTGCCTTAACCAATCACAAAATCCCTTTACCAAACATCCTAGTATCGTTTAATGAACCCACCGAGTGTTTTTTCATTAAACTACAGCATCATCCAACACCTCAACTCAATCCACACAGGTTACAACGGACATCCGACTCTAAAGCTAAAGTAAACAAACTTTCGACCAACCTCCAATCTTGGCGACTCATCGGCACTTGGCGAGGACACCCGGTAACCGAATTATCCCCGCATCAAGCTTACACGCTTGGAATTTTCAAGCTTATTGACTTGATAAATCAAGCTTGCTGCAAGTTTGCTGTGCTGTCTGGGTTGTCAGAAATTAATTTGGTGGAATAACATTTACCATACTTAACGAACCTGAATTTGATAATCATGGACATTATTCTTCAGCTAAATATTTTGGGAAATAACACTTATCCTTTCCTAGCAATTTTTTATTTCAGTATTTTAAAGAATATATTGAATTGACTACTTTTTGTTTTATTCACAGCATTAAGTAGCATAATTTAAAAAAAATATACAGTTACATTTGTACTATCTCCATTTTCTCCTATTGTGGGGGAGGGGGGGGGAGGGAAATGATGGCATCAATACTAACCTAGTCAAGAATAATACAGTAAAAAGGTATTTTGATAACATTAACAAAATGTGATATTTTAAATATATATATATATATATGTACATAAAATAATTTATTAATTAAACATCTTTTAACTATTTTCCCTGTACGGATTTAGAAAATTAAAGTCTTTTAAAAAATATAGATCATAATTATAGTTCTTAAACAATATCTATTTAACCATCAGTTTTTTGCATGCTTTTATCCCCCTTTAAAAAATTTGCCAACCCTTCATTTTCCCAACGAATGCCCGAGAGATGGTTAAACAAACAAGTATGATTCAAATTATTCTCAAATTTAAAATGTAATATATTTTTACTTAAGCAAAGGATCACTCCATGAAATGCAGTTTTTCAGAAAAAAAAGAGTAAAAAATAAAAAATACGTATACTTACTAAACGTACTTTGATAAATGTACATATGACTACCAGTAAAATCAGAGGATATTTAATCAAGAAATACAAAAGCAGATTCATAACTATGAGAAACTCATCAGCTGTAAAAGGCAAATAATTTACTATTTCGAATTAATCAACAAGTAGTTCTGGTAACATTATTTTTTGATTAACATAACAATTTTACAACATGGCAAGCAGTATAAACAAAACAAAAAGAAAAGAAAACCGAAAGGTATTTCAACTATTCGATTCTGAGATGGCGCTCGGTTTTCTGTTCCGTTATGAAACGGACTGTGTTCAAAGTAGTTTCCAGGGTTTCGTTAGGATACGCATAATTAACTCCATGATCTCCTTCCGTTAACTCCAATATCACGTGGTTTTATTTTTATAATTTGTTTGTTTTGGTTTGTTGCTAGCGGCTGGCGATGAACCCCATAAGATGCTTTTCTGATCGAAACGTTACATAATACCTGCATTTCATGATATTTGTCAATACATTTCTTTGTCATTTCTTGTATTTTTTTTATGCCTATCGGTTTAAAGTGTTCTGCCCAATAGTTTTTTTTTTTTAATACATTTTATCAAAGTTGGGAATCATCTGATTTTAGATCAGTTTAAAAAAAATCAGAAGGAGGCGAAAATTTTCTTAGCAATTAAGGAAAAAGTTTTATTTTTATCTTTCATATTTACAACATGGAATCAAGTATTTTAGGCATTTATGAGGTTGACGAAAAAAATCTAAATTTAGTGACCGAATGGGCAAAGGATTATGCAGTTTCAAAAGGTACTTTGCAAACTATCATTATGTAAAGGCTGATTGCAATTTGTTTTTAAGATATATGTTATTAACTACTAGCTTCTAATTTGTTTTGTTAACTCGTATAAAGTTAAACAAATAGTTTTATGACTTACGTAAAGGGTAGAAAAATGAAAAATTCTGTATGCCCACTGAGTATGTTGCTAAATTAAAATAAATACAAGCATATGCATATGCATGGTGTCCCACAGCTATTGGTATAAAATTTGAAGGGGAATAGGGCACATAATAAGCAGGGTTCATTGATTTAAATCAACTGATTAAAAAAATAAATAAATAATCATTTTTCATTAAACTGATTTAGCAGTTTTAGAAAGTGTTTTTAATGTATATATATGTGTGTGTGTGTCTGTGTTTGTTGCATTTACCATCTTAGCTTCATTTAGCGAAACTACATAGGTCTGTCTCTCTGTATGTGTGTAATGGATTTCAGCACAAACAATTTTTAAAATATTACATTCCAATATACACTTATATCCTTCGGAATTGGAAAAAGAACAAACTGAAAATACGCAGTTATGTTACACACTAACATAGCTTTAAAAAGTAACTATTCAATATAGGATTTCACACTGAAACCTGTATGATCACAAAAAAAAAAAAAAAAAAAAAAAAAAAAAAAAAAATAATTTATTCTTTTAAAACAGTCTTCAAAGTCATATCTTAATATTACAACATATTTATGTATCTTAAGAGAAATTATCGTAATTTTAAAATTAAATTGCATGGGTATGCAAATTCATTTTGCTTTATCACATGGTTTTTTCATTAGCTAACAACTACAAAAAAGGAAACTCCCTTTGCACAACTTTTCATAACCATCCTTTGTTTGCAAAGTTTCAAAAGTTTACTTTTCAAATTGAAGCTATGGGTTCACAATAATCAGTCGGAAGGTGAAAAATCTATCTACCAATTGTAACTTGTCAAATTATATTTACAAGAGAAAAGCAGGAACATTTGGTGAAAAACTCACTTACTTAATTTTCTTAAATTATCCTAAATTTAGGGACATTTCTCAAATTTGCAACATAAGGGATAGGAGGGCACAGTGGGAAGACAGATATTTTTCTATGATTCAAAAGCTCAAAAATTAGAAAAAAATTCCATAAGTTAATTAACCACTATTGCAACACTGTTACAATTCATCTTGTAGGGAAGTTGCAGCCATTTTTGTTTCTACTATCACTGTTGGAAATATCCGACAAATTTAACTTTTCTGGATTTGAGCAGTAAATTATCATGCAATAATCAGTATCTTTGCTTTAATTTAAAGCTTAAACTTAATTGCATGCATGAATGACCTTTATTCTATTGGTAAATTTTGCACAACTTTTGAGTTTGGGTTTAAAAAGACTTCTTGGGGGTACAGTGGGACATCTTGATTAGGGTACAATGGGACAGTGCCCCCACTGTGTGTAAACCTATGGCTTGTGCAGGTACGGAAAGAACAATGACATAATTATCATTTCCAATAGACTTCAGATCTTATTCCATCATAAACTTTTGAAAATATTTTGTAATTATTTACTGTTTAATTTGATGTTACTTTATTATTTTTAATTCAAACATTATTCAGCAAAGAATTTTGCAACTCTTAAATGTGTTTCATTATTATAACTATTTTTAAGTCTTGTCATTTGAAAACTGCTTTTATATATTCTGTGTTAAATATCTTAACCTGAATTTAACTATGATAATACAGTTGGTTCTCTATTTAATGATACTCTATTTCGATGCTCTAATGATGATCTCTATTTAAAGACAATATTTTACAGTGCCATCCCCTATGACGGGAAAAATTTCTATTCAAAGATAATGCTGTTTCTGTTTAACAATGATTTTTTTTTTACATGATAAACTTTTTTTTTCTCATCTTCTTATCTTTAGCAGGAAAACCTTCCGTGGCGCTAAGTTTGTTTTTAATAACAGATCAGGACTTTACTTGATGTTTGCAATGTGTCAATCATAGACTTGTTGCCGTAGGAAAAATGGGGGTTACCGTTTCTCGGAAAATGGAATATTCAAGGTACTGTAGTAGCTCACTTCAGTATGAATACGAGGTGAACAGAGCAAAATGACAGCGAACCAAAAGCATCTTACGCTACACGAAAAGGTGAAAAAAGGGTTGGAATGTCAAAAGTCCAATTCGCAAGACAATTTCAACTATCTGAGTTCACTCTCAAAAGTTCTTTAGGAAGCAAAGAGAAAATTCTTGAAGACGCACTAAAATCAGGTTCGGGATCCAAATCCAAAAGGCAGAAAATTCAATGTGGCCGTTCAGAAGAGTTTGATAAGGCAATTTTTTGCAAATAAAATAATAGTTAATGATAAAATGACATTTTTAAACACTTTTTAAAGAAATATGACTGTGTTAAGCCTGTAAAGTGTCAAAGAAAATGCTGTATTTTTTACAAATTCTGGTTAAGGGTGATCTCTATTTAAGGACAATTTTTTGTGGATCCTTAAAAGTACTTAAGCAGACTGCCAACTGTAATATGTTGTCATAATGTTGCTGATTTTTTTTATTCGCCCCATAATTTGCCGACTCTGAATTCGCTGTATTCTTCCCTGATCAGAAAAGTCCCCATAAAGGGAAAAAACATTCTTGTCCCACTAGAAGGGGGATACCTCAGAAATAAAGGACCCTTTTCATCCTCTTCTCTTTCAGGCACACATACTAAGTGATAAGGATATAGAAGTCTATGGAATTAAGAGTGTTCTTTTCAAATAAAAAAGTCATGTTGACCCATAAATCTGACATAAGGCTATTCTTGAAAAAACAGGTCATGTCACCATAGCATTTAAACAGTGTTAAAGGCAAGCAAATGTCAAAGATTTTAAAGAAAACTCAAAATGTATCTTCACAAGCTGTTTTATGGACTCTTAAAAATGGAAAATCAGTATGACTTATGAAACCTTCAGAAAGAAATTTTCAAAAATAGAGTTGCAATGATAAAATGGCAAAATATTGTATTTACTAGAATTTCATCATCATTCATAAGTTTGTCTTTCAAAAGAATGTGAATTGCAGCTAGTGAAAAACTATTCTGATTCAGTTTGCTGTAGTTTCACAGAGAAAACTTTCCTTTGGATTTCTTTCCTCAATTGTTCATGTGAGGGAAATCCAGATGAACTCTTTAAAACTTCATCACATAAAACTATTAGCTTTGCGCTTTGTATTGAAAGAACATTTCCAGTAGCTTATGCCATTTTCTTTTTTCTTCTCAATACGGTGCAGAAAATTCCCATATTCAAATAACTTTCCACCTCATTCGGATTTAATAAATAATATATCATTCAGCTTATTTAACAAATTAGAAAATCAACTAATAAATAAAAAAAAATTCAACTATCAGGTTAACATATGCTGAAATTAGTTGTAAAATTGTCTTCCTAAAACCTGTCATTTTTTTTTTTTTTACTTCCTTGTACGTAGTATAAGGAAGTAATGTGATCCCGAAAAATTTTGGGGGCCAAATTTCGACGAAAAAACCGATTTTGACTACCTCTAAATTTAATTTTAAGAATTTTTTCGATGCATCTCATCGTAGGCTAGCATGCACGATCATATTAACGCGTCTGCAACTCATTTTGACCAGCGGCGAGTCTATTGTGGTCAGTTTTTCCATGCCGTCTGTACGTACGTACGTACGTATGTATGTAACTCGCATATCTCAAAAACTATTGGTCGTAGAATGTTGAGATTTGATATTTAGGATTGTTCTATGATCTAGTTGTGCACCTCCCCTTTTGGTCGCAATCGAATGTATAGTTTATGTACAGGACCGCCCAAAAGATTCGAAATACATTACGCTCTATGGGCCGAAATTCATTAAACTCGCATATCTCAAAAACTATTAGGCGAAGAATGTCGAAACTTCATATTTAGGATTGTTCTATGATCTAGTTGTGCACCTCCCCTATTGGTTCCATTCGACTGGATAGTTTATCTACAGGACCGCCCAAAACATTCGAAATACATTACGCTCAATGGGCCGAAATTCATTAAACTCGCATATCTCAAAAACTATTAGGCGTAGAATGTTGAAACTTTATATTTAGGATTGTTGTGACATCTAGTTGTGCACCTCCCCTTTCGGTTCCATTCGACTGGATAGTTTATCTACAGAACCGCCTAAAAGGTTCGAAATACATTACGCTCTATGGGCCGAAATTCATCAAAGCGTTTTTTAGAGGTATTGGGCTGTTTCAAACGGACTCAGAAGTGATATATGCTGCAAAGAGTTAGAAAATGAATTTCTCCATTAAAAAAAGTGTCTTTATCATTTACAGTTCTGCTACAGGAACACTCAAAAGATTTCCAATACATTACGGTCAATGGCAATTTTAGGGGCATTCATCCATTTCAAGCACAGTACCGTCCTACCACATAACTATAGGTAATGGTCCGACCACGGTCACGTGCCTCCCTCAAGAACTATGCCAAAAGTCGCCAAGCTTGGCGACTTTTGGTGTACGTGTGTGCATATTTAACTCTCAAATCTCAAAAACTATTATGAAATTTCATATATAAGATTGTTGTAAAATCTAGTTGTGCATCTCGATTTTTGGTTCCAATCTACTGGAGTTTCTTTACAGGACCACCGAAAAGAATTTCAGTACTTTAATGTCTGTGGACATCTTCAATATAATACAATTGTAGTCAGTCATTGTTTGGTACATGCCCAAAATCTCGCCGTCTGTCCTCGACCTTGGCGAGTTTTGCCGAAATGTCGCCAAATTTGGCGATAGTCAGTCATTTGGTCCATGCCCAAAGTAACACCATTTGTCATCGTTCTTGGCGAGTTTTGGCATATTATCGCCAAATTTGGCGATAATCTGTCATTGTTGGTCCATGCTTAAAATCTCGCCAAATGCCGTCGACATTGACGAGTTTCGCCGATATATCGCCAAATTTGGCGCCAAAAATTATTTCGTATTTTGTATAACTCTAAAACTTTAACCCGTAGAATTTTGAACTTTTGTATTTAGCACTGTATTATAATATCTAACTGTTTTCAATATCTTTTTTGACAGAATCGACTGGGAATTTATTTACAGGGTGAGCCAAATGACTTTAAGTACATTAAGGTGTATGGATGCATTCAATTCATTGAAAGTCTGTGGTCAATGACTACTTTGACTATCCCCAAAATCTCGCAAACTATCTCAAGTTTGTCGGCTTTTGGTGAAACATCGCCAAATAAAGTGTCAGAAGGAAGTCTTTCAAATTGAACTCAGCTTGGCGATATCGAAATATTTGGCTAGAAATCGCTAAACCTTACTATTATTGATATTTTATCTCTTTCAAACAAATAAGTTTAGAGGAAGTGCGTAAAAAACATTTTTGAATTAATAGACGTGCAAGGAAGTCATGTGTTGGACACATCAGATTTTTTTAAAACTTGTTCCATGTAGGAGATTATCTCTGAGAAGGTTTCTCCCATTTCTCTGATTACTCCTACCTGCGGCAATCACCTCACTTAATAAATCAGAGGATAATCTCCCTCCCCAAATAACCTAAAAGGGAAATTTAGAAATGTCGGTGAATTGTAGGGGACACCATGTTTTTTTATGTTCCTTACTCATTGTCCTACTGTACCCCGATTCCTGTCCTACTGGGACAATTTGACAATTTGAGTACCTTTGAATCCTCCCCCCCCCCCCAGAGTAAAATATTTATAAATACTGAAAAAACAAATTGCAATGAAAACTACGAATTGTCAAAATATTGTTCTGTATTTAATTTTTATTTTTAATTAAAAGAGAAAAATTATTACCAAACAAGTGAAAGTTGTCCCACTGTGTGCCCTCCCTTTTTCCTATAAATGTCTGCAGCAGAGATGTAATTAGTAGGGCTTTGGCCCGCCTGAAATTTAGATTTTTTTAAAACAAAATTATAAGAATCAAGCTTTTTTTTACTGTATACATGGGCAACAGTGTATATAAGGTTAAATGAAATGAAAACTAATGATTTAGAACTCTGTTAAAATGGATTTCTGGCACACCAGAAAAAAATATACTTTTTTATTCTTTGAAATTTTTAGTAAGGATAGATATTTAGTTTAAAGAAAAGTTTCAGCCTTTACTAATGAAATGAAATAAATGATTTTACTAAATGGTTAAGTTACAAAAATCCAAGATATTTTAAGATCAATTATTTAATTACACAACTTAGTTTATAGAAGTAAATGTTTAAACATAGCATAACACAATTGTTTATTTTCAATTTGTAAATGTAAAAGAATTCACAATATCAAATTAAATTTGTTTTATTTTTTCTGTACTGACTGTATTTTCACTTAAAGTACAAATTATCATCTCCATTATTTCAAATGCTAAATATGATTTGAATCATTTGTATATGTTTTCTTATTAAACTTGGTTTATCTAAATATAGTGAAACCTCTCTGAGCGATCACTCCTGTACAGAGGCCACCCCTTCCAAATAGCCAGTTTTTCATGGCACGGATTTTTCGGCTCATAGACCTAATGTTAAAATAACCTCTATCAGCAGTCACGCAACCCTCTCTAAATGGCCACCAAGTGCGATCAGCCATCTCATTTTTTGCGAAATTCTACTCACTCCATGCTTTAATTTTGAGTGGAAAAACTCGAGGTCAGGTTTATGGCCAAATATAAGACCCAGGAACAATTTGTGAAGTCCATTCCCACGGTTTCTCCCACCTTTCTTAGAGGCAGTGTTAAAGATTGAATCTGTTATCTCTTTTGTATTTTCCCCACACCCTTAACATGGGGAATCCCTATTGAATCACCTGCGGAAACCATAGAACTTATAACCATGTATGACTTCTATGATCGAAACTGAGGAAGGAACTGGGCAATCAGGTGTTGAAGGTGTCTTAGGGCCTTTGTTCGGAATTCCAATTAGTAAAGTTAAGGGAGAATTGCACCTCTACTATTGACTGTAGGCAGGTTCCGATAATTTTGGACCAAAAATGTCATTCACGCCCATGTAGACAACTGAAGAGAGCAAGCAGCCTGTCTTTTTGTAATACAACGGAGTGAGGACAAAATGTGTTCTTTCGTGCCGCATCACACATAAGATCACCATGCATGTGACCGAAACACATGCATTCTCTTTAGATAAGTTTTAAATTTCATTTTAAATGAGAAATGTGTATCAGACTTGTTTATATTACGCATTACAGCAATTATCTTATAATAGTAAATAAAACTCTTCAGAGTGGCCACCCCCTCTTAGCAGCCAAATATTCTCGGTATGGTGGGGTGGACACTCAGAGAGGTTTTACTGTACTTATTATTAAAATACTAGCTTCTGCCAGCTATCATGAAAATAACTTAAATTGCGGTTTCATATATTGTTTAAAATAGCATATTACTTTTAAAATGTAAATTAATTCACATCTAGAATTTTTAGAACATCTTAAAATTTAAAAAAATCGATTTTTTAACATTTAAAATAAAAAATCACAAATCCTGATAATAAGGAATCAGAATCACATAGCAATGAGGGTTCAAAAATGCCATTTTCATTTACCTATGAATAATCTCTTTGGGGAATTATTGAAGTGTTCGTTTAATTTCTTAACTAAGTTTCATAAAAAGTGGTCTTGTCTCTGAAATTTTCATTCATAATATGAAATAGAATATTTAAAATGTCAATTTCAGTCACGTTTTCTATGAAAGATACATTAGTTTTTGTCAAACAATGGTACTTCATGCATTAGTGAACTTACAATTATTTCAAGTTATAAGTTTTGTGTTAAAAATATTAAAATTGATTGGGACATGTTGAAAACTTTGAGGTAAATGAATATTCAATGTATGATACTTCAAGTTATTGCAAGTTCACTATATATTATTAGACAGATTAAAAATTATGATTTATTTAATTATTAATTTTTAAACAATTTAACTGAGATTTTTAATATTATTTTAGCTTCAGGATAACAGGACGGCAATTTTTATCATTTTTCTTTTTTTGCTCATTCTACAGATATTAATTATTATACATTGGAACTTAAAAATGTTTACTACTTATTGTTTTATTTTAGGATAAGTTTAGTCGTAGTTTAGGATAAGAGGATTTAAAAATTCGTTTTAGTTCAAGGATTTAGTATTATGATTTTTATTTGGAGATTAAATTGTTTTTTGGTACCTGCATCACATATTTGAGACGTCTGATATTTCAGTAAAGTTCCAGAGTTAAGGCAGGTAAAACGGTTTATTAAACATTATCTTTAAGTTACAATATAGAGTGAGAAGAGGAGAGGGGAGATGGGTACAAAAATCAGCGTGGACTAATTAAGCAGTTCCAATGGCAGAAGTCTCTCGATTTTCGATGTGCGGGTGTATTTACGCTCACCACACCACGTGGTTTGCGAAGACATAACTCCGCCTCTCTCTTATCTCTAATCGAACGACACACATTTACCAACATGACCCGCATCCGGGGCTACAAAGGCGTGGGGACATGTGTACACTCTAAAGAACTCAGAAGCAAAGGCCTGATGTCTGACAAATAACAAAATAAATAAAACATAGCTCCAGAGTGCGCATGGCAAGTAAGACAGAAAAGCAAAATTTACAGTGAAAGTACCGCTTGAACAATACCCAAACTAGTAAAACCCAAATTACCTTTTTATACATTACATATATATACAATGTTTTAAGGATCATACTCATATTCAGACTAACATTTTAAAGTTTGATATTAACTTCATGCATTAGTGATTGTGCAAGGGCCACAAGACTAGATTAGAAAACATCTAGTCTTGCTAGTCACTTGGCAGTGACTAATTTTTTTTTTGCCTAGTTATGCCTTAATGCCATGCTTATGGGCTATGCTGCTAGTAACTATATGGTTGTGACGTATTAAACTAATATAGTCTATATATGTAGTATGTATTTGTATGTATTGCATGAAACTTTGCTTCACCCATTATCACTATTTGTAGACCACCTCTCTGAAAAATCCGTTTCTATGTTCCATACTAGCTGCTACCCGCGACTTCGTCCACATCGGCTTTAGAATTACGTCCCGAGAGAAATGTAGCCTGTGTGAATAACAAATATTGTTGCGACAAAAGAAACTGCATTTAAATATTATTTGCCTTTTACTTGTTTCAAATATAATACATGGAAGTATAATGCATGGTAGTATACTTCATTTAAAATAAGAGAATATGCAGAGTTACTAAATTTAGATTTTTTTCAGGCATTTCATGAATAGAGACAGTTATGACAGTATTTGCGAACTGTTTTGTAAAAGAAATATTTATGCTATATGCATGAATTTTAGTCTATGTTAATCAGGAATAGAGCAGCTTTCTATTAGTGAAAAAGTTTTAGAATCGGTTACCAGAGAGCGTAATGTATTAGAATTATTTTGAGTGTTCCTGTAAAGGAACTATTTACGCTACGTGCATGAATTTTAGCCTATAATACTCAAGGATAGTGTAGCTTACTATCAGTAAAAAAAGTTTAGGAATCGGTTCAGTACTTACAGAGATGCACATAGAGCGTAATGTAATTCTTATTAGCACCCCTGTAAAATAACTATCTGTGATATATGCATTAAAGGTAGCCTATAACACTTAGGGTCCCCCCAGTGTCTAAGAAGTTCTGCTCTCAAAACTGCAAGGCGGGAGGTGCCAGGTTCAAACCCCGATCGCACCTGTCGACCTAGCCGCTCCCAGTTTTCCGTGGTTTTCTAAAAAACCTCACGTAAGTACGGGCTAGGATCCCTTAGAAAGTCTCCCCCACAGGAATTCGCCATATACGCCTAGGACACTAGTGCAGTCAATCGGTCTTAATCCAAAAACAAACAAACGATAATACTCAGGAATAATGTAACTTTCAACCAGTGAAAAAAGTTTTAGAATCGGTTTAGTAGCTACAAAAGTTCCATAGAGCGCAATGCATTAGAATTATTTTGAGTGTCTTTGTAAAAGAATTATTTATGCTATATGCTTGAAAGGCTGCCTGTATGTTAATCCAGGGCATAAGCTATTTTCATTACGAATTTTTCCAAATCCGTTCAACCATTTGTGTGTGATTCAGTTAAAAACACACACAAACATACACATTTATATTATTGGTAGGATTTGGAAATTTATTAACTTTAAGAAACACATCTGGACTTTTCTTGGTACTTACGTATTATCCCGGCAGTCATTCCCACCAAACTGTTTTTTCGTCAAATGAGTTGCCAAATTGTTGCCAATCGTATTAGAAACCCTTAATAATTTCATGTGCCCGGCATTTATTTCAGCAAAAAATCGCTTGTCTTGGTGGGATAATACGTAAGTACCCTTTTCTTTACTTACGCTTTTTAATTTGGCATAAAATCAACATAATTTGCATGTTTTTCAAATGCATGTGATTTTGCAAATAGAATTTCTGCTTTATTTTAAAAGCATAAATCATTTTGTGCAGGCGATAAAATGGCTTTTAATTAATAGTTAGAAAAGTAAAGAATTTTGAAAGTACTAATTTCAAAATTCTTAGCCACAGGTGCACTTTACGGAAGTTATGGGCTCAGTCATGCTCAAATTTTCAAAGCTCTGCTTTCTGTAGATTTGTCTGGATTTCATTTTTATTATTACAGATAGATAGATTTGACATAAAACTGGCTTAATTTCCGTGGTTTGTAATGTTTTTCAGATGCACGCGCTTCTTTGTTGAAGTAATAGCATTCTTGTTAGCTCAAAACATGAATCATTTGATACGGGCGAAACTCGCCAAGCATGGCAATGTAAAAACGGTGTTTAATTAATAATTAAAAAGTAATTAAAAATCTAAAATTCTAAGTAGCCTATAACCATCTCCAGGGTCCCATCTATATCTAAACCAAAATGCATCCTAATCGATTCAGCGGTTTAGGCGTGAAAGCATCATAAACAAACAAACAAACTCACTTTCACATTTATAATATTAGTTAGGATGGTAGTCTCTTAAAAGGTGTTTTACTGCATTTAAAAAATGTAACTGTTTATGTTTGTGATTTGATGGAAAAGTTTTTCAAATTAATAATTATTATTTTATTTTTTAAGCAATTTTAATGAGATCGCCTACTTTGTCTATGGATACCAGAGTCCTCTTGCCCTTCTGTCTTATTCCATCTAAAGTTCCAGAGAACTACTTTCATTTAGCTAAAGATTTACAGCCTTATTTAAATGAAGTTTTGTTCAAGATTTCTCATTCAAGGGAATTTCTAAAATCAAGTCTTAAAAGGTAAGCTTGTGATTTCTTCTGCCCTTTTATTTCATTTTATGTAAGGAAAATAGCATGATTAACAAATGGTGTTAGTTTTGTAATAGATATGCTTATAATTATTTGAATAAAAAGGTCTGTTACAAAGAGAAATATTTTTTTGATGAATTCCTATAGTTCTTGTATCTCTGATTTTGATGGTTGCCAACCATTTGTCATCTTGGAATACCAAAACTAGTTGAATTTCATCATCAACAGCAATGGTAATGAATGAAATAAAAAGCTGAAAAATCCTTTATCAGCAGTCCTTTGCTATTTGAAGAAACTCTAGGGAGTCAGAAAACTCTGCTGAGAAACTTAAAAGTTCTCCACCATTAGCCCATTATGAAACTAAAAAATCATATCAGATTCACAGCAACTTACTTGAAAATCTGCAGCATCCAAGTAAATAAATAAAGCACTGGCAAACAAGAAAATAAGTAAATAAATAAAGCACTGACTGAAGTAGCTGTGAAAATATCTATTCCTAAAATATAACTATACAAATCAAACCTTCTTACTATTGTTAACAAAACTGTAATGTTGTTTTCTTGCATCGATGTGTGCTGCAGGAGAGTGAATTAGTTGCACAGGCATTGTTGCAAGTGAAATGAGTATGTGATTGATCCCTTGACCTTGATGACAAGCTTGGCAACCATTTGGTGATTTGGCAACAAAAAGAAATTTCGTGAAAGTAGTGGAATTTTGACACTATCTCAATTAAGAAAGAAGTCACTAGAAAGACTAGAAAAATGATGTCACGTCTGCCTGGAAATCTGTAAAAAGGAGTCGCTCACACTGTTGACTGATTGAGTGGTAGACTGCAGACATTGAGAGCAAAGCAATATGTTTCACATTGCAATTTGAATAGTGATATTGCTATGTTAGCTAATGATTTGCCATTGCATGTGATTCTAAATTTGGCATTTTTGGTGAGTTAGTGCTTTGATTCGTCAAATAAAGTGTTATATTCGTTTTTTTTTCAGGCTTGTTCGACAATTGTAACATACACACACTGTAAGATCTTTGTAACAATATATCACCCAGACAATGCTGTAATGTCTTTAAACCAAGGATGTGAATATTCTCCTGATTTCTGTATTTTAGTTATTTTCTGCATGGGGGGGGGGAGAAAATGTGGTTTATGTAATATGCCCAATCTTTGTGTTTCATAGATACCAACTTAAATTCAATCTTTTTGCATCCTTTTGGTGAATGAGTATTTTTTCATTCATATATCTAGTTCAGTTACAGAATAAATGAATGCTTTCTTTAATTTGTTTTTATAAATTTCTCAAACTTTAAATGCATCTGAAAGTTTGTATGCATATTTAAAATAATTATCATACTAATTCTGTGATTTAAAAAACATGGATTTGCATTAGATTGAATGTGCATTGTTGAATGAAAAAAAGATCTGCTTTTATTCTCCTGTAAGTAAAAATGAATGCAGTTTTTATTATTTATTTTTAAATTCAAATAAGCCATCTTTTAATTTAAATGAACATGCAAGTATTCCCCCCCCCCCTTATTATCTGTTTTTTCTCCCGTAATTTTTAAACAAGGAAAAATTGCTCCATTTATGTTTCATTTTATTCTCTTGCACAGTTATTTTTCTAACTATAAGAAAAAGAATAAAATAATATAAAAACGAAATTTTTAGATAAAAAATAATGACAATAATTTTATGATTTGTGTTCTTTATTTTATTTTCTGTCAGTTTGCTGCTAATAAGAAGATTTGTTTCTAGATAGTTTCACCTCTATTTATCAAAATGCTGCAAAAACAGATGGTTAAAAAAAATTTCCCTGAAAAATTATTTTTTCATTCATACAAGGATTATTGATTTCACAATTAAGCAAAGGAAATTTTTTCCTTCTTTGAATATAACCCATTGTTGTTTATTTTTGAAATTAAATTATATTATTAAAACTAAGCTAAGCATGGGTTAAAAAAAAAAAAAAACCTGGTGTGTATGTATAATTTTTATTGTATTTCTGGTCAAGGTTTCTCAAATAAAAATTAGATTAGTCCTTCAAAAGTCATTAGATTAGTCCTTCAGTCTTTTCATGTTATTTTATTTTTGTTTAAAAAATAAAAATGAAAAATGGTTGGACACTTATATATGCAATTTATGAAATTACTTAAAATCATATTATAAACAATCATAGCCTATTTTCTTTTTTGAATGTTCTCTATTAACTATTTATCTACACACAAGGGCTTATTTTGTCCTGGATAAAAGTAATTGATTTGTTTTGTGGTTGAAATTTAATAATAAAAATTTCATGGCACTATTCAAAATTTTTAATAGTTAATTTTTAGCTCACATACTTTTTTTTTTCTCTCTCTCTCTTTTAAATCTTTGTGCATTCTCATCCCTGTTAAACAATTAAAAAAATTTAAAAATCAATGTATGATTAAAAAAAAAAGTCTGTTGAATGCACTACGAAAATTGAAAATCAATATTTATTTTGCAAATCTTATTTGGGTGTGTATTTTGTGCATGTATCTATATGCTAGAATGGAACAAGTGTTCAATGTGATGCATTTTTTTTTTTTTTTTTTTTTTTTTAATAGCTATTACAAATATAAAATAAATTTATTGCCATTTGAAATTGTTCCATAAACTCGATTTCACTGCTCTTAATTTCTAAAAAAAAAATTTCATGAGCTTTAAAAATTGCTTATCTTGTTTTATTTTTAGTCAGTATCTACTATAGATAAGAAATTTATTTGTTTTTCAGTACAGTTGAAGCAGATGACTTCACAGCAAATATATACAGAATATTTGAAGCTGTTGAAAATGAATCAAGTGAAGTAATTTTTCTCCCGTCATATTTTTATAAATGCAAATTACAAAAATATATATTTCTTCTTGATATTATTGCAAATACTTTGTTCAACACAAACTTACATTGAAATATTAAATAGCACTTAGCTGGAAGTCATTAGATGAAAACTGTCATATCTATGTATATGTGTATATATATCTTATTTTCAGTATAAGCTTCTAATGGTTTCAAGCACAATTTTTGTTTTGCATTATATTATGAAGGATGAATGTTTCAGCTTTAAAGGTAAAAGTTCCAGCTATGGTTCTGTTTGATAATACAGCTAATTTTAACATGTTACAAAATTATTTATTACTTACCTCATATAGTGTAAGCAAAAAATGATTTACTCAAGAACTATGGTGTGTATCATCGTACCTATACTGATATTTTTTTATCTTTAATTATCCTAGGTTTAAATAAAAATATTTTCTGCATAAAGACACTGAGCGTGATAGATAGTTGAAGTATCAAGAGCATGGGTATGGGCCTATCACATGGGTATCGATCTAATGGTTTGGACCTTTGGTTGATTTTCTCCTGTTGTGACGTGAAAAGCCCTCTATCCAGGGCTCCTCTTCTTAGGCAGATAGCCCTAGAGTAGATTTGCCTTAATACACAATACTATACAATAAGACTTCTCCCTCTCCCCACTTAGGCAGATAGCCTTGACGTAGCTTTGCCTTAACCAATAACTATAAGTGACATTTAAACAAAGTATAATTTGAACAAAGAAATGTATTCATATAGGGATTTTCTTTTATCCCTATATGAATACATTTCTTTGTGCATGTGGAGCTCTAATCTTTTCTCTTGTTTATCATTACTTAAATTCATACTAAAAAACTTTTCCTAATCAAATGCCTTTTTGTCATCAAAATCATGGTTCTAACAGAAAGATTTTCTGATCCTTTGAACCACTGATCTGAGGAATTACATCTTCATTCTTTGGGAATTGCTTTTAATGGAAAAAAAATGTTTTTATTTTTTGTAATTCTGTTTAAGAATTTTATCATAGTACTATAGACAGATAAGAAAATAGTTGCAATAGAATAATTCAAACTCTAAATAATTAAAACATAAAAAAAACCCACACATAAAGGCTACTTATCATAATGGACAAGTGCTTCAGATGAAAAATTTTTTGTCCTTTTGAACCAACCCCAGTCTGTGTATAGATAACTGCTGAAGAAGGATGAAAATTTTTTCATCCGAAACACATGTCCAGTGGGATAAGTAGCATTTATGTATGTTTACTTACAAAGTTCTACTTATTTATTGTTTTAAACACCTATTTCTTTTGAGCATTTTTTGTTAATTCAAACTCTGTAAGTTAAAAGATTATATTTAGTTTATTTTATGAATCTAACTGATTTATTTTTAAAGCTGGGGTTAAATAAAAGTATTCCAATCTAAATATATATCAGAGCAGAATTTTACATTTTCATTTTCACAAAAAGGATGATAAATTACATTTTACTGAAATCAGCCTGAAGCTCATTTTATTATATTGATGCATAAAATATGAGTATGTTCTTGTTCTTATTTTCTTGCAAATGCTAATTATATCTTAATAAAGAGATAGGAGAAAGAAATGCTTTTGAACTTAACTGTTATTTGTAGGTTTATCAAAAGAAGAAACTAAATTGAACTTTTAAAAAATGTAAGTTTTTGTGGGCAGACAATATATATATATATATAGACTAACTGTTTCAGACACTTTCTTCCATTTGAATTTCTTTGTGTGAATTTAGAGACTACGAAAATTAAAGGGTCAAATAATTTATTGTTTTAACCCCCTAAAAAGTGACAAGATCATTTTTATATGTTTACTAATGATTTTCTTTTGATAGAAGTGTTTTATGTGGTAATTTGAAGCACTTTGTGACATTTAATCACAAAGTGGTCACAAAGTATCACAAAGTTATAATTAATTTTCTTACAGTTAATTCATACATTTAAATTACTACTGTTTTCCCTTCACCTATTCTAAATTTAATACTCTTTGCCATTTTTAAATCTCCCATCTCTCCATAATGCTATTTAACTTTTGCATAAATTACTTTGGTTTTAGCATTAGCAATACAATTTGTTGGTGCCTTTCGTCTGAGAATTTATTTTATTTTCTTCATTCCCATTGGGCTTTAATAATTTTGCATAGGTTACATTTTATCTCTATTGATCCCCCTGTGGTGTGTCACATTTAAATTTTAGCATACACATGTAAGGCCCAACGTTTCTTTTCATTTTTACATTCTGGTGATTTATTTGGCGACAGTTCCTTTTAGCGCTCAGCTCCATCGCCAGGTTGGCTTTGGCTTCTCAGACCTTTTTGATCGTGACTTCATGCTTTGATCTCTGCCCAACAGGTCACGTTTCTTGTCGCTATTTTGCCAGCCACCGCACTAACCTTATATAACCTGTAATTTTTGATAATGTCAATAAAATATCGCTATCGGCATGGAGTTCCTGGTTGTTGCTTAAATTCCACTATATGATAAAATGGCATAAATTACTTTTCGCAAATATAAAATGTCTCCCACTGGATTCTACGCCACACACTTATAAATTTAAAGTTTGCTAAAATAAGATTTTACTGTAGGCACATTTTCAGTTATTACTGATAACATAAGTTAAGTTATAATCTTTTAGCCTTTTTTGCTGTTGTAATTTTCATAAATAATGGAATTAACATGTTTGTTTTAGCCATGCCTGATTACTGTGCATCACAATTTTACACTTACAAATAAATACATATATATGTGTTTGTACAAACATATTTGACCAAAAAAATTTTAAGGAAACTATGTTTATTCAAAATTTTTTATGAAGAGTTTTAACTATTATGACTAATTAAAATTTTCATTTTAGAATTTTTAATTATTTTCATTATTATTATTTTCAAATAGCAATTGAGTTTAGGCCTTATACGCTCAGACTATTTGTTAGATACTGATTCATCCGGAAAGGTTACTGGCATAAAGCAAGTAGAAAACAATACAATTTCTGCATCATTTGGTGGCTTAGCTCCAGGCATTAAAGATTTACATAGGTAAAAAAAAAAATTATAAAATGAATTACTGAATAATCAGTTTTTAAATCATCTTAAAGTAACAAGTGAATTTTTTTTTTCTAATTTATATGTCCCCCCCTCTTTTCTTCTTGATTCTTTTATTTTCTTGAAACAAATTTTTTTTAAAGATTTCTGTAGTGTTTTTCATTATGTGTGCTTTTATTCAATTTATTTAAAAATAGATTTATATAAAGTGTATAATTCATATAACAAAACAGTTTAGTTATGTTTTAATAGAGATATATTTGAGTATTACTATTGTTATTACAATTATTAATGTTGATTGCAGAGTTGTAATCTATTCTTGATGAATAAAGTAAGCATGTGTGATAAATTTCCTCTGGGGCAAAACATATTTTGTAACCTTTCAAAATCCACCACTTAATTGCAGAACTTTAATCCCCCCCCTCCTCTAAAAAGCTAAAAAGCCAAAAGAAAAAAAAATCTGCTAATAATTCTATTAATAAATATTTTTAATATAATATGTTTCTATAATCTAAAAGTTACATTTTAGCATCCCAAAACATATGAAGCACATTTTATATTGCTTGCTAAATTGTCTAGTTAATGACTGTTCTTTGCTTTGAATTAACTGTAAAACAGGACAAAGTATTCCTACACAAGATTTTGTTTACATTTTTCTTATTGTACAATGACACAACACTAACAGACAAAACAGATAATAACAAAATAAACTTTTTCTAGAAATAAATATTTATAGTTATTGATAGATTAGAAATCAACATAAATTACAATAAGATTTTTATATATCTTTTCTGTACAATAAATCAATCTTTATTGTAACTATATACTTAAAAAAAAGTTTTTTTCTCAGAGAAAGAAGTGTTTTAGACCTGATGGGTTGGTTGTCAATTAATTGACTAAATTCAGTTTTATCCTTTGATTACAGTAGAATTTCGTTTATTCAAGTCTTGTTAATCCAAGCTCCGCTTAAAGCAAAGTAGAGCCCCTTTACTCAAAAAGGTAATAAAAAAACATTTCACATACAAAAATCACAGTAGTTTTAGATGTCATCCTTCATTGCATTGAGTAGCAACCTGATGCTTTACCACATAACTATATGAAAACTTTTATTTTTTTAAATGCTTGTGAAAGAGCAAAGCGAAAAAGATTTTTTCTGCTGAAAAACAAACAATTGTAGATTAATTTTTTAAATATTAAATCAAGTAAGTGTGACAGTATATAAAATACATTTTTATATTTACAAATCTGTGTGCTCATTATTTTTTTGCTATTTGATTCTCTCTGTACGTGCATATATGAAATTGATTTTTTTCTCTTAGATAGTTTTTAATGTAGTCCATACAATCCCTTGCTTATGGAGGCTCTTGAAAAATCTAGTGCATTTAAGAAAAATATTGCAACACGTTTTTTAGAGGCTAACCAATGGCCAAGTGAATAAGACACTGACTTTGGCAGATGGCTGAAGTGTGAAAGTCCAGGTTTCAGACTTACCATATATCTGTTGATATAATGGTCTGGAGTTTTGTGTGGTTTTCTTCAGATATAATATGAATATATGCATTAGATCCCATTTAAAAAGTCCTTCACTCAAAGCATTCCCCACCTTAGGCAGATAGACCTTGTGTATCTTTGCTTTAACCACAAACAAAAATTAGTGAAAAAGGGGGGGGGGAGGGTAAAAGAATCAAAATATAAAAGACATAACTTGACTGTATTTTGTACCAATGAATAAAACAATTTTTTAGTGTCCTTGGTTAGTTGCCCACTTAGTCCTCTTTTAAGCATGATACTGTGTATTTTAATATGGAAAAGAGAAAATGTTGTTACATTATTAATACAGTAGATTCCGGTTAATTGGACCAGCCACTTATTCGGACCAAATCATTAAGAACCAAAACAAATGCCATTACATAAGCATAATATAGACCAAAATTCTGCTTAATCAGACCATAGTATGCAAGAGTGAATAAAAAAAAGGGATTATAAGTCTCCTGTGCAGAGCAGATGTAGAGCCTCAAACTTTGAAATATGTACCAACCAACTGAATAGTCCAAAAAAATCACAATTTCTTCTAGAATTTATTAAAATTATTTATACTGAGCTGAGAAGAACTGTAGATGTGGGGGGAGGAGGGTATTGAAATGAATTCCTCCAACTTAAAAATTTCTCATTGTCATTAGTAGCATATATTAATTATTGTCTATTTATTAGCTAACCTAAGCTTTTAAATTCTTTTGTTGTGCTGAATTTTATTTATTTATTTTTCTTTTATACACAATTATATTTCCGATCCAGCTAAAATTTTTCTTTGGTTATGTTCTTGTTGCTGGATATTGTGCAGTTTTCTTTCAAAAAAAAAAAAAAAAAAAGTTTATTTATCAAAAAATAAATTTATAAAGTTTGTAAAAAATTGCAATTCTAGTTTCCATGTTCACCAGACATGTGGGCCGTGCAATTAATGTCATAGTGGCATTCTAATATGTTATAACTTATGTCCCATTTTGTATTCTTTGTTCGTGTAATTGGACTAGACAGTTAATAGGACCAAAACAATTGCACTCCGATGTGGTCTGATTAACCAGAATTGACAGTACATTAGAAATTGTACTTTGGAGTATTAAGTAATTCATGTACCATTTCTTTTATTTTTATCTTTGTAATTCTAAAATCACATTAATGATATGAATTTTGCATTTATTGGTTCTAGGTACATATTAAGTAGACTTGGAAATAAGTCATTCATCAATAAGGTAAGTAGTGATAACATATATACAAACATATATATAACAAACATACATACATATATATAAGTACTATGTTTAAAAAGTTGTACTGTTGTGCAAATTATACATAACCACACTGAAAATTTTTGTCAAAGTAAATAACTAGAGAGAAATAAAAAAAGAAGGTTTTAATAGTTATTTTACAATAAATTAGGGTTCCTCCCTCCTCCCCAAAAAACTATGGTAATCCTTCTATATAGTTATGCTGATCCCTGACTCAGTGTGTAACCATTCAGGGATGTGCCAGCTGCTCCAATTGCTCCAAATTATGCCAAATCAATCCTAATGTGCCAATCTGCTACAAAAAGATCGTTTTTGGACATTTTTGCTCCAAGTTCAGCAAAACTGCTACATTTTTAATTTTTGCATATATGTTTAAACGTTTGTAAATCTCCCGAATTTTTACAAAAGTCATCACACATTCTAAGCATTCTAATTTCAATCTTTCTCTATTAATCTTAAAAATGAATATTTTTCCTTTGGCATCCCTTTGTTTAAACCTCCAATGCCTTAAGAGTAAAAATTGACCTCTGTTTTAAATTTAATTTTTTATTAGCTGCTGATGGTAGTTAACCTATTTGTGCCCAGATATTTTTGAGACGTTCTTTGATTTTTGCTAATACCAGCAATAATAGATAAATTTCTGATGTCAACTTCTTGAGCAAGGGATGATTTCTTTTAAAATCATTATGTATAAAAATTGAAATGTCAACATCCTACTGCGTCATGTTAAAATGTTATGTGGAGTTGAGGTTCTATACTCGTGAATAAAGGCTAGGAAAAATAAATAACGCTTTCGACTGATAGCGAAAATGCCGTCCCAAAAAAGGGACGCTAGGCATAAATGGGTTAATATAGTTTAGAAATATTTTATTTTTGATTTAAAATAGATATTTTGTGTAGCAATGTATAAAATAACTGAATTTTTTATTTATTTCATAAGCTTCTGACTTCCCGCTCCCAGAAAAAAAAAAAAACTGGTTTTTGTTATAAGCTAAGAGTTTTTAAGAACCTCCTTAATTTTCATTTTTTTGATTGGCATTCTTTAATGACTTTTCTGTTTCCCTCCAAAAATAAATTTTGTATTTCAAAATTGACATTCTTACACTCCAAAAAGTGACTTTTTCTTGCTCCACTAATCTGTTTTTCTTGCTCCAAATTGCCCCAAAAATGTCTTTTTTCTTGCTCTACAAATTGCTCAAATTTAATTTCAGCTGGCACATCCCTGAACCATTCCAGGCAATCACTTCAATTTAAATGTTTTACCACCATTACTCCAAGAAGATTAAAAACATTGAAAAGCGTAATAACATCTACACCATTTGTACCATTTGCTTGAAAAATTTCATAATTATGTATAAGTATAAAAAAAAAAATCTGTGCTACTTTAAAAATCTGAAAATCCACTGGTTCCCTAGTTCTTAAGCAAATTTTTGCTATTTTCAGCTCCATTTTATTTCCGAGAATAAAAAAAGTGAATCATTTGTCTGACAAAATGAGCTGTTGCAGTCGATATAACATCATATTCATTATGTCATCAAGCTTTGAATAGGAAGTGTGATTCCAATTCGTTTAAAATAGTTTTTCCAGATTACATAGTTCATTTATTTATTTTTTTTCAGAAATAAATCGTCTGCATAGGTATAAAAAAGGCTGTGTACACAAAACAAAATCTTTCCAATGCCAAAAGTTTCTGCACATTTCCAGAAGAGAATGAAATTCGATTTGGGTATATAATTAAAAATTGAAAATGAAGTTATTTATTTTAGGTAGACAAAGATTTATATAGAGTGTAGACATGTTTTCTTGAAAAGTTTTTTTCTAGAGCCCGCTGTATTTGCCTCCACAACGGGATTTAACTTCTAGTTTATTTATCATGTAGAACGACAGTTCTACTAGTGACGCAGCCAGCCCCAACCAACCAACCGTAAAATCTCGCGGCACTTATATATTTTTATCTAGACATGGACTTGCTGGGGATCTTTCATGGGTTTATAAATAAATTTCCATATCATTCACATGTTTCATAATTAAGCAGCTGTTTAACAGCATTTATGATTTCATGTGTCCATTTTATATTTCTGCTTTTTCTTATTCAAAACAAATACATATATGTATACTTATTTATTTAATTTTTTTTTTTCACTACTTTTAAAAATAATTTTTGAACAGAGAATGATATTGTACTTCTAAATTTTACCTTGAATTTTATTGATAATTATTCTTTTGTATTTGGTGACCCTTAACAGATTTATATCTTGTATATTAACCGGTTTTAAAGTTCTGGGGGATAAATGTTAAAAATCCTGAATCATATTTACAAATACTATCGTGATAAACTTGGGAATTTTTATTGCATATTAGTATTTTGCCTCATGAATTTGCTACAGAAAAAATGCTATTAATGCAGTTTTGTTTTAACTTTTAAACAAATATTTTGGAATTTTTTTTTTATCGAAGTTAGATTTTTATGCACTGTTCCTGTAGGGATATACTGATTCATACAGACTGATGCTCAGATTAAACAAAAAATACTTTATGACATTGTAAGAGTAGAGATATGTGTATGAAATTCTTTAAGCATGATTAACCATCAGTGCCGTTTACATCAAGATCATTTGACATTTATTTAAATCTACTTCATGCACTTGTATGCATGAGCACCAGACTAGAGATGAGTTCGGGCTCATTTTTTGAAGCCCGAGCCCGAAGACTTTTAATCCGAGCCCGCCTGAGCCCGAGCAATATTATTAAAGTTGGAGCCCGAGCCCGAAATTTCAGCTAAAGACAAATAAAATTAACTACTTTATTAATAGGATACAATAAATTTTGGAGCTTCACACACCTTCTAGTCCCTCGTGCCGCTATTTTTTTAAATAAGTACGTCTATTTATCCCATGAATCACTTTTTAAAATCTGTTTCAAGGAGTATGTTCAACAAAGGAGAAATTTTTCACGAGCCCGAGCCCGAACGCAATCGTGAATTACAAAGCCCGAGCCCGAGTCGGGCCCGAGCTCGGGCTGAGCCCGTCTCATCTCTACACCAGACATCTTGTGATCTACCTTCCTTCCTTATAGCTTGATTATTCTGAAATAAGAACTTAACTTGTTAATGACATTTTCTAAATTGTATTGATTGCAAGTCATTACTTACTTGAAATAATAGTGATGGTGTAATATTAATAAAGATAAACTTAAGACTAATTAGCCTTTTAAAAATATTACTGTAAGGTTATTGTGAATGACTTCTATGGTAACAAGATATGATCCTATTTTGTTAATGTAATTTTTATTTTATTTCATTTTAATGTTGCTAAGCAATTTGATTGTAAATCTTAAATGACTATCTAATGTACTTTTGTCTCTCAAGCTACCTGATAACAAGAGTGTTGAAGATTTATCTAAAGGACTTATTGCTGCTTGGGAAGCATATGATAATCCAAGGTAATGTGATTTTAAAAAGTTATATTTGTGTAAAATATTTATGGTTTTTGTTCATGAATTTTGTGTCTGCACTTCTTTTGGAAACAAGTATGGTAAAGATTGAATCCAAGCTTGATACTAAAGAAATCTCTACACCTATTTTGTTTTATAAATACTTTAATAGTATGTCAACACTGATTACAAGAGTATTGAAGATTTATCTAAAGTTCTTATTGCTACTTGGGAAGCACATGGTAATCCAAGTTAATATGTTTTTAAAAATTTATTTTTTTGTAAAATATTTATGGTTTTTGTTTATGAGTTTTGTGTCTGCACTTCTTTTGAAAACAAGTATGGTAAAGATTGAATCCAAGCTTGATACTAAAGAAATGCCAACACCCATTTTGTTTTATAAGTGCTTTAAAGGTTTATATGCACACTATGTAGTAAAAAATTAACAAATTAGTTAATTAAGAGTTGTTACTATGAAATTCACTCTACTTTTCCAAATTTAGGTTTTCTCTACTTATAAAAGATGTCTTTGCATGTGTGTATCTGTCGATGGCATTACTGACAAACGGTTACACATAGAAATATCAAATTTGCTACAAAGGATGTTCTAAGCCTGAAGTTATGCATCTCAAAGTGATTTTTTTAAAGTTTAGCCTAGAGCTTTTCAATATTTTATGGATTTTTGAGTGATTTATAAAATGCACATTCAACCCACTTTTAAACTTTAAACAAAATAAAAATATAAATTAGGAGCTTTTTAAAGTGAAATGGTATTTTAAATTCAATTAGCTGTTGCATAAAAATTTAATTATTTAGCCATTAGATTTCTTGTTTATATCGTCTTGGTCATGCAAACATTGAAACAGTGCATTTGAAAAAAGAAATAATTCTTTCAAATAAGGTTCCAAATTTTAAACCATATGTGAAATCGATGTCACTATGATTGCATCAATCAGAGTCCTGTGGTGCTGGATTTTTTAAAACTGTTTTAAGAGCTTTAGCCTCATACATGATTCACATCTTTAAGTATTTCCATGATTGAATAATTCTGGATTAAAAGAAACTGTGGCAGCACGAGATTGCCTCCACACACACAACACCTTGACAATTGAAGGCCAGTCAAATAGGTACCTTTCTGCTTGGCTAGAAAACGTTGTAATCTACTATACAGATTTCAGGGATTAAAATTTAAATAGAAGTATAATGTAGTAGGCTAAAACTCCATTGCATTTGCTGTGGATAAGAGCACACTAAGCATGTGCAGCTCCACGTGTTGAAAAATCTGTTGCCACATATGCAAAAAATCTGAGAAAGCTCCATGAATTAGTGTTTTGTTTGTGTCATAATATGTATTTTCATTGTTTTAAACCTGAAAACTCTAAAAATTACTTTAGTTTTAATTTGATTATTGAATTTGAGAGAAGTGACAGTAATGGGATCTGAAACTATGGTAACTCTTATGATAAATAGCATATGAAATTGGTTATTTTTAAAAATTCTAATCGTATGTGAATTTGAAATAATTTTGATGTCACAAATTTTGAATAGCATCAGAAACTCACCGAGGAACATGCGTTTTACGTAAAAATTATGTCACAAGCATTTATTTTTACCACTGGCATGATAGCAAAAATGTATACAAAACATTGAATGCTTCATGCAGATATTTCTATATCTATGATATCAACAATACTTTTAAGACTTTTTTCTTAAGAAAAATTTTACTAAGGTGTTCTGCAGAAAGAGTGATTATGCATCCACCGTGCTTTAAACAAAACAGTTATCTACATTGTGTGACATTATTTTAGAATTTAAAAGTAAAAGAAAATTTTTATTCTGTAGAAGTAAAGCATAATGATAATGAATAGATTTCTTTTGCAAAATGCTTTTTATGTTCTGTTTGAACACAAGTAATGCTGACATAAGTTTTATGTCGTCATTTTGCAGTTGCACTATATATTATCTCAAATTAGTATTTAAGCAGAGTTTATGTCACAAGTAAAATAATTTAGCATTGTTTAGAATTTTTTGTTTGCAACCATAGAGTTAATTTTATTTACATGAGCAAAAAATATTTGATTCTTCCTGTGCAAAGAACAGGTGTACAGCTAGTAACTTATAAAGTATCGCGATGTATGACGTTATGTTTCATTATGACGTTAGTTTCTTTTGAATAAGAAATGAAAAGAAAGAAAGAAAGGATTGTTCATCATATATTTAAATTCTAAAATTCGAGTGTGAAATTCAAAATGAACACAGTTGAGGCTTTTTTTTTTTTTTTTTAAGTAAAACACCAACACCCAGCTGCTCAAGATAAGTATTTGATAAAAAAGTAATTTTTGTTTTCTAGTCATAGCAATTACCAACAATGAAAAATTCAGAGGGTGTACTAACCTGAGGTAATGAACTTGTCTACAAAACTTAGATGGTCTATATATCAGTCCTTAATGTAAGTTTGTTATATGGGCTTCTTATGCAATAATAAAAGGAACAAGCAAATGTAAAGCCATGAAATTTTTGAGCTTTCTTTCTTTTCTTTTCTTTATTTTATTTACAAACCTGATCTTTTTACACATTACTTTTTTCTGTCTAAAGTATAAATTACCTTTTATAGTGATTTAAAGTTTTCTTTTGTGTATTCAAATTACATAAATACTATACAAATTAAATATTTCAGTGCAGTGTTATTATTTGTTGTGGAAGAAGTTACATCCAACATTTGTGATCAAAAAGCACTAGAACATACCATTATAAAGATTAATCCTGATATTCAGATTTTACGATATACATTCAAAGATCTAAGAAGTTGTGTGAGATTAAGTAACAAAGTACTTTTTGTGTGAGTATTTATTGATATTTTTTTGGAAAAATTAATCTTTTGTATATGTTTTTATTTGTAAATATGTTTCAAGTATTTTACAAAGTACTGTCTATGTTCATACTTAACTACTGTCTTCCTAATTTTTGAATATTTGATAGCATACGTTACTTGGGGCACAACATCTTGCAAAGGGTTCTGAACAGTTTACTTTCGCATTGCTGCAGAGGTTAAAATTTAGAGTCTAAAGTTGTAATATATAAAAATTATTAGCATAATAGTAAAATGATTTATGATCAAGAATATTTGTCCATCATGCATTTTAAATTTTGGATTTGCATGCATATTAACTAAAACATATGATATTAAAAAGAATAATTAATAGCAATGAATAAAAGAATGCTAATGATTCACAAAAGTTGTATTTTAAAAAATAATTTGAATGAGTTAAATTCTGAATTTGGTTTTTAGTAAAACTATTTCTAAGTATCATCTGCCACTGAAATAAAGAGGGAACTATAATGATTATTTACAGTCAATTAAACTATTTTAGTTATGTGCAGTTACCATATTAAAATAAGAATACTGACTTATTAATAAATTTATTAAATAAGTATTACATAATAATTGTACACTATAACATTACTTAATATTTATTAAGGATATTTTATGCTCTTATGTGAGTTTTTGCTACTGTGCTTGTAAAAACACCTTTTAATCATCATAGTGACAAAAACTAGTTTAGCAAATTTACTTGCTTTAAACGCTGCTAATTACTCAAAAATTATTTCATAAATCTATTTAGAATAATCATATCCGTAGCATTATTTAAATTTATTAAGGATATTTTGTGTTTTTTTTTAATTTTCTTTGCTGATTTTTGATTAATCTGAGTTTTTGTTACTATGCTTGTAAAAACACCTTTTAATCAGCATAGTGGCAAAAACTAGATTAGCAAATTTACTTACCTCGAATGCTGTTAATTACTCTAAAATTATTTTATAAATCTGTTTATAATTTGAAATAGATATGTTTTTTTTTTATTTTAGTAATTTCTTCCTCTAGTAGAGTAAAAGTTAATGAAACATTTCTTTAGAAGAATCATAGGTTTAATAATTCAAATGCTTATGCATTTTTGTGTTTATATTTTATCACCTAAATTTGTTCTTTTTTCAGTTTTTATCAAGAAAAAAAATAGTTTTTTTTTTTAATACAACAATAAGTAAGGAAGTGTATTAAATTAGTATGTTATATAATTAATGAAACCTACTGATTAAAAATTATTGTTATTAATTATTGGAATAAAAATTGTATTCAGGGTGTCCCATAAATATTGTAACATCCTTTAATTTTTTATTCATTAGTGATAAGCTGGCAATGTAAATTTAAGAAGTAATCAAAACAATGTAAGAAAAAGGCCTGCTTAAAAAAAATTCCTCTCGTTAATTTTCAGAAAGTGACATTTTAAAAATTTGTATATGACCTCCCCCCCCCCCCCAGTAAAAATATTTCAATTAGTAAAATGTGCCTCATACACTAATTAGGTGACATATGCAATTTGAGAATTATACCCTAAAAAGTGTCGGAGATTTAAAGAAAAATGCATAGCTGTGAACTCTTCCTTATTTCCAGGAAGATTTCCAGATTTTAACTTTCCTTCTGTCTTTTATTCAGCTTTCCTGCCATTTCCCCACAAATACCGCTATTTAACCAAACTTATAATTTAACCCAGAGGTATTTTTTAAGGAGCATGATGGTTTCAATTTAATTTGCTTTCCAAACATAGCCTTCCTGAACTCTTGTGGATCTGCCTGTCTTGTTGCTTGGTTGAGGCTTTTGAGAGAAGGAGCACTTCTTTCCATTTTCTCCTTTCGCTCATTCGGTAGTACCTATGTCCATTTCATGCTCATGGCATCCACACTTTGAAGTTCTAGAAAAACAAGCTGGTAGTAAAATTCAAAGTTACTTTTCATCTGATTTTGTCAAATCTGCTACAAATGCCGAGTTTTTACTAACAGAATGTATAATAGATCAAAATTTAAAACTAATCCAGGGGTGCAAATAGGATCCAAATATTTAGGGGCACCAAACTTTCCTTATCTTTCAAAATACTTGAAATCACAGGCATATGTAAGGGGAGGTTTAGGGGGTCAGGACACCCCCTTAGTCTACACACCAATTCTAATTATATCCAAATATTCACCTTTTGATTATATTGCTCAAAATAGTAAATGGTAAAAAAATTTTAATTTTGTATGAATTTTGAAAGTTTTATATTAAAATTAAAAAAAGATTATATTAATTTTGTAAATTTTATAATTTAGTGCATAGCAAATGCAATCTACTTTACAGAATTAAAACATTTTTGTATTATTGAAAATTTTTAATAGATACAAAATTTACTGCTAATCAAGTTTTACTGTAAGAATGAATTCCCCACTTTCCCTCCTTGGCTAAACCTTTTCCATGAGAAAGCTATAGCTACGCCCATAGTGGAAATAGGGCTGGCTTTATCACACAGCAAACCTAGGCAACCACCTGGAGCCACCGATTAAATACTTCGTTGTTGAAGATGTATCGATAAAGTTTTACTTAACTTCACCAATCTGAGTTTTTGTTCTAGTATACACTCTAGTATAGTATAGGGCCACTAATGACTGGTTTTTCAAAGGTAACATTTCTCGGTAATCTTGAAATAATTTCTATTCATCACATAAAAAAAAAAAAAAAAAAACTTTTTGAATGTAAAGGAAATACTCTCATAATGGCTGAATATATTATGTATATCTGTACAAGTATATTTGGGGCTGCCTATCTTCACTCCGCCTAGGGCCGCTAAATATCTAAAGCCAGGCCTGGGTGGAAATAAATGTAATTTTTTGTTATATGAGCTAGTTTTATGGTTGTAGCACATCCTTATCTGCATACCTGTGCTGCCGATCCTGCAGGCCCGCTATTTCAAAAGAGATTTCCCATTCAGAGTCACAAAAATGATAAATGTGCCACATCTAAATCTTTTGGAATCATAAATGCTTTCGTGCATGAAAAGGGATTTTAAAAAAAATTTGCTACTTTGAATCATTATTTGGGTCAAAACAAGCTGAGGATGCTTTCAACCAGCTAGCTGTTTACAAAATTGAAAAGTTAAACCACTTTTCAATTGTTCTTACAGGGAAAAATCATGTCTGATGACCGCATTTCAGGGATAGCATAGAAATTACAAAAGAAAATAGTTTTTGCACTCTAGCAATAAACGTTTGCATTCAAATTCATGAATAGCCTCTGACCATCTTTGTTTAAAGATATATTTAGGTTGTTTTAGGATATAATTAACAAATTAAGTTCATCACCTCATTAGTGTATGGGGCTTATTTTACTAAAAGGGATTATTATTATTGTTATTCTATGGGGTGCCATATAAAATGAAAAAGTGCTTTAAAAAAATTAACTAGAGGGATGATTGTCTTTTTTCCTACTTTTTTTTTTTTTTGAATTTACAATGCCTATTTATCCCTAATGGATAAAGAGTTTAAAAAGAATGTTACCATCTTTTTTGGGACACCTTGTATGTAGGTACATTCTTTCTGAATTTTCACCACAAAAACTTTTGACTTAGTTAAAAGAAAAATAATGCATTTTCCTCTCTATGTAAAATTTATGTATCATTTCTTTTCCTCATCTTAAAATATTTCAAACATTACATTAATAAAATATGTTCTTACTTTACTTAGAATATTTAATGTGTTATTGGTCAATTACTTCCTTTACTGTGTATTTTTAAAATTATTATTGTAATTATTAAAAGAAGTGCATAATATAGAAGTTTTTAGCAATGTATGTTTTATATTTACACAGAGATGATAATGAAGTAGCAGTTGTATATTACCGCACTGGATATATGCCAAATGATTATGAAAGAGAGGTATGTTTATATTCACTTGAAATCAGTTGATATATAATAAAAATTGTTTTCATGAATTAAGTTATATGTGATGTTCTTAACAAAAAATGAGCATAAAACTTGGTATTTATTTATTTTTGATTTACTAGTCTTGAGATAAGAAGAAATGTGAACGTATTTATTTCATTCAGTATTTATAGAACATGATACAGTTTTAATAGAACAAAGCAAATCTTTTTGTTCTAATAGGTTGATTCTTTTTCTTGCTGTATTTACTCCATAAGTAGTTAAATTAAAATGCAATAAATCAAAATAGACATTTTTTTTATAAGGTAGGTAATTGCTGATGTTTATTAAAATATTTCAATTAACTTCTTTTAAAGCATCAGTAGTGGCATATCAGTACCACTAATAAAGGGTTTTCCAATAGGGATGATGCAATTTTAAATGGTTAGAATGGCAACACTGCTTATTATTTTTTGACATTTCTTGTGTCATTTGTGTTTAGTATGCTATGCCATTTAATCATGGAAAGATACATGCTTGAACAATGTTTTGAAATTATTAAATTGTTTTATCAAAATCTGTGTTCATATGTGAATACAGAGAGTAATTTGAGAAGAATTCATGGACAATACATTATTCAGTTCGTGTGATTTCTTTCTTTAGGGGTATGTTAAGTCACAAGTTTATGCTGATAATTCTATAACAATTGAGCAATTAAAAACCAACATTGAGTGTGTTATTCGTGAAACACCAAATTTATGTGAAAGAGTGATGGAAAATTGGGTTGACAGAATGCAATATGTACAGAGAAATCGTGGTTCTCACATGAACGATATTATTTTTCATACTTAATGGCATAATGTAAGCTTTCAAAAAAAAAATTATGTTTCACAATAATTTGTTTTTTTTTAAATTTTAAATTGTATCACTCGTAATGGAAAACACTTTAGACAATCTGTTGGCCAATATATCAAAAGTGATTATGTTTTTAAATTTTGGAAGTTTTATAATCATTTCTAAAAAATCAGAGAGAAATACTTTTCCTCAGCAGCACTAAAAATTTCTCGTGAACTCTACTATGTGCATGTGTTTACTTTTATTAACTTTTTGGCTAAACATTTATTAACTTTTTGGCTAAACATTTACCAACTTTTAGAATCCAAAAATAATTGCTGGAACTTTAATGATTCCGGATTATTGAAATCCTTCAAAATGAATTGTAACATATTGTGATAATCAAGACAAGCTGTGGGGAAAAAAAAAAAGAAGAAAGAGAATAGGAAAAATATATAAATGAGGAATAAATAACATTTGGGTTAAATACAGATTTATTAATATTATTTTAAGGCCAGAGTATGTCTTTATTATAGAAATTTTAGAGTTTGGAAGTCTGAATTTGAGGAGTTCTACTGTAGTTAAAATTAAGTTTACATATTACAACATGTATTATTCCTTGTATTTTTTCTAGCTCTCTATGACATTATTGCACTGTTCTGTCTTCATACATGCTCCAAAAAAGTTTATCGAATTTACATAATTAAACTATTAAACTTTGTTTGAAATTTGTAAACTGACATGCAGATTTTGACTGATATTTACTATCTTTTATTTTTCTTCTTAGGATTGGGAAACAAGGCTTTTAATTGAAAAATCTTGTGCTGTAAAATGTCCATCTGCAGGTTTACATTTGGCTGGTACCAAAAGAATTCAGTCTTTGCTGACTTATCCTGGAGTATTAGAAAAGTTTGTTGATTCTGATGTAGCTCAGAATTTAAGGCAGCTGTTTGTAAAGCAATATACACTTAATAAGGTCATTAAAATCCTTTTGGCATTAGTTTCAAATAAGCAATTTTTGAACTACATTTTTTTTTTTTCTGTTGTAAAGGTAGAAAACATGTCAACTGTGCAGTTGCTAATCATTTGTGTTTTGTACAATATTAAAAAATTATATTGCAATTTTGTATTTCTAATATATATATGTAATGTTTCTAATATATGTGTGTACATGTAAGAGAAGACAGTCATCATACGTTAGTGATGGGTATGCATTATTCAAATATAATTTTACCGCAGACTGGCTGACTGCTTCACAATGTCGTAGTTTGGCCGAACATTTACCAGTAATACCAGAAAGAGCTTTAAAAGTGAAGATGTCAATCCTTGCCTTTAACTAAATTTTGTTTGATTCACTGTAGATATTTTAATATTATGCTTCCAGAAAATTTGTGCCTAATTTTCACAAAATCTAAAAAGGAAAATAATATGCATTAAAAAAATTTGATTAAGTTGAATATTCTACTAATATGTTACCTCCAAAAGGCCTTAAAGTGATTCCTTCTTTAAAAGAAAAAAAAAAAAAAAAAAAAAAAAAGCATTTTTGTAGTTAAAATTTATTAATTAAAAAAAATCCAATGTTTGTTTCAATTGTTGCTGATCATGTTACTAAAGTTAATTCTATTCTCTTAAGCCACTTTGAGGAACTTGAGAACAAACATTTACACGATTTTTCTCAAAATCGATGAAATATTTTTAAAAAATGTCATCTATAGTTTAAATTTACTTCCGAAGTAACATAATTCCTAATTTCATTCTATTTCATTGCCATTTATCTTTTGGGGAACAACCGTTTACTAAATTTTCACAAAATCTATTAAAAAATGTAAGTACTTTGAAGTCTATAGTTTATGTGACTACCAATGATGATGCTAAATTTTATTTCATATTCTACAGTAGCATATGTGTGACAAATAAATTTTCACAAAATCTTATAAAAAGTTTTAAAAAACTCAACACCTGTAATTTGCATGTTCACCTATTATGTCATAAAATTACATTTCATTGGCTTTAGTCATTATCACATGATTTATGGAAAGAAAAGTATTTAAAAAAAATTTTTCATAAAAATCTCAAGTAATCAAAACTTTTGATGCTTATTGTTTAAGTTATTTAAGTTGAGTGACCACTTAACATGTCACCAAATTTCATTTTATTCTTTTTAGTTGCTATCATATGATGTGTGAATAAAATTTATGCACTTTGAAACAATCTCAAAATGTAATAAAACTAAAAAAAATCAATATTTATAGTTTAATTTGTGTGACCATCTATCGTGTCTAAATTTAATTTCATTTGCTTTAGTCATTATTATGTGATGTGCAAACAAAAATGTATGCGATTCGAAAAAAAAGTCACAAAATCTAACCAGAATTATAAAAAAAATTTTGATGTTTATAGTTTAAGTTGAGTGACCACTTATGCCACTAAATTTCATTTCATTCGCTTCAGTCATTTTTATGTGATGAGTGAACAAAAAAATCACGGACAGAAGAATGACAGACAAACTTTTTTTTGTTGGTCATGCTGGGTTCCCAGGTGCCTGAAGCAGACAGAAAGCACAAATTTTTTTTATTTCAAGAAATGTACAGACAGAAATCTTAATTTTATTTATGTAGATGTCTGTGATCAATATTTAAGGAATAAAAGCAAAAGTCAGTATTTTTGGGACACCCTGTACATTGCATTATTGTTATTGTAAATTAGATATATGCATTTCATTAATCTTCAATTTTTTTAAATTTTGTAACTAGAATAACAATTCTGTAATTAAATTACAGGGAGCAGAGGGGGATAAAGCAATTAATTTAGGCATTTCAAATCCAGATAAATATGTCCTGAAGCCAGAAAGGGAAGGAGGAGGTAATATTTTTTAATGCTATTTTATGTAAGTCTTAAACTTCTTCTCTCATCTTTTTTTGCAATGTCATTAATTATTAGAAAATGTAAAGTATGATGAATTATAACAGCTGTGTCAAATGGTACACGGTAAAAAAAAATTCGGAAACGTTACCCCAAAAAATGGGGCAGCTCTTGTAGTTTAAAATTGCGGAAACGTTTCCGAACCATGCGGGTAAAGTATTTAGAAACGTTTCTGCATATGTCAGAAACATATTTACCTATTTTCCTGCATTTTAGGTAAGGTTTCTGGAAAAGATGGGTAATGTTTCTGTATATTTTGGTAAAATATTGAGTAACCTCTCCGTGTATTTCAGAAAGGTTTCCGAGTATTTCGGAAAGGTTTCCGAATTAACGAGTAACCTTTCCGAGTTTTTCAGAAAAAAGTAACATGCACTAGATGAATCGTTTCGAGTATCTTAAACTAGATTTCAGCACCAAACTCTGTCGGAAGAAGCGGTGAGGACTAGCGACCGGAATCAAATGCTGGACCTACGCATTTGGAAGGAAGCACGGTACCACGCCACTGCGGTTTTCTTGCCGAATTTTGCTTTAAAAGTAAACTGACTGCTGCAAAAGTTATTTGTGGTATGGCTTGTTTTGGAAACTTAAAATTTTTTTGAAGTATTTTGTAAATGGAGAGAAAATACCATAGTTAATAAATATAAATTAAAAATCTTAAATCTTTTTTCTTCCACATAAATTATTTTCAGGAGATAAAGTGCTGTTTTATTTAAGTATTCATCCGTTTTATTTAAGTATTCATCCGGCGACGTCACCTGGTGACTGGTCACAAATAAACTTCACAGTGACCACACAGTGAAGTTACATCACTCACAAGTTACCAGACCCTTATTATCACATGGGCAAATCAGGACTTTGCCCAGGGCCCCCAGTTTCAAATGTTGTTCTGAAATATTCTTTTATATGTCAAAATATTATGAAAAAGAAAACAAATTTTATAGATGGGGGCCCCCAAATTCATCAATGCCCGGGGCCCCTGTTGGTCATAATCAGGCTGTGCAAGAAGTTACAATGTGACAGTCCTATGACAATTGTGGCCCTCTGTGACGTCACAGCGACTCTTTTGTGACCATCTGTGCTATTAGGGAAGATGCGTTCACTGTTATCCCTCTGTCTCTTGGCACTTGGTGCTCGCGCGAAGTCCCAAATAAAGATTTCCTTTCGCCCCTAAATACTTTACCCCAAAATATGGGTTATGTTTCCGAAATCGTGAGTTCGAGTAGAGCATCGGTAGGTTACGCTATACTTTCGGAAACCTTTCCGCTGTAAGTATGTAACATTTCTGAATTTTTTTACTGTGTAGTTTAAATAATGAAAAATTATTTCCGATTCTGAGCATTTAAAATTTCAGGGTATTTTACTGCAGCTTTTTGTTTCAGAAAAGTTATTCTGCTGGAAAAGTAAATGAACTGCTATTTAAAAATGATATTTTTATAAGATTTTTCAAAAACTTTAACCTAAGGTTGTAATGCTTTGCCTGTAACAATTACCTTGCAAATATAATGGATTGTAGTCAAAAGTTGAAATGTTTTTGGAACATTTAGATTTTATCTTAAGGCATATATTTCTTAAATATATCCTTAATAATAACTTACATAAGTTTATTTTCAATTTTAATATGCTAAATTTTTAGAATAAACTATTGTATTACTGCAGAAAATGTACCTGCATGTGTGTTCATTCTGAAATGTTAAGGTATTTGTAAAATTTATTCTTTGGGAGGGACAGGAGTGTAGTAATTAAATAGAATATGGAGTATACTTGAAATTAGCAAAGTTAAAACCAGATTATAGCCAATTCATTTCTGGGATAATATTGACATGTATTTTTAAGTTTCATATAATATCTCATTCTGTTTAAAACATATTTAAAGTACAACTAATGTTTTCATAGTTCTTAACATTAAACATTGAGAGAGTAGATGTACTAGTTCATGTTTCATATAACTTTTTTTTTCTGTTTAACTAGGCAACAATTTATATGGCACTGACATTAGGACAATGCTGGAAAGTATCAAAGCTACCAATAAAAGAGATGCATACATTTTAATGGAGCGCATTAATCCTCCATTCATACCCAACTGTATTGTTCAAAGAGATAAATCCCCTGTAATGCAGAGTGTAATTTGTGAACTAGGAATTTTTGGAGTTATATTAGGGTAAGTGAATTGCACAGGTAATTAGAAATAATCAAATTAGTGCCAAAAACATGAACATCTAGAAAAAGAGAAACATTTTACTTTTTTCTTCGAACAGTTATCTATTTTTCTTCAATGACATAGTAAGGGGAAGGCTGGCTAGGTACAAAGATAAGAATACTAAAACTTAGAAAGAATAGGGTAGTGAATCACAGAGGGTAGAGTTCCCTTTTTGTTTGCAACAAATATCTGTATAATCATCCAATTCTTCTTGGAGACCATGGAGCATATCATGGCTGATGTTCATAAAAGCAATATAATTCTGTCAATCAATATGCTGGCATCAGTGACATATTCAGTTTCTTAACCCTCTAATTGCCACTATAAGAAATTCTCAAGCAAAAAAAAAAATTTTTCATTGAAATGATGTTAAGTCAAATAACGTGAATACAATACAAAATTTTGAAAAAAGTTACTTTTTATATGTTTTTTCAATGACAGCACCATGGTTTTAAAACTCTTCTAACATTAAAAATGAAACTTAAAAAAAATTATTTTGTATCTAGTGAAAAAGCATATATTTTCTTACATACAAATGGCAATTAATCTTTTCTTCAAATTAAGAATTAAAATAGTAGAAAGACTTGGAAATGCATTGGAAATATGTTTTCTTTGTAGACTTCATTCAAATTGCTTCTAAAATATTTTTTATCCATTAATGCTAGCATCTGCACACCCAAACTACTATTATTATTAATTAATTAAAGGTAGAGTTTACTGTTAAGTATTCCATAAAATTAGTTATTTCCATACATATTTAGTGGGTTTATTAAATTATTTTTAATATATAAAAAATTTAGACGAGATTTCATTTTCTTGAAATGTAGGAATATATACAGGATGTTCCAAAATGGTGGTAACAATCTTTAATTCTTTATTGATTAGAGATGAGGGTAGCGTAAATTGAAAAAAATGTTCAAAATAAGGTCGGAAATAAGACTCCGTTAAGAAAAAAGTCCCCTCGTTCATTTACAAAAAGTTACATTCTCTTAATTTGTATGCGACTACCGTACAAAAACATTCCCAATTAGTTAAATGTGCCCCATACACTAATGAGGTTATGAGCTAAATTTCAGCTTTTTATCATACAATGCCACAGAGATATCTTTAAAGAAAGATAATTGGGGACTGTACATGATTTTGAATGTAAACGTTTATTACTAGAGTGGGAAAAAAATTTCTTTCATAATTTCTGTATGACCCCTGAAGTGCAATCATTCGACGTGATTTTTTTCCCTTCGAGAGTCATGGGAAAGTGTTTTAAGTCAGTTATATTTATCTTCATATCTCCGACACTTTTTAAGGTATAATTCTCAAATTTTGTATGTCACCTCATGAGTGAATGGGGCACATTTTACTAATTGGGAGTTATTTTGTATGGGGGCCGTTTACGAATTTAAAAAGTGTAACTTTTTCAAAATTAACAAGAGGAATTTTTTCTTAATGGAGTCTTATTTCTGACTTTATTTTGCCCATTTTTTCAATTTACTCTGTGCACTTATCTCTAATAGATAAAGAATTAAAGCCCATTAACACCTTTCCGAGAAACTCTGTACATCACACCACAGCAACACTTTTGTTCAAATACAAAACTTTTTAATTTTGTCTATTTTGCCATCCATTAAAAAAAAGTTCTCATAAATCACAATTTTGAAAACTTTTTTATTATATAAAAAATACATTTACTTTAGTCATCTTAATTCGTATTCCACTATGTAATGAGCCCAGTTCTATGCACACTTATTAAAATTGTTATTACTTGCATTTATTTTTATTGTTTATATTTTAGGAAAGGAAAAGAAATTGTCCTCAACAAAAGTGCGGGACACCTACTGCGAAGTAAAGAAAGTTTTCAAAATGAAACTGGAGTTGCTGCTGGCTTTGGAGCTCTTGATTCTCCTCATTTAATTTAGAATTTAAAAAACTTTTATAAATTTATTTTTATATATTTTTTCAAGTATGTTCTTATATTACTCAGCTTTGATTATATAAATATATTTATATTATATGATTTATACACCAATTAATTCAATAAACAATACTTCAATGAGTTATTCTGATGTGTTCAATATTCACAGACTGTGTTTATAATTCATTTTCGGAAAGGCTAAAAATGCAAATATGAGTAATTTATGCAGATGCCTGAGGATCAAACATGAATTGACTGATTGTGCATCTTGTGTTAATCATTTCTGTGCAATAAAAAGAAAGCTGTGGAATTGATGTAAAGGTGCTATCACACGAGAGCTCTACGCACTGCAAAATGCACGTACAACACTTTTGCCCTTTAGTCAGGCGGCGAAAACCGTTGTGTGATAGTATTTCCCTTGACATCGGACTGTTTCGAACAATGTTGAAAAATGTTTGGTATGAATGGCGAAATCAGCCAATCAGAGCTCTAGACACTGTCCACACCTTCATTCAAGATGGCGACCTTCATGCCTGCAATGTGGACGGCGGAAAGAGAAGCCGATTTTATTTCCGAAGTGCAAATCAAAAACCATTATAAACTTTTTTACTGTATTTACTTAAAAATGAACCTTCGAATTCCACCGTCAATGTCAATGTTCGAATGCACGGGGCGCGACAGGACGAGTGATTTTTGTGACAAAAACAGCGATGACGTAATAACTGTTTTGTCACAAAACGAGCGATAACGTCGCCAAATCGGCAACCCCGTGCCAATCCACCAGATCGTTTTCTTGCCTTGCAATACAACCCTATACCTTGCTTTTGACAAGATAAATGAAAGCCGAAAGAGTTGTACGAGCATTTTGAAGGGCGAAAATGCATCGTCTGATAACGGCTTAATTGGATTACATACATGGAATAGTTAAGGTTTTAAACATTATTCTCAAAGGAATCATTTTACTACTTAGCCCACCATTCTAGCAAAAAGATAGGTAGAACCATTAAAAAAAAAAAAAAAAAATTACAGTTGCAATATCAGAAATAAGGAAACAAAATTTTGATTAGGAACCAAACAGAAGAAATAAACCATATATATATATAAATTTTGAAGGAGAGAAAAATTATAAAGATATAAACCTGTTTTATGTGTAGATTAAAATAAATTAGGTACATAAATTAATTTTGAAGTAGAGAAAAATAAAACCCTTTTTTATGTTTAGAATAACTTTTTAAGAAGTTGAATTTATGCAGTACCAAACTGAATCTTATATTTTGAAATTTATTATAAACTATAGGGAAAAAAGAAAAAAAAAAATAATAATAGTCTGAATGAGTCACTAACTGGATGTTTTAATTTTATTGAAATTGGGGGAATATATTTATACTCGGGGTAAACCTTACCTGATAACAGAGGAGCCTTTTCACTACTTCCCGAATGTATCACTCCGACACTCGTTTCTGTTTCCAATTATTTGGCTGTCAATATCACAAAGCAACCCAATCGCAAGGCGAATCTGGATTTCTGATTCCCGCCAGCACGATAGAGGTCTATCATTGGTCAAGCGTCTGTGAAGGCATTACATCTAATTTCTGACTTAATTCATGGTTCAGACTCTTTTCAGAGCAAAAAAAATAAGCACTTTTTAAGGACCCCCAAAATTTTCTTAAGTAGGGTCTATCCACAAATGATGTCACGCTTGGAGGAAAGGAGGGCTGTGAAATTGTGACGAGGGGGAGGGGGGGGGACAAGGTGTGTGACATTATACATTTACATTAAAATAAAAACATTTAAAATCAGAAAATTAAATTTGATTTCTAGCATAGTGCTTTGTTTTTAAACTGTAAGTATATGTATATGTAATACAGCATGACATGTGCCAAGGGTGGTATGGTGAAGTGTGAGCAGGAGGCAAAGAATATTTTTTAAAAAGCGTGACATTTATGGACAGCCCCTTATTACTTTCGTTATTACCAAACTTTAGATTTTCTTATTGTAAAGTTGGCAGGTTGTTGCTTTAAGTGCAAATGTGCCAATTTTCCAAAATTGAAAAGCCCACAATTTCTTGCACATGTATGTACAAGCAATTAATACAGACAAAATAATTCCTTTTTTTCTCTCAAGTAACATGTATGTCCATATTCCGTAATTTATGGCAGAAACGCTGCACCCATCGCACCCACGAAAATGAGCTTAATTAACTAGAAAATTATCAGAAATGCCGCACCCGCGATCCCCTCCCTCCGAAAAAAAAAAAAGAAAGAAACATCGCACTGGGATGTATTTCGGGGAAGGGGGGGGGGGGGATAAGCGGTAAAAATATCTCCTTTCCCATATGTTTTAAAGTATTTACCGCTATTTTACGAAGCTTACAATTTCCATTTTCAAATAATCAGTGTCCGATTTTATATAAAACATCAGTTTTTATATTCACAAAGGCGAATTTATAGAAATAAATAAATAACTTGTAAAAACTTCTTGCATTCGCAAAAAGTTCGGACAGTATAGCACATGCTGATAAAGTGAAACAGCGATCCGATGAGCAGGCTCCAGTCAAAAGTAAACACTTTTTTTTTCTCCGCGGACGGCCAGCTGTTGATTACGTAATGAGTGTGCTTCAGCGAATTGTTTGTTTTAAGCTTTGAATGTTGTGTGTTGTTGATATTTCTATTCATTTATTACTTTTGATATTTATAACATTGGGGTTTATTTTAAAAGCACTCAGCGTTTCCTGAGCTTGCCAATTACTTGTAGTGTAGTCGAGTTTTTACTTTAATAATAGCGTAAGGCAGTGTTTATTCGGTACAGTGCTCCTTCACAGGGCGCAAAGCCGCACGGCGAAAAAACAGAAATAACTTATAGATAAACTTTTAGATGCATTTTTTTTTGGGGGGGGGGTAGAATGGTTAAACTCGCACCGGGCGCAACAGACTAGTTTTGGTTGAGATTCAGTATTTTAAGAACAATCAGGCCCGGACTGGCTCCTAAGAGGGCCCTTGGCTATTGAAAAGGGGCTCCAACGTATGACGTCATCGCGTTACGGTACGATCAATATGAACGCAGCTTGAGGCTGGAAAAGGGGAACGAAAAGTTTCGATGCCAGACGATTTTACGGTCGATTACCACTAGAAATTAAGCACTTTTTAAGCACCTTGTGGCTATACTGAGAAACTTTAAGGATATAGGTAAAAAATTAAGTACTTTTTAAGCACTTTTTAAAGGCCTTAAAAATGAAAAAAAAAAGTAAGTACTTTTTAAGGTATTTTAAGCACCGTCCGAACCATGTAATTTCGTAATCCTTTTAATTATTGAATTCAAATAAGATAAATATGCAATTATTTTATAACATACACTTTATTTTAGCACTTAATAGTTGATAAATGTCTTAGTTCTGTAAAAAGCAGGGCAAACGAAAAGAACTATTTGAAAGCGGCGGAATCACGCGGTCTGCAGCATTCCCTCCATTATCAGGTTAGCTGTGCCCCGAGTATAGTTTGGTTATTTTTGACTTCTGATATTCCCATAATTATTAAGTATATGATGGTTCTTTAATATCTGTTTTGTCCCTGTTATGTCATTTTGCAAGAGAGACCTCTTAATATGATAATTAGAGTTAATGGGCATATTGTAAAGTAATGGACTGAATTTTCCAAAATTATTGCAGATACAGTTAGCTGTTGGTTATTTATTAAATTTATAAAGATATGATGGAAAGAGGGTCACAATTTGTAAAAAATATATAGAGATTTCTATGTTCTAGTAATAAATCTTCAGATACTGTTTTAAAGTAATTGTATGCAAATCCTTTTTTTTTTTTAATTGATCCCATCTGGATTGCCAGTCATTAATTTTTAAACCTATAATAATGATATAATTAGTATTACTAATAATGAAAATATAATTAGTGAAAATGAAATGAATAAATATGTTAATTGCATGTAAATCATCAACTGCCAATGCTAAGAAGTTTTGTTCAACATTTGGTGTAGTCCACTGAAAGTTGCATAGCACATTCATTTCAGAGAAATCTTCAAAATTTATGTTTGTAATGAAACAAATGAGCAGCCGAGTTAAAATTCTCCTCTTCTTTGAGATTTTATAAATCAAAGTCTGCTGCCCAAGTTCTATCTGTTCACCTGGCCTAGGCAATCATATCTTGTGATCCAACTCCTCAGTATTGATGAGGTCCAATATCATCTCATTGATAAAATCTCATCACTGAAAGATAGCAATATATGGGATAATATGGTAAGTTTGGATCTTAAGAAAAAGTCCATCATTATCATGGCTACAGTACTCCAATCAATATCCAACTGACTTGCCATCATCTGCTATGATTGATCTTGCTGTAACAGTGTCACTTATGCTCTTCTAACTGCTACCTTTGCACCAGCTTTTCCTTTAGATCATATCTCATGCTTCTCAGAGTTACTTCAGTTAAAATTTGTTGAATAATTAAAAGTCACTTTGTGTTTTCAATTTTAAGCATAATTTTCTTAATAAAGAATTGCCTTGCACCTGAAATATGCCTATTTTATGTATAGTAATATAGTTTAATCTATCTTTTGAAGGTTTGACTTTGTTTACGTAGATTGTGTTTTGTAGAAAGCAGTTTTTATAGATAGATAAAAGCAAACTTCACCTTTAATATAAGATGCAGGTTGATTAGTTTAACACTTCGGCAGTCAAAGGAACACACACATTCCAATTTAACATTTCATAGTTTTGTTTACTTGAAAAAAAGGAGAGGATGAAGCAAGTGTACTGTTTAGATTGCAAATTCAGGGATGTTAATTCTGCGCCGAAACACAAATTCTTGCGCCGAACTGCGCTTTTAGCCGATTTTTGCGCCGGTCTGTGCCGAATACGTCATTTTGACTCTTTCAGGGTGCGCCGAAACACAAATATTGCGCCGAACTGCGCTTTTAGCCGATTTTTGCGCCGGTCTGCGCCGAATACGTCATTTTGACTCTTTGTTAAATTTTTGCCACGCCCATTTATCTTTTAAAGCTCGTATGGAAAGCTAGTTAGCAGTAAAGCAAGATTTAAACTGCGTACGAAAGCTGCATTCCGGTGTATATTACGGTGACGTCCCAGCCCCTAAAAAATCACGGTTTATGACCTGGCCTGTAGCGAGAATGAAAATTGGAAGCATGACCGGTTTAGAAATCAGAATCTAGGCTGTCTGAATTAATAGAATATTTCATTTCAAAATAATCCGGAAATGCGCTGCCAGTGGTGTAGTCGCGGGGGGTAGAGATCTGTGCGGGCCCAGGCTTTTGCAGCACGATTCATTCAAGGCACGGGCTGACCTCAGCATTTTCTAGAATGGACCGGAACAAGCGTATACTCTTAAAGACGGTCCTCTGCGCTTGCAAAATCGAGCCTTTCCGGAAATTTTTGCTCTCCTAAAATTTGGACAAGACCAAACGATTGGCTTGTGATCCCCCCCCCCTTCCTTAAATCATGATTAATATACGAGCTGGACCGGGTCTGAATTTTTTATTTTGATTAAATGCCGGGCCGGGCTAGACATTTTCGGCCCGTGAAGATCATGAGCGGGGAGATGCCGTCTCACTACTTTTTCATTCGAGCTTATGTCAGCAAAAGTAAGCGTTCTTCACTTTTCATCATGGACGCATGATTTTTGAGTCTTCAGTTGCGAGTGTTCCTAAACCTTTTTTCTTAAAACTACACCACTGTTTTTCTTTTTGTGTGTGTGCAGGCTCTACGAGAGGGGGCAGACGGGGCGACGCCCTTGGGCCCGTGTTCAGCCAAAGTGCGTCCGCAAATTTTTCAGAATGTGTTACGAATTTCATTTATAGATCCGTAATTAAAATCTTTATTTTAAAATAGACTAAATTTTGAATACATAATTCTAGAATGATATAAACGGCAGAAATGTTAATTCTACCATTTAAATATTAGTATTTTTACAACCTTCGAACATGCATTAAAAGTACCATTGCATATAAGAAATACTTCCCTCGCACTCTCTTTCCATTTAGCATTTATATGAAAACCATTAAAAAGAGCAGTTTCACACACACACACAAAAAAAATTCCTTCTGTCCATGTAAATCCATGTATTGTTTTTACCAAGTTGCTGATAGCATAGCCTGTATACACCCTTTTTTTCCAGAGCTTTCCTAAAGTGCTTTCAAATAGTGTTTTGCTTTTAGCAAATGGTGTTTGCTTGCAAACTTTGCTTTTTTTGTATGCATTTATTGTGTTCCTAAATCTTCAATTTTATGCTCCAAAATCATGTTAATTCTGATCTCGAATCTTAGTTTTCCTCTCGGAAACTATTTTTTTGTGCTCCCGAGGTGCTCCCAAATGGAATTTTTCTGCTCCCGAGGTGCTCCCAAATGAAATTTTTTCTGCTCCCGGGGTGCTCCCAAATCGAGTGTTGGAGTTAACATCCCTGCAAATTATTACTGCTAAGCTCATTGGTTTATTTTCATTCTCTGTAACAATTTTTATTACAGAGATAAAATTTGTAATGTTAATTTATGGAAACAAAAAAAAGTCATTTTATCCTAAAATATTTTGTGGAAACATAATTTATTATTCTTCAAATATAGTAGATTTTAAAAAGCTGTGTAGTTTCCTAGTCAAATCTTCATGCATTGCAGACTTCCAGGGGTGTGGGAACTCATTACAAGTGCCATGTGTTTGCTATTCAATGGCATTTTTGCTTTAAACTTTAACTAAGCATGAAGAAATACCAATTTTCATAAATTTTAAATAAATAATCCCCATGTATTATAAAGCTCTGAAAAATGGACTATTTGGTGACAGAAATTTAATACATAAATTACACTAACATAGAAGTGCAGAGTTAACATAAGTTTTTTATCTCAGGAGCTCTTTTGTAGACTCTCACTCAATGTAAATCCAAACTAATAGTTACTATGCAAGATCTTTACATTGCAACACCCCCTTATATATTCCAGGAAATAGACTGAAGATAAACAAGTAAAGTGTTTAACGGAAATTTGAAAGTAAAAATTTAATATGTATTTGGTTCCTCAAAAAAAGAAAAAAAAGCTTGCATGAAAGGAAAAAAAATCAAATCATTAATTACTTTCTTCTGCTTGGAACACAAAATATCACATGGGGGTGCTTCTTTTTGAGGAGGGACAAGGGGAAAGAAATGGCTGCATACTATGCAAATGATTGAAGCACTATATACCTAAATGTATATGTTTTATTCAATAAGTAAAAATAAAGCATACAAAGGAAAAAAGGTTTATTTTTTTTATCAAAGACAGTTTCAGTACAAAGTTGTTGAACCCATGTGTACAGAAAAAGTTAACAGTACAAAATAGCTGTATGGATTCTTGCTAAAAAACAAGAACTAAGTACTTGTTAGAAAATAAGCTCATATCCTTTGGCACCGATGTTCTTTGTATCAAAATTTTAACATTTTCTAAGAATAGAAAAATTTTATAAAAAAGCAGCCAGTATAAAAGAATGACATTTTGATCAGAAGTTGCTCCTCAAAAGTTATTTCCAGGCCATATTCATGATAAATAGCTTGTATATTTGATCTCCATATCACCTTTACCCATAAACTTTGCATCCCAAATCCCTATCAATTTATGCATGTAAAGCAACAACAATCAAAAGGTGATAAACTTTAAGCAAACTTCACTTGTAGAGGTTCTTTTACTTCTTCAACAAATGATCTAGTAATAACAATATCCTTAACAGGCTTGTCTTCAGGAGTTGTTCTGACACCTTCAATGGTGTTCACAACATCCATTCCTTGGAGTACTTTGCCAAACACAACATGATGTCCATCAAGCCAAGGAGTAGCCACAGTTGTGATGAAAAACTGACATCCATTTGTATCTTTACCTGGTTGGAGAAAAAATACATATCGGTAAAGATATAACCATAAAATACTGTACAACTAATAAAATTTTTTAATATGAAACTATTACATAAGAACACAGGGTTCTTTCTAATATAGTAGAGGTGCAACTTAAGTGTTCATAAAATAAGAAAGTTGAGGGTTATTGTTGAAGTTTTCATTAAGATACTAGTTGTATTTCAATTATGATAATGATATGAAAGTATGTTTTAAGATTTCTAAAATCTGACAAAAGAGAAAAATTAAAAGAATTAGAGGATGGTGAGATGTTTTTAAAGTGTTAATGTTATATAATTTATTTAAAAAAGCATATACAATAGCACTCCCCTCCCCCCTTCTAAGAAAAAAGTTCTTTTAAATAAATAAGAAACTGTCAAAAGAAAAAAAATCATCAGTGGGAAAAATGAAATTTAATCTTTGAGGTTGTCAGTCGAGGTTATGACATTTGGATGTCTTCCAGATGTCTTGACCTACTTATTAAGAGTGCATGACAGATTAGAGAAGTTATTAAAAAAGAAGGGCATATTCAGCTGCTTTAACTTGACAAAATGGTGACAGATTTCACTTTACAACCATAATTTACAGCAGCTGTTAATGCAAGATACAACCTTTGGAATGCAGAAAAAATCCAGAATGAAACACTAAAAGCATTACAATACATGAAACAAAATTTCTTCTTCGTTTAAGCACTGAATAAGTAAATTTACTTTTACTGATATAAATTTGAAACAGTGTAACATTAAGTGCATACATTTATTATAAAAGTAAAGATCAATCAAGCAAAATACATTTGAATTTTCTTTTTACGACTGCATAATTGGAACATGATAACTATTTCAACCCTTGGAGGATGGGTGTGGCAAAGAAAACTTGTATCTGAAATGTGGTCACGACACACAAACATATTTTCTTATATTTAATAACAGTGCTTTAATAACTTGGCAGATAAGCCTTTTTTGTGCTTCATCACTAATTAATAGTGGCTGCAATAAATCCATTTGCATGAATGACATTAATTACATCACATATTTGGTGTAAACATGCATAAAGTAATGGTATAATATTGATACTGTGTAGTAAGCATAGAATCAAACACATGAAATTAACTGTTCAGGTTATTCTAGTGTTTTGTAAAAGAAATAATTTTATCAACATAAATAATTTCAAAGTAATTTGTTTTCTAAATACTTAAAGGTAAGCATAAATTACTGATGCTTAATAAATAGATAAGCATCTATTCTTATGTTTTTTCTATTTTCTATTTAGTCTCCCCCATCTTGTATACAATTATGTTTTGCTAGTCAAAATATTGAAAAAAAGTTGCTAATAATCCTAAATTATGGTAACTTATTCAGGCAAATTAAATATGCACTCTGAGGAAAAAAAAAAAAAAAAAAAAAAAAAAATGGAGGTAACATTATTTGAAATTCAAGTTATGTTATAGGCATAGTCAGATAATATGACGTACACTATGCACGGATATATTCTAAGGTTTAGTGGAGATAAAAAAAAAAAAAAAAAAAAAAAAAAAGGATGGTAGTTACCTAGAAGAAATAGTTTTTAAGTCACCACAAAGCAAGCGTGTTGCACATTTGTATGTATGTACACATTATACATATGTTCATATACACACTACATATTCTGTTATCACAGGCTATTAGGAGTTTGCAGATAGTCTTGGATTATGCCCACAAATAGTTTATTATTTTTTTTATCTGACTGTGTTTATAGGTAAAATTATAATTAACTTACCTGCATTAGCCATACTCAGAATACCTGGACCAGTGTGTTTGAGATCGAAGTTTTCATCAGCAAAATATTTACCACCATATATACTGACAGAACCAGTTCCATCCATATTCACAACATCGCCACCTAAAATGAAGTCACTTGTAACATTTCAACAAACAAAAAGGCACAACAGATACTAGACATTCAAAAACAGCCATATTTTACATTTTTCAACCAACTTTAAAAAGGAGGGCATTATCAGTTCGTCAATATTTACTTTTTTGAATGCATGCTCAGTAATATTTTTAAAAAATTAGAAATCTGGTATTTTAGTGGCCAGTCCAATATAAATTCGGTCATGTTTTGATGATGAAATAAAAATTTGGGAAAAAAAAAAAACATGTTTTAAAACCATTTCTTACAAGTTTGCCAAGTAGAGGAAGAGGTAGTTGTATGCCTAAAGCCTACACACAAGGGGCATTTGCCTAGGGTGGAGGACTTTTTAAGGGGTTCTAATGCATATTCACATTATATCTGGAGTAAACTACCCAAACTCTAAACTATTAGATTGACTGCTGAGCCATGGGCCCAAATGCAGGACCTTTATACTTAGCTATCTGCTATGTTCAGTGTCTGATCCACTCTGCCATGATGAGATGTTCCAAAACTGAAACTAGCTTGGCAATAGCTTCTTTATTTGGTGAGAATTTGCCAGACACTTCTTATCCAATGGAAATATTAATTGTCATTTTTTAAGCACTTTTTTTTTCTTTTAGCCATATTGAAAAAAGGGTAGGGATGGCCCCATATTAATTTGGTCAAGTTCTGATGATATGATCAAGGACAAAATAATAACTCTTTAAGAGCACATAAACAATAATTGGGAAAATCTCTTTGGGCATTGAGAAATTTGAGTTACTATGATGACGCTATGGTGAAGAAATTTGATGCTGAAAAATCATACTTGTGGTTTGACAACACAATATTCATTTTCATACTGCATTTATAAATTTAATTTTAATATTTTAATTATAAATTTAATTTTTTATTTATAAAATTAAAATATGTCTAAAGATCAAACTATTAGATCTTGATTGTAAATAATATAGTACTATTATGAATCAAAGACTAATGTTAACGCAATGCCTTGCTATTTCTCAGACCCAAAGTCTTCATGGGTTGGTCAAGGTTGACTAGGCTTTTCATCCCTTGAGTGGGTTGATTGAATGCAATATCTAAGAAAGCCAATTTCTGGAGGAAAAAAAAAAAAAATTAAATTTAAGTTGTTGGGTGACTAATGGGTTGAGCAACCCTTTGATTTTTTTTTTAGGTGCATATCATGTTTTGAAGAGAGTCATTTTGGGTTTTAAAAAATAAAGGCCAATAGAAAAAGTTTAGAATTGGGGAATTAATATATTAAAGCATATTCACAATAGTACTCAAAGCATTGGTCAGTTTCATTCTACCAATGTTTTCTTTTAATCATAACTTAAATGCAAGCATAGATTGGCCATGGGATGAAAATGTTTTCTCCAACTTTTAATTATTGTTTTTATAAGGTTCATTATGTTGCAGAGATTTTTAAATGCCCCTGCTTCATACCTCTAGCACTAGCAATGCTAAACACAATGGCTCAGATTCCATTCGACTTCAATTTCTAGTTTTTAAATTTTTCATTCAGCTAACTTGATTACAACATATGAAGGTATTTTGCAAGGTAAAAATCATGAATCATAAAGAGATTTTATAGATTAACATGGAGATCATAAAAAATGAATGATTTTCAGGTTAAAGTATTTATAAAAATATAGTAATATGAAATTTGTTTCATTTATGAATAGCAATTATTCAGAGTATTGAGGCAATTCTAAGAGATACTGTGACAGCTCAAACATGTGAAATGATTTAACGCAGGGTTTCTCAAATTTTTTCTGCGATGAGGGATCTTTGAATTTCAGAGGAGCACCTTGAAGAGTTTCATGGAATATCTAGTGTAAATCCAAGTTTAAGGTATTATACGCTAAGGAAGTGATATTTTTGCAGAGCACTTTCTACCTTTGCACAGAGAACCCAGTGCTTCGTAAAGCATACTTTAAGAAACTGATTTAACCAATATCATTGATTACTTTTAAAGTAATTGTAGCTGCATAATCACTGAACTAAATAAATTTTAATTATAATTTATAGTTTTGTGAGTTGATTACTATCATTAACACTATCAAATGTGCATCAAGATTTAAAATTTAAATCAAAAGCAGTTTAAATGAATTGCCCGTGCTCATAATTAATGAGTCATTAAAAAAATGCATGCTATATAGAAAATTACCTTGAATCATAAAATCTTTAATGACACGATGAAATTTGGAGCCTTCATATTTCTGACCTTTAAAACCTTTGCCAGCAAAAGCAATGAAGTTATTTACTGTTTTTGGCACTGTTTTCCCAAACAAACCAATCACAATAGTACCTAGCTTTTGATCACCAGAAGAGACATCAAAATACACTTTATGAGTGACATCTACTTGCTGTCCCTGCAACATGAATATAAATAAAAGTAATATATAAGTAAAAATTATAGATTAAGCACTAAATTCAATACACTTTGAAAATAGCAATACATGTACAGTTGAGGGATTAAAAAAAAAAAAGCGAAAAAAAAAATAATTTGATTAATTATTAAATGATTGGAATGAAACATAACTTGTTAAAAACATGTAAGAATACAAAATATAGGAAACAAATGTACTTTATTAGCTTATTTTGCAATATTATGGAAATTTAAATCTTTATTCAATAGTGAGATTTCATATATGCTTAACAATGCAAAAGAGAAACCTTTTTTAAAAAACATAACTCTCTGAAAATATAAAGCTTGCACTTGAAATTTTTAATGTGGAAATAAAAAAGTTTTTGTATAATTGAAATGATAGAGAACAGATTAAAAAAAAAAAAAAAATGATTCTGTATTGTTTTTAAAAACATGCTCTAAACCATTTCTTTTGAAGTTGGCCAGTAAAATAAGTGATAAAATTTTGCAAATAATTAAAATTCATAAAAGTGCTATTGGGAGATACCACAGACTCCTAAGAATTTTAAAGAAATAAATTTTTCACTCGTACCATTACTACAATTGCCATTTACGTGTTGAAGCAGCTTTTGAAATTCAGTTGGCAAACAACTGAAGATGTTACCAAGATGTACCATTATATAAGACTTACCATTGCCATACTGAGAAGGTAATGGTAAGATCTTATATAAGAAAATTTGGATAAATATAACTTATTAAAAATATTTTACGAAAACATGTGAATGTTGTTATGTTTCTACAGCGTTTCACAAGCTTAGTTTTCAAATCACAGCTGCAATCTTCCTTGGTAACATCGGAATTATATGAAGTCCAATAATCCCTAATGATTAAATTTGTTGAATCTTTAGTTTTCTGATAAAATGATCATTTTCTTATCCAGTGGTCTTGATGGGGAAAATTTTGTGAACTGATGACATTACGAAACAGCTATGTGTAATCAGATCAAAATACGGGATTGTGAATAATTCATATAAAATTTATTAGGAAAGCATCTGATAAATTCAGAGTAAATTTATTTTTAAAATGTTGTTCAAAAACAGTTTAGATGAATAATAAAGTATGTATAGACAACGAGACTAGTATATTTACACAAAATTAGTTTTTTTATAATCGTTAACAAGAGGTATAAAATTCAGCCAAAAACAAATTTTGGACAGGTTGAACAAGATTATTCAAACTCAAGTTTTAACACCCAATATCTTTTTAGCAATATTTAAACATTAAAAGAATTATCAAATAATTGTAGATGATACTTTTAACAGGGTTCATACGGATCCTGTACTTGTAAAAAATTCTGAGTGGGCCTATTTTTTTTTTTTTTTTTTTACAAAATATGGAAAGACATTCTCTCAGATATCTCAAATAGTAGGACAATTTAGCAAGAGTTTGGAATTATAGCAAATTAAAGATCTCTACAAACCCTGTTTAAGTCATTTCTTCAGTAGTATAGATTAAAAGTTTCAGTTTCAAAATCAGATTTTAAGTGTTCTTAGCAACACAAAGGATATGTTTTAGTGGAGAAAAGATAAGTCAGAACAATGAAACTTTATTTCTAACATTATGATGATTTCTTTTATAACATATTAATGTTCTTTTGTTTTTCATATTTAAATCACAAGTGTGACAGAAAACATCTGCAAAATGTTTTAAAAAGTTTTTGATGTTGAGAGCAGATTAGAAGATGCAATGCAAATATGTCACAAGCAAAATAATATTTCAGTTTTTAGCATTTGCTCCAGCTCCAAGGATTTAGTACTATGCACAGAAAAGAAAATGCTGCAGAAATGTTAAACAGTTGCACAAATGATAGGTCATTAAGATCTTTGCATATGATTTTAACTAAAAATCAGCTGTCACTTGTTGAAATAAAGCATTTATAATCCTTGTAAAGACTACAAAACATTATGATGGAACTTTGAAGTGACCATATTCAACTTACCAAAAACTGTTGATCTGATTGCAATTTATTGCCAAGACTTTTTTTTAAACTAACTTTTAAAGCATTCAGATATCTGTTACGAATTTGAGGAGGCCACTTCTTCCATTCATTTGGCTGTTTGCAAAGGTAAACCAGTTAAAAGCATGCAAGCAAAATTATCAAAATTAAAAGGGAAGAAACAATTTAGACATTAAATAAGATGCTTTAAAGAATAAAAAAGCAGTGAAAGTGAGAGAAAGATTCATTTATGGTAGATAATACTTTCATGCTAGTTAAGCACTTAAAAAAAAAAAAAGGGGAAAAAAAAAGTTGCAACTCCTTCAGTTTGAGAGATCACTCAGAAAACTAGAGTTTAAGACAAGAGTTATAAAAGGCAATCTTCACTGAAAAATACAATTCAAAAAGTTGAGGCCACTTTGCAGCAATATATTAATTAGTGATTTTTCCAATAACTCAAAATTTATACAATGTAGTAAACAGCCCATGATTATCCTTTTCGAATTATGCTAGAGAGACTTAAAAAGTTATGAGTATCTTCACAATCTGTACATGTCATGCTTTTTTTAGAAATAGTATGAAAGACTCGGGGGGGGGGGGGATCTTTCACACAAAATATTTTTCTAGACAGGAAGTAAATTTTTGGAGATATTCCCCTCCTTTATCTTTCAATTACTTTTAAATGTCTCATACAACTTTAAATTAAAGTTGTATGAGACACAGGTTTACACAGAACAGCTGGATTAAATTATGCTGGGCAATTAGATGATACAGAGATCATCTCTTATATCATAAGTGATTAAAGCATCTTTCAATTAGAAAAGTTTCTCAAATTTAGAGGAGATTTCAGATATGGCAATACCCCCCCCCCCCCAGGGGAGATTTTTTAAATATGGTTCCTCATTTCCTATCACTTTTATTCAGGAAAATGTTGCTTATGTCCGAGTGGAACAATTAAGAGATATTGCCAGTTCAAAATTTTAGCATTTGTCCTTATTTTTTAAACATATTAAACTTCTAAACAGATAACTTTACAGAATGGCCACTTCTCCATCAAAAATAATGTATGCAGCATTTGTAGGGTTTTTACAGGATCACTCAAAAGAATTTCAACACATTATGCACTATAGCAATTTACACGTTTATCTAGTTCATCCACATCAATACAATAAGCATTAAAGACGTCTATAAAAGTTTATTTTTCATTCATTTAAAGGATTTAAATAATAAGGATAAGTTCTTTTACAGGATCTGGCGAAATTAAATTAATAACGCGAAGCACTTTTAATACTTCATCCATGTATACAAGAGTAACGGTACATTGTTATTTCAACCACTTCCAGGCATCCAATTAACTTAAAATTTTAGACATTTAAAGTATAGGTAACATTACAATAATATTTAAAATTGGCTACGTAGCATTTAGTTCTTTTACAGAAGTGCACAAAAAAACTCCAATTCATCACCCTGTATGGGTAGTCTTTGTTCAAAGGGTATTTTAGGCATTCATCTATTACAAACAAAAAAAAATTTATATATGTTATGGATTACAAAATAAGGTTTTCCATCGTCGAAAATTATGAATGTAGCATTTACAGTTTTTCGTAGGAGCATTCAAAAGAATGCTTTTAAAACTAAAACAAGAACTCTTGCAATGGAGTGTAATTATAGGGGGCACCACTATACAGGGCGTTGGCCAAGAAAGCTTTTAAATTTATTGTAATAGTTTACGTTTCATTATATCACATTGAATATTTGCTATGATAATAAATACTAGATCTACTCTAATAGATAAGTAAGATAGACGAATTACCTTGACTGCTGAAATTGTTACAAAAAGAATAACAGCATAAATATAGCAACGTAACTCCATGCTTAGTGTTAACTTTGATCCAAACTCGCTGAGCTTAGTATTTAGAATAATGGCCAAGGCGTTACCTGCGGTTTCTATTTAATTAATCAATTAAAAGAAACAAGCACAACTTGGTGACACGAATTTATAACCAGAACTGCTTCTTGGGTTAACGAAAGTGCTGCACCCTTACGGAGAATTTAAACACGACTTCAGTGTTTGGGCATTTGAAATTAAATACGTTCTCCTTGAGCAGTTTAAAAAGAATTCTTTATTTTAAAAATAAGAATTCAGTACAATACCAATTTTTTTTTTTATGAGAACTTTATACATTACTAGCATCCCTGAAGCGGAAAAATACTCAAATTACAAGATACTGTTTTACTATTAAAATTTTAATTAAATTTGAAATAAATCTGAATTCAATAAATTTTTTGAATTAAAAACTCTGTCATACATAGATTCTTAAGACAATTTTTGTTAGGTAATATCTAAAACCAGCCTCCTAGTATTTTGGAACCAACATAATAGAGGGCGCCACTAAATAGGGCGCTGGCTTTTAATCGTACATTTATGGAGAAAAAAATGAACGATAAAGAAACTCATTTTTAAATTTCTAATTTAAAAACTACCAATACATATTTTTTTAACTGACATAAAAGAAGATGAATATTAAAAATAAACTCACCTTAGCATATACTAAAGTAAATAATGACAAAGTAGCGAGAATTAAAAGCTTCATGTTTTCTATTCAGTAAGTGTATGTTCGCCAATTATCAATATTTAACAAAATTCAGAAAATTTCACTAATTTTTGAGAGCATCAAGATCCAACAACTGTACTGAGGAGACTGAGCTTTGAAAACAACGCCTTGATTGAGATGAATTCCAGATGGCTGATGCCGCAGTGCTGCACCCTTTTGGACGAATGAAAACTTTACACGTTCTCTGTTTACGCCCACACACAAACAGAAAAAAAAACCCTTCAGAAATAAAATTTGAATTGAAATTTAATATTAAGACCAGCCATTTATTAGATTTTAGTTTTATCTTTTATAAAATTTGATTTGATTCTAAATTTTAATGGATGCGGCACCTGAAGCACTTTTATCGCAAATCGTAGCTGAATTCGCTATCGATATATGTTAATTCAGAATTGAGAAAATCGAATGAAACGAAATTCGATTATAAAAAGTTTGTTGTTTAATGTTTATTATTTTGAATTTTCTAAATCTACATGTTACTTGTGATGAAATTTGTATATATTTAGTGTGATTAGTAATGGAATTGTCTGCAGAAGTCCATTTTGCTCAGCGACTTGTTTGCAACCAGCCCCGATTGTGTGAAAAGGCTTTAAAGAAAGTTGGAAAGTGGTTAGCCACAAAATCTGTTGACAAAAATGGTAACACGTGTGTTTATTTTTATTGATTGGGCTTATATCTTTCTGCTCTTGCCTTTATTTAACAATTAAGATTTTGTAATTATTTTGAAACTGAGTGTTTAGTGTTAGTTCTGTGACCTATATGAAAAACGTTCCATTATTCTACAGAAATTTTATACAAGTCTATACATTTTGTTAGAAATTTTCATTGTTAAGTGTCCGATAAGGACGTAAATTCCTCTGCTACTCATTGAATAAATACTGTGCCTGTAGGCCTAAGCTTTTATAGATCCATGTCAAATGAGATGAAGTTTAAAAAAAAATAATTGACAACTTTAATCAATTTCAAATCAGGAACAAAAACTATAAATAAAGGCATATACAATACTGAACCACCTAAAAAGTATGCTAGTATAGCTGGTCCTTCACTAGATGAAACAAACATTAGTAAGTCCAACCATCACTGTAAGGATCCTTTTCAAAAATATGCTACCACTGGCTCTTTGTTGACTTTAAAAAAAAATCAGTAAATTCATCCATCACTATGAAGGGCTATTGCTGGTCCTCTGGTAAAGTAAAAGAAAATCAATAAGTCTGCCCATCAATGCGTTATGCAAATCCTCAAATATAACATCATTTTTGTTTGTTACACCCTCTTAAAAAAGAATTCAAGTATAAGTTAAATTTTCTGTGTCAGTTTCATGTATAAAGTATTGCTCTTCATAAATTATGTACTGTGAAAAATAAATCATATTTCTCTAAAATTGTGTGTTGTCAAAAAACTTCTTTTTCATTTACTAAAGTAGTTACTAGTTGGAAATTAGACCTACAAGCAAGCACTTTCTTTAGAATGTGAGTGAATGTTGCACGTGTGAGTTGCTGAACGCATAGCATGTAGTTCTCTTTGTTATTTTTAATTGTACTTCATCCTCATTACCTTTTTTTTTTTGTTTTGTAAAATAATCTATTTTTTACATATTTCATCATGTTGTCTTTTTAATATCATAAATTATTTTCCTATTTCTGCAAAGAACCAACTGAGAAGATATTTGCATGACATCATTTGAAACCCTTCCATTACACACTTACATAAATGTTGCTGTAATTGGTAAAATAATACAAGCCAGTGTGCACCCCATCTAAACACGGCGACAGTTGCTGGAGCTTGGCAGTTGCCAAGCTCCAGCGATTGTCGCCAACCATTTTGCACAATCAGCTAAGTCAAAGTATTTTAACACATTAAAATTGCACATATATTCCACTAACCAAAGCATTAAAACAAAATACAATGTCCATATTTAACCAAAAGAACGTCTGCAAATTCAGTAACAGGCAATTTAAAATGAGCAAACAGTGGACCGTTTTTAACTAAAAACTACAGTGAATTAAGCAACCATCAGCTATGCAAACTAGGCAACCAGTGGACCGTTTTTAACTAAAAAAACTTCAGTGGATTCAGCAATCTAGTTGTACAGTTATGTACACTAGGCAACCAGTGGACCTTTTTTAACTAAAAAAACTTCAGTGGATTCAGCAACCTAGTTGTACAGCTATGTAAACTAGGCAACCAGTGGACCGTTTTCAACTCAAAAAAACATCGGTGGATTAAACAACCTAGATAACACACACCACTAGATACCTCTTATAAAGTCAGTATGATGATTAGAATAGCACGTAAATAGCACTTATGAAAACATAAACACATCAAATATCAATTTAAAATTCACATTAAAAACCTTAAACATTGCAAAGATTCGTTAAAAAAGAGCACTTACCTTTATTTTTTTTTAAATAACCGCTCAGAAATGTCCCCAACACCCACGGGCTTATAACGTAACACCAGCATGCTTTCTTTTATTTAACTTTATATTCACACCATATTTCTAGTAAACACACACAAATTCTTTTCATACATTAACATAACATATTTCATTCCCTTCCATCAATAACATGAAACAATATCAAATTAATATCAATCCAAACTGACAATAGACGTATTCTTTATGGTGTCCAGTCATAACTACCACCGGCAGGTAACTTCACTTTGGCGGTGCATCGCCCACCCTGGCACCAGATTGTTCACCAATGAATCGAAAACACAAACATTGATATGTAAACAAAGCACTGTATACGGAATATAGTTCCTGTAATTTTAAACCTAAATATACAAAATTATTATATTTTCTACAACCACCATCAAATACATCAGTTCAATGCAATCTGTAACATGAAATCATCTGCAACTACTAAAGTACTACCTCTTCATACAGCTGTATTTGTAATTAGCATTCTTCAACAGCTCTGGCATTCCCCCCTAATACAGAGCTAAAGTATAAGATTTTCTAAAAGTTATGACTTCATTTGACATGGACACCACTACTGCATTTCACCCAGTTTCCTTTTGTGTGACTATTTCATACTGGTTTTTTAAATTTTTTAACTTGTTTATAAAATTTTCAACTTGTACTGTTTTATTGCATTTAACAATTTTACTGAAATACTGAAAATTATTATTGTTATATACTTTCACAATAGAAAAAAGTTAGTTTCATTTTTTAATGATATCATTTCAGCTTTTACTGAAGATTCACTAATGAAGTTATGGAAAGGTCTTTTTTACTATTTCTGGGGCACAGATAAGCCTTTAGTTCAGGTATATTTGCACCTTATTGTTTCTAATATTTCATTTAATTTTCTTCTAGTTATCTTTTGCGAATCTAACCTTCTAACTCATAAAAAAAAGTAAGAAAATCTAAAACATTTTCAATTTTAAATACGCACTAAAGTGCTATAATTTATGCGTCGTCTCCATTTTCCTTCCTTATTCCATTAAGTTGTAAAGTGTATCATTATTCATGAGTGTGCCGTATTTTTCTTTGTTCCATAAAACCCATCTTTAGGATCGAAATCTATCTTAAAATTGGATACTAAAGCTATTTTTCAATCTTCGCCAAGTATATTCCAACTATAATTCACCATTTTAAATATTGTTTCGAATGTGCAACATAATCTATGAGTGTGTCGTGTTGTCTTTCTTGGGTTGATTCCTACTTTAACAACATGGCTCGCCAAGGTGGCAATAATTAAACATATGCAGTTCCATGACAATTTTTTGTAATTATGTTGCAACCATAATTTAGATTTAAAATGGCGATTTGGAACAGCATGTAAGTAAAGCTTACCGTTACATTTTTATTTATTTTGGGTTGCCAATTAATGTAGTTTTAATAATTAAGTGTCTTCAAATTCCTTAACTGGTGCGTTTATCGCTAATTTGTTCACTTTAGTTTTCATCTAGCTTTTTTGGGAGTGTTGAAACTTGTGCATAACTCCAAGAGACCCATGACTGCAAAGCTCACCAAAATGCAGGGATTTTTTAAGTTGGTGAGAGTGAGGGCATTACAATAGGAATAAACTCTTTCTTGTACCATAAAACACATCTTTGGAATCAAAATCTATCTTAAAATTGCCTACTGAAACTCTTTTACAATCTTCGCCAAGCAAATTCCAACTATACTTCACCATATTAAATACTGTTTGCAATAGGCATCATAATCCGCGGGTGTGCCGTGCTTACCATTCCTTTTAAGTAAAACGCATCTTTGGAAACGAAATCTATCCTACAATCACCTACTAAAACTGTATTACAACCTTCGCCAAGCATAATCCACTTTAAATACTGTTTGGAAAGTTTATCATAATCTATGTGTGTACTATGTTTTTCTTCCTTGTTCTATAAAACACTTCTTCGGAATTGAAATCTAAATTGCCTACCAAAACTATTTTACAATCTTCGCCAGGCATTTTCTAACTAGTACTATACTCATAGTATTTTAGAAAAAATTGTCGCATTTTGGCACCAAACTTAGTGATCAATTATAAAACATTGCAAACCTTGTGCGACTTTCAACATTTTATGAATGCCCCCCCCCCCCCCCCCACGTAATCTGGCAAACACATTTGAAAAGATCTTCACCGTGACAGTTCATATCTACAAAACCTGTCTACAAGATCATGTAGACAAAATTCTGGGATTGAGCAAAATAGCACCCTAGTGCTTAAAAAAAAAAATTCCGAGTTATGTTTTCTATATAAACTTTCTTTGACCAATTTATGATACAATACATATGATATCAGAAGAATAATAAAGAAAACACCTGCTTGTTTTAACTGTCTTCATTTCTGCTGGTGTTTTGTTTTTTATTACTTTGTTGGAAACTGTTTCAGAGGTATACTGATGTAAATGTGAATGTAAATTTGGCCGTGTCACTTGTTTAAAAAATGACAGAATTTTTATTCTTAATGTTTATTTGTTTCCTGGTACACACAAAGCATGAGACAGTGTAAAACATGAACAGATTCATGCTTATAATCTACTTAAAAAAATGTGTGGTTCAGAAGACGATAGCATTGTAACTTGAGGTCTATTGTACAACCTTAAGAATGCTTTTATAAAAGGGACTGGTAGCAAAAAGAAAGTTCATCTGACATCTGGTAGGAATATCAATGATCACAAGACTCAATCAAGTGATGGTGTATAGAAATGAGATTCTTCATCTTTTTGTGAACTTGGAAAACAATTAAGGGGATGTGACAAAGGGTTTTGAATAACAATAATGCTAAATGAATCCATCATTATAGTAATTGTAACTTTAGAAAGAAGAGAGATACTTGTCATACATAGTAGAAATAGCAACTTGTAATGAAACATGCAGACAAGGTTATGTAAAATCAATTTAATATTAATTAATTTAATTTGTTAAGTTTAACAAGCCAAAAAATTTTGTTAATATATTATATCAAATTTGCAGGAAGAAAAGGCTGACGTCATTAGTAGCTACATCCATGTATTCAAAACAACAAAGTATTCATTCTTATATATTGATACATTTTTCCAAACTATGGCTCGTGAGTGGTTAGCTATTGATCGCTACAGATTAGAAAAGTTCATGATGGTAAGTATCAACTTTAGTAAGTGCATTTAACTTCATATGTTTTTATAATTTTCATACTGAATTGAATGGTCTAGTGTAAGTACTGTAAATAGTATAGTAGCAGGGTCAAGAGTACTATCTTTCACTGACACAAAACAATTTTATTTTCACCTGAAGGTCTTAATGTTGTTCTAAGTCACTAATGTAATTTGGTTAAGGTTTCATTTCATAATCTTAACCCTAATTTTTGCACAGTGATACATTGTATTTTCCAAAAATCTACAGAGGTTCTTTGAAATGTATTTTCAATACTTTGCATATATTTGCATATAATATGCACGGAAGTTACTTCCGAACATATTGTACCATAAAAGTATTGAAAACACACTTCGAATCCTCTGCAGATTTTGGAAAGTGCAATGTATCAAATCATTCACTGTGCCAAGAATAGGGTTAAGATAGTAAGAAGGTCGGTTTTTTATAACAGGCTAAAATAGGTATTGAAAATTCCAAAAATTAAAAATTAAATTACAGCATATTTAAAGTTATTTTTAGGATCTTCTATGAATACAAATGTCTGTAGCATGAATATTTGAGTTTATTTTCTAAATAACTTATCTATTTGGAATATTTTAGAAGAAAATCAGCGAGGGGACGTCAATTGCGTGACATTTAAAAAAAAAGCTGTTTACAAAAATATTAAATAAAAAATGGTACACTTAAAAAATAATAAAAAAAAAACTGAGTAGTTTATTTAGAAAAGTCTAAAAACTATATATGAGAGTATTTTTTTCAGCAGGAGGGCAGGAGCAAGTGTTTCACACGATGCCACATCAACAGGAGGACCTGAGCCTGTTGAGAGTCTGCTTGATTGACATTATAGTTTGGATAATAAACTAGTGTGGTTAGTGGACTGTTAGATGATTCAGAGTGAAAAATGTTTTTTCACAAACCTCTCGTTATAAGCTCCAACTTGCCCCTGGGCACCTCCCATTTATAACAACAAGAAGTTTAGCTGCATGATGCCATAATGTCATTCCACTGAGCATTTCCTGATTGACAAATAGTAGTTTCTAGATTGCTTACGTTTTGTATTTTGAGTGTAGTCATGTTTTTAATAATAATAATCTAAGAAAATTATCATCATGCTTAAACAAATAATCAGTCTAATTAAAACAAAGTGTAATTAATTAAAGCCGTGATCCTACAGACATGCATAAAATGAACAAGTTTGATATTTTCAGTTTTATCTCACTTGAAATAAAAATAGATGAAATCTATATATTAATTTCATAATAAAAGACAAGCAATAATCCAAATGGATAATAAATGAAAGGAATGTTGCTGATGGCACATTTGGTGTTTAATTTTGGAATGGAAAAGAAGTGTCATTTAACTGACTGAAATTTCGGTGATGTGTTGAAATTGTAAAAATTGATCAGAGAACCTAATTTCCCACCCACCTGTACGAAAGTAGAGTGCTTCATCACTATTATAAGTATGAATGCTGTGCTTGACAAACTTTAAACTTAGAATAGCTGAACAACTGATACTCTTACCTTTTCGATATTGGCCTGAAAGAAACATAAAACTGCATTTGTAATCAAAAGGGAACACTAGCTTATTTGTACCTTACAAAAGGTTGCATGTAAACTTCTCTAGCATCGTATTGTATGATGCTTGAAAAAAATAGTGTTCATTTAATTTCATAATGTATAATTGTTGTGCAATGCTGAGCTTCAGATAAAATGTTTTTATTTCATTTTAAAAAATTGTTCTGTAAACAACTGTAGTGACAGCATATCTGTATACATGTGTGCTTTTTCTCCTCTTTAGCTGGTTCGAAGATTCTTGCACCAGACATATCAGCTATTGAAACAGTTAAAATGGGAGCTGAAGTGGATTAAGCAGTTTCGAAAAGTAATGAAGAAAACGGTGATTTCAGTTTCAGAATCAACTCCTCTTGGTTTAAAAATGCACATTGTTGATATCTATATGGAAGAATTGGCTAAAGTTGGTGCAAATGAGGTAGTGACAATTTTTAGAAAAGTTATATTAATTTTTAAAAGAGTGGTGTATTGATTTTATAGTCACATTTGCAGGATTATTTTTCTTTGTAGCTTTTATTTATTTGCTTAAGGTTATTTATTATTAACTGCTCATTAAAATCATGGTAAGATGGCTAGCTTACTCTCAGATATACAAAACTGTAATAAAAGCTACTTTTGTTGCAGTACTGTTTTTCAGACGATGATTGATTTCAAATAGAACAGATATAGTTTATAGTAAAATAAAAGATAAAACAGTAGCTTTCAGTCCAAAATACATGCCTATCATCAATTTAAATACAGGTCATCAGATTTTAGAAATGGTGTGCTTTATCTTTCATTTTACTATATTTGATTACATTCTGCCATTGTATGTCAAATTCTGATTTTTTCTTTTTCATTTCAGGACTTGTATTTGTCTGCTTTATTCATTTATTTTGAAACACGTTAATATTAAAGGATCATGCTAATATTATTACATTTTTCACATTTAATGTTTTTTGTTAGAAAAACTGAATGCATTTTCTCTGAAATAAATCACAGTAATTGTGAAGGAAAAAATAGTTCTCAGTGAAGCAGTGCATAATTTTCCTCCTTTCTTTGAATAAAAAGAGGGAAAAAGCTGTCAGCCAGGACGCCAGTTTATTTCCGTATATTTTACAGAAGTCTTCCTTAAATTTTACTTATACTCGGTTTATTTTACAAATGTCTGTTTTCGGTAGAAATTATGGAAGACGTCTGTAAAATATATGGAAATAAACTGGCGTCATGGGTGACAGCTTTTTTTTTTTCCTGTCAGTTTGACAGACTTTTTTCTGCACTGTGGTAAGGGGGAAAACCTACCAAAAAGTCAGCATAAAACAAAGACTGAGGAGTGCACAAAATCTTACCTTTAGAAAATTGAAAACGATGATAAGAATTCCAACATTGACGAGACAACAGAAGATTTGGAAATTTTTTGCTTAGAAGCATATCTCTTACGCTCTTGAGCAATTTGTTCTTGTATTGAAATATCCTTCAGAACCCTCTTAGTTCCCTCTTCTAGCATTTTGTAACTGTGTGTTAAGTATATTTTAAACAACCTGTCTAGTATACGAATTATAACTTGCCATCGGTTGGAGACACAGTGTATGTTGTGGTGCCCTTTTTTTCCCTCTCTCTAAACACATAATGGTCTTCACTGCAACTAAAAACATTACTTAGGTTACAATTTTAACCACCATGTTCTGTAAAAGCGCATATGCAGTCAAGTGTTAACTATCAACAAAGTTATTTTCTCTTTCCTTCTCCTAAACATGCATTTCTAGGAAGAAGCCATAATCAATCACCCAGCTCGAAAATTCTGAAGTTCATGGCTCCTCTAAGACGATTCTTAGTCAGTTCAAGCTGAGCCAAAAGAAGAAAAAAAAAAAAATCTGAAATTCTTCCAAATTTTATTTACACACTTGAGTGTGCTTTTGCTGTCTCTCACACATACACGAAACCACCAAGATTTAATATGTCGGTTCCAAGTATGAAGTATGCTTCAATATGGTACAGTGGTTATGTCCTTGGAAATAATAGATTATCGCCAAAACTCCCCCAGAACTATGACAAATGGCGATATTTTGGGCATGGACCAAATGACTGACTATCGCCAATTTGGTGATATTTTGGAAAAACTCGCCAAGGTCGATGACAGACAGCGAGATTTTGGGCGTAGACCAAACACTGACTGTCTACAGTTAAATTATATTGTAGATGTCCATAGACATTAAAGTATCGAAATTATTTTCGGTGGTCCTGTAAATAAACTCTCCAGTAGATTGGAACCAAAAATCCAGATGCACAACTACATGTTACAACAATCTTATGTATGAAATTTCAACATTCTACGACTAAAATTGTTTGAGATTTGAGAGTTAAATACATACACACATACAACAAAAGTCACCAAGCTTGGCGACTTTTGGCATAGTTCTTGAGGGAGGCTCGTGTCCGTGGTCAAACCATTACCTAACTTATATGGTAGGAGACGGTATTATGCTTGAAATGGATAAATGCCCCTAAAATTGCCATTGACCGTAATGTATTGGAAATCTTTTGAGTGTTCCTGTAGCAGAACTATAAATGATACAGACACGTCTTTTAATGGAGAAATTCATTTTGTAACTCTTAACAGCATATATCACTTTTGAGTCGTTTGAAATAGCCCAATACCTCTAAAATACACTTTGATGAATTACTGCCCATAGAGCATAATGTATTTCGAATCTTTTGGGAGGTCCTGTAAATAAACTATCCAGTCTAACGGAACCGAAAGGGGAGGTGCACAACTAGATGTTACAACAATCCAAAATATAAAGTTTCAACATTCTACGCCTAATAGTTTTTGAGATATGCGAGTTTAATGAATTTCGGCCCATAGAGCATAATGTATTTCGAATCTTTTGGGCGGTCCTGTACATAAACTATCCATTCGATTGAGACCAAAAGGGGAGGTGCACAACTAAAACCACACAAAATGCAAGAATATAGATTGAAAACTAAAGAAAACCCTATCCTGCCCTAACCTGGCACAGTGGTTGTGTCCTTGGAAATAATAGGCAGGCGAAGCGTGAAGCGGGTCTCATCGCGTATCTGTCAACCTAACTGAAACCACCGAAAAAACTCTCGCAAGACCTTAAGATTTTATATGTCGGTTCAAAGTATGAAGTATGATCACCATGGCACAGTGGTTCTGTCAGCTTAGAAAGACCTCACTGAGAACAGCCAACCGTTGAAAATTGATACGATGCTATGTAGGAAGAAAAAAAAGTAGGGTAAAAAAATTACGTACCAAGGAAAAACCACACAAAATGCAAGAATATAGATTGAAAACTAAAGAAAGCCCTACCAAAGTCCCTAAAATCAACAAAAATTGAAAAGTGATACGGCACGAAAAAAACTGACGTAGACAAAAAACCTGTGATTGAGAGAAATAGCACTCTCAAGTGATAACAAACATCCTTTATATCCAGTGAAATGGAAACCCGAATTATATAAAATTAGAATAATATGACTGTTAGAACATTAGAAATTTTTTCTCAATCTTGTTTTTAAGATTGAAATTCTGCAGTTAGTACAATTATGAAATTTATTTGTTTCCTTGAAAAAATATTTAATTTGTGTATTTTTACTTGGCTATAGTCCATTGTCTTAATTTTTTTTAGTTGTCTCCTGAGGTTGTGCAATTATTTTTGGTACCATATTGTAGACTTCTTATTGAAAGCGATGAGTAAGTATTTATTATTATTATTATTATTTCTGCTTTCCTTTTATTCTGTTGTTGAGGATTAGAAAAACTAGTCTGTCATATTTAAAAATAATTCTAGATTAAAATGTATTTAAAGGTAGACTTGAACTTAATGAAACTTCTTAATTCAATAAAATATTCTAAATAGGCAACTAATATATGCTTTACATAGCAAAAATATTGATAACTAATGTTTTAATGTTGAGAATTCACTATAATTTTAAATGTGTGAAGAAGTCCCTAATTTTTGTTTAGAAAAAGAATGTGAATTATGTTTCTACAACAAAGTAAAGTAATATTAGAATATGTATGGGCACTTGGTTTTAGAATGTCCAAAAGATTGCTACTATGTTTTTAAATCATGTGAGAATATGCCTGCAATTTTCATCCCTTTGGTAGTGAAAAAAACTTAAGTTTGTAAACTTGGCAGTTTTTAAATAAATAACTACAACATTAAGTTACAAAAAGGAGCCTCAAACTGATGATAATGATGAATTAAATATTTATTATAAAATATTATTAAATTGTAATTTATATGTATGTATTCAAAATTGATGCTTTACTAAATAATTATTTTTAACAAGCTATTTTGCTAAATCTCAAAATTTTGTGTGTATAGTTGTAGGGTGTTTTTCATTTACTAACAATAATACTGTTAAAATGTATTTCTATTTTAGTTCTGTGTTTTTAAATAACATCAGTAAAGATGTATTTCTCTACCTTGTCAACCAAGATGTTGATGAAGAGTTATTTCATGAATTTCCTATATTGAAAGTAAGTACTAAGTAGTAATATATTTTTTCTAAGCTTAAAAAGGGAAAAATATTTATTTTATTTAACAGCTTTCTTTAAGAGGTTGTGTAGAGTATTTTTCAATCTAATACAGTTATATCCTCAGCAATGATGATTCTTTCTGTTATAATATTTTCTTCTTAGTATTGACTAAGTTCTGTTCAGATTGAGCAGTTCCCAGTATAAATATTTTTTACAAGGGTAACTCTCACTACAGCAACATTCTTTTAATAGTTAAATTTTGAAAATTCTTGATAAAATGCAGATGGATGGGGTTCATATGCACAGTGTCCAAAATAAAAATGTGAACATAGCAATATTTTGGGTTCTAATTGACATACAGATACAATTTACTTCCATAGATGTTATCTTATAGTGCATATAGTACATTTTGTTTAAAAGAGTCTATGTGCTATACTTGCCAACTTTATGAATAAATGAGTATGCTATCCCATTATGTATGCTAGCCTGAATTTTTTGCTCAAAAAATAGTTTGAATTTAACTTTAAAACATGATTTAATAGAATAATATCACCTATTTCTAATAATTTTTGACACACATTTATGCACATTTTATAAATACAGGATGCTGCATAAATTCAATGCTAGGCATACATGAAGTTTATATTTGATGATAAAAACTAAGTATTGCGATAACACTAATGATGTTGCATTAATGCAACACTATGCTAATATGGATTAATTTATCTATATATTAATGTTATGTTAATTTACCAATATGGGTGACTGCATTAGTTTTTCTTATTTTTTGGCAATTTTTAATTTATATTTAAAAAAATTCTGCTTTTATTAGTTTCTATCTGCTTTCTACAGGGATGAAATTCTTCAGCTTTTAAGCTGATTTCAGCTTTTTGTGAATAAAGAGGAATTCACTTTTTTGTCTTTTTTCTCTGAAAATTCTACTTTTTTTGTGAATTCCTGATTGCTGTTATTAGTTAACTGAGTGATATTTTTATTTTGTAGCATGTTCCAATGTTTTTCTTCTTAAAACTTCATTCACATTAATTATATACAAATATCACATGTACAAATCTTGTGCTCTCGTATGATTTCAGCTTTTTTGCTCTTTTGCCAGTCTCATCCCTGTTTCTATGCCTGGATAAAAATATATTCGTCCCCCTCGAAGGTCATTGCTGACGTGCAGGCAACAATCAATCGTCTTCTCTCTATAATCCTACCCTCCCTACAATCATCATTGCTTTCTGTTATGCCATGATAAGCATAGATATCTATTTCAAAGGAGGATGATTTACCACAACAGTAACAGGAAAGTATATGGATGCTTACTGTTGCAGAAAACTGCTTAGTTTTTGGGTTTGTAGCATAAAAGTCCAGTATATATTGAAAGTTCTAGTAAGCGGTCCAGTTGACAGGATGCAACACAAATTTTATCAGTTCTAGAAATTTGACTAACAATCTTCAATACACAGATCACAGAAATTAATAAACAATAAAATGTCTTACAACAGTTAACATGCTAGTTAATTGATTTTTCATGCAACTAAATGAAAAATTATTCGATGTGTAGAATGCAAATTTTAACCTACATTTTAACCCTGAAGAGCAGATCACCCCAAAAATTTAAGATTGTGAAGAATTCATGATTTTACATGAATTCACAGAATAAATCCAGTATCTTTTCTTTCATAAATGGCATTGTCTTATTGCTTAAAAAAAGTTAATATATAATTAAAGTGCTTAATAATTTTAATCTATTAATTGCTATATTTTCTGGTAGTATTATAGGTATGGCCATATTGTCTGAGTTGCAAAGGTTATGTAAACATTTTTTAAAGTTTAATATTTACTTAAAGTCTTAATTTGGTTAATTTGGTTTTATTATATTTATTTTAGTTTGATGCCAGTGAAGTCCAGAATCTTCTGATGAAATATGCTAATAAACCAGGTGTTAGGAAACAGAATATGAAAATTATATATGACATTATTAAAGAGTATGTATAATTTTATATAACCTATTAAAGGAAAACTGTCTATATACATTAAAAGCAATTAAAAATCGTGTGGCTGTGTCATGGACACGGCTGTGTATTCTACATGTCAAGTAATATTTGTCTTATATAGAAACTTCTGCAACAACATTAGATAATACCTGGGTTTGTTGGAGTAAAATGCTCATTGGTGGCTTCAATGAGCACAGAAACCATAGATGGTCACACACATCACACTTACGTACGAATGGATTGTTGACAAACGTAGTAGTGAAACGTGCACTAGCTGGTGCCCAGTGTGTCTTCATAATCGGAGATCGTACATGATCAACCCTGTGGCAGAATTTTTTCCTGCTTTCTGCGACAAACCTCATGAGTACCAATTTCTTTCTGCAACATATTTTTAATAATAAATATGTAATCAACCTGCAATATCAGAAGCACTTTGTGCGTATAAAAATCTTTACATGAATAGATTAAAGCTGTATGTATATTATATATATAAACTGCATAACTAAGCAATAAATTTTGGTAGGAAGTTAGATGCAGACAGAAATGTAAACATTAATACATCAGAAAAAAAGAAACTTATCTGCATCTATAGAATTTCTGAAGAGAAAAAATCAAGCTCAAAAACATGAAAGCTACAATCGATGGACTATAAGCACAATTTATTTCTCAAAATTACTTAAAACATGGTAAACATTTAGCTTATAAATTCACTTTTTTAACAACTTTTGGGGTAACAATTTTTTTCATAACTTTATTTTGGTGGGTTGTTGAAAAATGGAATGCATAATTTGGTTCGTACATCAAAATTAAGCCTGCTTTGATATATTTCCTGGTATTTTTCAGGGTTCGTTGATTTAAATCAGCTTGATTAAAATCACGATTTAAATCAAGAGATTTTTTTTTTAAAAATCAATGATTAAAATCATTTTTCAAAAATGCATTTTGAATTGATAGATTGATGATGATAATCTAAATAAAAATCTTCAACACTCAAATGAAATTAATTTCTTAATAGCATTAGATGGCACTGCAGTGGTTTAGGGAATCCTTCAAGGAGGGGGGGGGGAGTGACTTTTGAGTGTGACAGTGTGAGAACAAAAGAAATTTGATCAGGAAAATTGGCATTACTAGAATTATTTCAGATTTTAGAACACGCTTGTTTAGGATTCTGTGTTCAGAGAGCTATTGCTAAAGTACAAGGATAATGGCAAGAATTAAGAAAGATAATATTTGGATGTACTTTAATGAAGAGCAGACAGTTTCTGGAAAAGGTGTTAAAACCAAATGCAAGAACTGTGGAAAAGTTATGATGGGATTAGTAGCCAGAATAAAAGCACATGTAGATAAATGTTTCTCCTCTGGCAGAAATGATATTAATAGTGATCAACCTCAAGAAACAGTTGAGAACAATTTAACTTGTACAAAATCTGAGGCAGCCAAACCTATGAAAAGAAAAATCAGTGAGATAGAAAATGATGTTGGTGTTCTTAAGAACAGCATGAATGATTATGTCATAAAGACCACTAAAACTCAAAAGCAAATAAGAGGAAGTGGCAAGATATATTTATGACACCCATTCTGCTTTTCATCAGGTTAATCATCCCCAATTTAAAAAGATGATTTCTGCTTTAAGGCCAGGGTATACTGCTCCAAATAAAGTAGAAATAGGTGGAGCATTACTTGATAATATATATGATCAAGAGAAAGAAATTGTTTCATATTAAAATTTGCTTATCTATGCACTTATTATAATAATAGCTAAAATAGCATAAAATATATTTTATATATATTGTTTAAAATGTCATACTACTTTTATAATATGCAAAATAAATTCATATTAGGAATTTTTAAAACATCTTTAAAAAAATCCGATTTAAATAAAAAAAATCTGATTTAAATAAAAAAAATCCGATTTTTTTTAAAAAACCACGAACCCTGGTATTTTTAAAACCAGATGGTGGTCCATTTATGTGAATGAAAGTTCTTTTATCATTTGTCCCAATGTCCTCTTCATTTCTGTCTGAAGATCTTAGCACTGAAATTCTGTTTATAACGTGAACCTAACTGATTAGTTAAATAATAAATAACTAAAATCATAAAATAGGGGTTGATTTTTATTCATATTTTGTTAGCAAGTTTAAATAAAGGAATGCTTAAGTAAAAATATTCATTCTTGAGAGGGATGGAAAAAGATTGAAAACATGATGTTTAAAGTACAATTTTTCCATCAAATTTTGCAACGCTCGATCAGTGTAAAAATAAATAAAATGACAAAACAGTGCATTATTTTTTATCCTATTTTGTTGAAAATTAAAATAAAAGAATGAAAAAAAAAACCCACATTCATTCTCAAGAAGGATGAAAAAAGATTGAATAATGGATTTGTGTTATAACACAATTTTTCCCATAAAGTTTTGTGACGCTCGATCCTTGTAAAAATAAATAAATAAAATGACTAAATAGGATTTTTAATCTTATTTTGTTGGAAATTCGAATAAAGAAATGCAATAGAAAAAATATGCAGTTTCAAGACGGATGAAAAAAGATTGAAATGGCGCTATTTTCCCTGTCAAAATCGTTTACGTTATTTTTTTTTTTTTTTTTTTCTCATTAAAATTTTATAGATACGGACCAATACGGCCCGAAAAACGGACTTTTAGGATTCTCCTTTTCATTGGAAGACATGTTGAGAAACAGTCGAAATATCTTTCACTTATGCATTAAAAATGTGCTGAACATATTACCGTGAAGTGAGATCGATAACTAACCACGTGTATGTTGCAAATAAATATGCGGCACTTACGAAGCGAGTTGGGCGAACGGGGTCACACTCACAGGTCAAGTGCATTTCTCAAATAGCTCTCCAGTGGGTGTGAATTCTGCCTCCGTGATTCTGCTCCTGCAGAGACGGCCCGAGGGGCGTGCGGAGCCTCTTCTCTATCATGTGTCTTATGAGATAGAATTAAATAGCCCAGGAGCCGGGCCTCTATAAGCGCGGGGCCTTAGGCGATCGCCTACATTCGCAGCTCCCTTGGGCCGGCCCTGGCTCCTGCATACACGCGCAATGTAAGAATTCCGCGAGAAAAAGAAATCCTTTGGAAGCAATTCTGCAGAAACAAAACATGTTCTGCAAAAATCTAGGGCTGGATTTTTACCCTAACTTCCATTCTTTTTTAATTTCTGTATCGAAAATATTTCCTTTCGCCAAGAACTCTTCAGTTTTATGTTGGACTACTCAGATACGAAGTCGCGCCTTCTGCCAATCAGTCTGTTCTGCAAAAAAGTGTTGCCGGGCTGGTTGCTATGGTATGACGTAGGTCGAAAAGCTCCGTTGCATTTACGAAGTGAGAAAAGAGAGCATTGATATGTATCAATGAAAGAGAGTTGAGCGAACGGGGTTAAGGGTCACGTGCAGGTCTTTTGTAAACAAAAAATTCTGCGCTGCAGTCACCGAGTGAAACTGAATGAACTGACGTGCTTGGGAAGATAAATATTTATAGTCTGCATCTGCGAGTAAAATAATCCATTGAAAAGAATTCTGCAGAAACAAAACTTAATCTGCAGAAGTGGGTTTTTTTTTTTTTTTGGTCTCCCTAAATGGAAATTTTATTCCTGTGTGGAAAATCTTTCTGCAGGAGCTCAGTGCCGTTCTGCGACAATGTCGCCGTGTCGCCGCGATTCTGCCACGGGGATGATCAATGTCTACACGATGATGGTGCCGATAGAAGTGATTACATCATCCACTTGTATAGGCTTGGGCACCGGCTGCAGATGTACTGGAGCCATCATTCATTTGCTTGGATGCCTTCATTCTTTTACATTACAAACACCGCTTCACTCTGTTATATGATGTTTTACGGGTATCACTGTAAACATTATCTATTATTTTGATTTGGCATTGCGATGAGTATAATGCCTTGCCATGGCACAGTGGTTATGTCACTGAAAATGGTAGATGGTTGAAGTTTGAAGGTCCCATCACGCGGCTGTTGATCTAACGGTCTGGATTTTTGGTAGGTTTTCTCCAGATGTAACGTGAATACGCATTAGAATCCCATAGAAAGTCCTCCTACCAAGCCACCCCCGACCCATGGCAGATTGCCTTTGTGTAGCGTTGCCACAATCACAATTCATAAATGTGATTAGTATAGGCCAACATTGCACTATTTATATTTTTTACTTTATATATATTCGCGGTAACTATTTCACACTAATGTTTTATATACACAATTGATAGATCTTGATGAGAGCTGATGGTTGAAGCACAAACGAACATTCTAACTTCTCAGAGTCAAAATTTATATTAAAAGGACATTGTGATGCAGCTAAATGACCTCAAAATGGCGGCGCTTCCGCAGCAAGCGATGCATCCAGTCCTCACTCAACGTAACAAATTCTTTGATCCTTTAGCTATAGCAATAGTTATAGTATAATTAAATTTTGGATGTAGATGATAGATATGTAGCTGCAACATCAAATTGTATCCCCCGATTTTGCTATCATCAGTTTTCTGAATTGCCTCCCACTATGGAAGCAAATTTAAAGATGTATTCACTTCAAAATATATGATTTTTAAATCAGTTAAAACTTTATAAATAATTAAAAATTAAAATATCATTTAAAAAATGTGTTTCGTCTACATTATCCAATAGTTTTTTTCAGCAATAGTGGCACTCTTTGTTGTGGTTATTTTTAATGATTCTCCAAAAAGTGCGCTAGTCTTTTTACAATTCACGATTTTTTTTATATTTGCTAAGTTAATATAAATTTTTTCTGAGCGAAAAGGGATAGGGCAGTATTTAGTTTATTAAATTTTATGTCATTAATGTTTTATCATATATGTTATCGTGCATGATAAGAATGTGATTTTAAATTGTCGGAAACAGCAGTTGTTACTTAAAAATACATATCTAAATAACATTTTAGCTGTTAAAACATTAAAAAGTAAGAAAAAAATCTGTTTATTTATTTGTTTTTTCCCTATAAATCAGAATTGAAGAGATAAATGGCTGAACATGTTAAGTGACAATTTAATAAACTTTAAATAATCAGACAAGAATGATCTTGTTCATAATAATGTATACATATCATTGTTTTTATAAGGTGGCTTTCAGTTAAAAAAAGAAAAAAATCAGCAGAACCAATCAACGTCCAATATTTAATGGAGTATTTAACATGTTCATACACCAGGAAATCTTCCCCACTCTTTTTTTTTTAAATGCCACTTAAAATGTTTATTCACTCAGCTCTTCAATTAAATATTTGCTATTCTTTGTTTAAAGTATTTCACATAGGATCTTGTTAGTTTGTATATATATATATATATATCTATAAATATGTATAGACACATCACGAATGTAGGACACTCTCTTTGCAAAGACTTGGTCTTTTCCGAAAGAATGGTAGTCGAGGCTGGTTGAGTTTAATCTGGATCTTTATTATTTTTCATATTTGGTTGGAGAAGGACCGGTGACCTATGAACACCCTTGCTGTGTGTTTTAGTATATCGAAAGTCCTCTCAAATTTCTCGCTCCTGACCTACACACGCCCTAGTTTCCCAACTTGTCGCTAGGTGCAACAGGCATTACCCATTCTCTGATTGGTTTTCTAGAGTGATGTCATTTATTTACTTAGCTCAAGAATTGTTTAGATTGATCAACCACAAATGCCAGCAAATTTAGCTTAATTCACACTTTGATTCTTAAGTGCTCTCAAAAAATGTCTCTGAAAGTAATATTTGTCTGGCCGAGAAACAAACCCTACAGTGAAAGTACTGTTTCACAAAGATGGTTTTTCAAATGACTTAAAATTAAATTGTCAAAGGCTGTTTTATTATTACATATATATAATTTGAACTAGTAAGTAGGTTGCATTTCAAAACATTTTGTAAAACTTAAACAGTATGGGTACAAGCAAAAATGATAATTTTTTTTTTTTTTTTTTTTTCCCAGATTTGAAGACTATAAAAGTGGAGTCAGCTCTGTGGACAGAGTTTTTGCAGATAAAACCTCAGGCCGAAAACTGAAAAAACGAGATATTGAAAGATCAGCAGTTAATTTATTTAATGATGAAATAGCATACTCTGAAGAAAAAAAACAAGTGAAAAAGAAGAAGAAAGCAAACGATGATGAAATTATTGATTTATAAACTTTTCAATACATCATGATTTTGTTTGATATGTAAATAGGATGTATTTTAGTTAATTAAATGTATTTTTTTCATAATTTAATATGGTGCAATTTTCATACAGTTCTGAAAATAAACTAGAAGGTTAAGATAAATTAAAATATATGTTTATAGCACCCACTGTTTAATAAAATCATATTTATGCCAAGCTAAATTGATTTTATTAAGCAGCTGATTTTTATATGCAGCCATAGCTGTCTGCTTTCCTGAAAGACTTCCTGATTTCGAACTTTTCTTCTGTCTTCCTGCAGGAAGATCAAAATCTTTCCTTCCTTTTTTTTTTTTTTTTTAAACTTTCCTGCCATTTTCCCGTACATACTGCTAAAATTAAAAAAAGTAACAAATTTTTTATGTATAAAAAGTGTGAAGATATCGGTTAATTTCACATTTTGAACACAGTCTATCTGAACTGTCACACCTCTCCTTACCTTGCCCCTAGAGGCTTTTGAGGGAAAGAGCTCTTTCCATTTTTTCTTTCACTTCTCTGATTCACTCCTTCGGCAGGACCTATATGCGTATGCCTGGCTAGTGGCATCAACTTGCCATAATACACATCCATTGATTTGTTAAGCATAAAAAAGTACACTACTATAAAAGCAAGTTGGCAGTAAAATTAGAAATAACTTTTTGACTGTTTTTGACACATTGGTTAAATAGTTTATGTGCTTATTTGCAGAATTTTTAATAAAGCACAATTTACCAGTAAATGATCCGTGATTTTGAAAGATGTTTCCCGATTCAGAATAATGAAAAAATATAAATTTGCGAGAATTAAATCTTCTGGATTCATTGTGGATGAAAAAAGAAAAAATTGATTTCCAAAATTTGTCGATGCTGCTTTTAACCAGCTATTTATAAAAACGAGCAAAATCAGAAAATTTCAGATTCTTTCTTGTTTGTACAGTTTAAACTTTACTGGAAAAATCTTCCCCCTTTTCAGGAAATCTTGTTTTTTTACCTCAATCTTTTGGTTTTAAAACAAGAGAGGTTGGCAGCTTAGCTATGTGCAGCAAACATTATTCAAACCCTAAGAGGTGTGTTGCATGTTACCACCTCCAAAACTTGGAGATAAATTATAAATATAGTTAGGATTTTTGCATGCCAATTTTTGTGAAATTGCATGCAACATTTTAATATTCTGATCGTTTAATTTAATAAAAATAAACAACTTACCAATTATTTATTCAATTGATTCATTCTATATCATTTCAGGGTTTCTACAGACCTGGAAAGTCAGGGAAATGAGTTTTGGTCAGGGAAAGTCAGGAATTTGGGAAAAAAGTCAGGGAAATGCAAGAAAAATTGAATTTTGTGGTAAAAAAGAAGAAAATATTTGCTGTTTTGAACCCAAGTATAGAAATTGTTTTATTTTCATTTTCTCATCCAACCTTATAAATGATTTTAAAATGTGTTCTTTATGAGCATATTTGGTGCAGTTGAAATATACTTAGTTTTATCTTAAATTATCAAAGCATGGTTTTTGTTAGAATCCAATGATGTTAAATAAGATTCTTGTATCTATTAATTTAATTATTATTATTATTTGTAAAAAAAAGGGGCAAAATATATAAAAAAAATTATTAATTAAAGGATGTAATTTTAAAAATGGAATCACAAAATTCGGGAAAGCACACTAGATAAAGCCAGGGAAGAGCATGATAGATGTCGGGGAAAAGTCAGGGAAGCAAAAGCTGCGAAATCTGTAGAAACCCTGCATTTACTCCATTCCATACAAAGTAATTTTGACGTACAAGACACATTTTTTCAGTGTTCTGAAAAAACATATTTTGTCTCTTACTAATCAAAAAGTTTTTGTACTGCAAAAAAGATCTTTCAACCTCTACACTTATTAAAGGCCCAAACTTAGTTTTTATGTGCTTGTCAATGTCTTGGTTTTCATTGACAAATGCAGTGATGTCCGGATTCTTCTAACTTTCTCTTGGCAAAGTCATCCAAGCGGTTTTCCACCTCTTTAAAAATCTCCCTCTGTTTTGCCTTCTTAAAGTTTCTTAATGTTGTCTGCTATGAATTTGTAGTTGTATGCCTCAAACAATTCTTTTCCAAATTTTTATTGTCTATAATGCTCTTGATTTTTTCCATGGCTGCACTACTATCTTCTTCAAGTTGTGGAATAAAATCCTTGATCTTTGCAATAAACTTCAGGAGAGAACCAGGTGATCACAGGCTGTGGAGGAAGTGCAAGCTCAGTAATTTCCTGAAACATATTTATTCTAGCTGGCGATAAGGAGTATTTTCTTCATTAATCCAATTAACTGATTTGCAAGTTCATACTTTTCTCCAGTGGCTTTACAAGTTCTGTGCAAGGCATGCACCAAACTAGTAATGTGGTGTAAATTAGGATAGAGAGGCTTACGGTGCGAAAATGCCTTCGACATGCAAGATGCCTGATCTGTGACCACCAACCTTACCTTTATGCGATTAATTTCTGGCCACAACTTCGAGCAAGCATCATTGAATGTTTGCATTAGGGTACAGCTATTTGTTTTGTCCGAATTATACATTTTAAACAGCATAAATCTAGATGGTTCTCCATTCAAAAGAGAAACAAGAATGGAAAGAACATATCTTTTTTGCGCATCCGTTGTTTCATCTAATACGAAAGCAACAGGAGAATTTCCTCTAATACTTTGGATTTTCAGTATTGTGGCATCGTAGTTCGTATCTACATAGTTCTTTCTCAGAGTGCTTTCATCAGGGATCTTTCTCTGAGTATATTTTTCTAGAAATTCTTTTTCAGATGGATGGTTCACTTTAGATAAAGGCACTCCAGATTCTATTAGAGCAGCAGCAACATCGACATTAAACTAGTTAACTTCATTGGCTTAGATGCTAATCGAAAAGCTTCCACAATGAACAAACATTTTGTACTGCTTCCCTTCATTTTCAGTTTTATTTCCTTGTTCTTTTTGTGAGTTGCGAATTCCACATGTCTACTCAGTGGTAATTTTTTGTTTAATATCTACGTTGATGTTTTTGTAACAATATGTGCACAAAATTAAAGTACCATCACTTTCAAATACTATGGAACTTGGATTTTCCAAGTTTACTCATTTTTATTCAGGATTACGGGATTATTTGTTTCTGAAGAAATTAGAAAGCAAAGCTTTTGTGTAAGTCTGTCAAAGAATGTGGGCTGCGCCAATGTATACATATCCACAAGATAGCACCATTTCAGTAAGTAGCCAATCAAGAGGTCAGGGAACCACGCCACGTCACCTACAGCAACATCACAGGGTAAAAGAGAAAAAACCGAAACTTTTGTGATTGCGCCTATATAATTGTGAAGTAATAGCAAATGTACTACTGATTCTGGAACAGCTGCACCCCCTCCCTCGTATCGCTCTCAACGAAGATGCTTCCCTCATGGAAAATCTGTACCCATTTCCCAAAAACATTCCCTCAGATCCTCAGAAGCATCCCCTGAGAAACAAAACTACTCTTATCAGAAGTGTAGCTACTGTGAATGAGCAAATTGAATAGCGCTCTTGCTACATCCGGATTACACATTGCACACGCTCCTTCTATTCTGATCCGTCGACTTCACTCATATTGCTGCAGGGTAGAAATATAAGCCCATGTACAAAATTTCACTTAAAAAAAGTACAGTTTGTGTTCACTTAGGGTGCAAGTATTGTGTTTGCGTGCAATATTCAAAGATTGCATTCAGATAGGGCTTTTGCGTGCTACAGAGTGTGCATAGGGGGTGTTAAAAGAAGTTGATTTTACATATTTAGGATCTGATTTATACTCTACATACAGCCCCGCATAACATTTTGTACTGTGTACTTAATGCAAAATTCCTACCTCTAATTATAAAATAAGAAGTACAATTAATGAATAAAATTAACTTCTAATAAATTATTAGTTAATTATTTACTCAAAATTTATAAGATAAACATACTGGCTGAAGTACTCGTTTTTTGCACAGAAAAAGGAACTTTTAAAACAATGAGTGAAAATAAACAATATATTTATCTGCTTACTTAGCAAGTTTTTGTCTTTTAAATAATTAATATTTTCACAACTGAAACCATATTTGATGTTTGCAGAACTATCTTGATTGTGATGCAACTTTTCTTTTTTAATCTAAGTCTTACCCTTTAACTTACTGTTTGCACTTGCATGTATCAAGTTTTAATGAAAGTTTCCCACCAAACCCGCTTGAATCAATTCATGCGGCACCCAGTGATTGAACTTGCATGTCAAGTTTATGGGATGCACAGCACGACTAATGGGCATGACTCAAACGTGTAACTCCTTAGCTTGCTCTCAAGTGGTTGAATACTGATCTTCTTCCACAAGTTCTAGCAGGTGACCCTCCCTCATCAACATCGGTAGACAGGCCAGGGCGCTCTACTTCGTGGATGTCGCAGTCCTTGATTTTGAACTTTCAGTATCAAACTTTCACAATGTTATATGATTCAACAATAGTACCTAAATCTGTACATTTAACTCATTGATATTCTTTAACTGACTTTTTGCAAGAGAACTGGAAGTAAATGATGGTTCTAATTTAGTAGTATGATAGTTCCATTTCAGACACATTGCACTTAATGATAACAGTATTTTTTTTACCTTTCACAACACAGAGTTCTAAAGCAAGTCTCTTTCTTTCAAGAGTCCAAAAATAGTTTGACAAAATATGAGCAAACTGCGTAGACCATACTTGCGGAGGAGGGAAACTTTCATTACAACCTAATACTACCACACCATGTGCAATGATGATTAAAAAGGAGGAACAATTCGAGAAAAAAAGAAATGAATATGCATGTGCTTAGGAAGTGTGTGAGGTGAAATCTTTTACCCATTTTTCCATAAAATTTAAAGTGCCTCAGTCAACATTAATTCTTGTTGGAAGTTATTCAAATAGATCAACAATCAACACGTACTAATGCACTTTTAAATGCATAATGTGTAAACAACACCAAAGAGTAATTAACATAAATTAGGAAGGATAGAAATCTTCTACAGGGCTAAATCTTTCAAAAGGGTCTAAAAAAATCAGACACTGGTGGCCTCTCATTAACTAAGGGCAGTGGCAGATTTTTGCAAAGGTGTATGAGGCATGCACCTCATATCTCACAAATCTAAAGGCGCGTTTCGACTAGGTTGTTATTTTCCCCAAATCCCTTACCGCTGCTAAAAACTCTCCGTAAAGCCGGTTTTTCGACCGTTATCGCCTGTCTTTATCGTTTTAAAAGGTATTCATTTCCCGTCTTTAAGCGCGCTAAGTTCTTAAAGAATCCCAGCTTTTAATTGGCTGATCGCGTCCCCCAAACATTCCAATATGGCTGTCGCGATAGTGAGAATGTACTAGATATTTTTTAAGGATAAATAGGCTCTTAATTCTTTTCTTTTTGGTTCAATTAATCATCAATTTTCATAAGAGTATTCCAAATTATTGTAAATCTGCTCTAGACAAAACTGATGCAGTCAATTGACCTAAAAAATCTAAAGAGAGGAAAAAAAAAAAAAAAAAAAAAAGCCCGGCGCTCAATCTCTTTTTCTATGATTTTATGCACAATTAATCATAATTCTGTCATTCTTCCTTTAGAGTGTTTTTATCCCTTATATTTTATAGTCACTCTTTTAATAATATTTCTATTTCTTTTTGTTTTTGGCTCGTAACTATTCGATGTGTCGCGTAGATCTGTGACAAGATCAGTTCAAATTAACTAATAAAATCTTTCGGGTTGTGTCTAGCGTGGCTAGGACCTTCCGCACTTGCCTCTTGTCGTGTTGGCCTGAGTTCGATTCCCGCTGCTGCTCTTTTTAGGGCTTTGCTTTACTGTCGGTTTTGTTTTATTTCAGTTAAAAAAATAATAACAGATTATTCTATACTTTACTTATTTTTTTTTAAATTTATTTTGCGATAATTAATAATAAAAAATAGTTATGACTTTGAATTTAAAAATATTTAAGTATTTTTTGCAAAGCTTCTTCCTAACTTTTTCTTTAAGTATTTCATGTGATATTCTGATGATCTCTAGCATTTTGACATCTATTTCTAATTAAAATTAAGTCTTTATTCTTGTAATATTATTGACTGTATTTGAAAAATTCAATATATATATATAATTAATATTTCAATGAATTTTTTTTCTCTTCAGAAAGCTCACATAATTAATTAATAATAGTTTTACTTAGTATTCAAAGGGGAAAAAAATAGTAGTTTTACATACTAACTGGTTTTAATGATAATTCTTTTACTCTTCATGTATAAATAAAATTTATTGAATTTTAATTTTAAGACCGATATTTTTTCCAAATCATAGGTTTTCTCATTTTTATTTTGTGTTTCTTTAAATACCAGATTAAAAATTTTGTTCAATACTTTTCAAATAGAAATTTGATTAATAAATCTAAATTTATTCGTGCACTATCTTTTGTATTAGACATTTAAAGGCCGGAGATGGCATCAAAAACAAGCTGTTGTGCCCACCCGAGCCGAGTTGATAAGATACTGAAGATGGTAGATAACTGAAGTATAAAAGTCCAGGGTTCTGATCTACCGGACGGCTGATTATCTAAAAATTCGGAGTTTTGGACGGTTTTTCTCACGATGTAACGTAAATACGCTTCAGAAGCACTAAGAAAGTCCCCCGCACAAGGCACTCCCCCTTTCTATAGGCAATACGAAATACTCCTCGTGTAGGTTTATCATAACAAAATACAATACAACCTTTTCAGAAATAGTTATATGCTTTTAGTGTATGTTAGAGATAACTGAAATTAAATTAATAACATAATGTACTTCTTAAATTTACAAAACGCACGAAAAGCAGATATCAATATTCTGTTAATTACTTATTTGGTGAAAGGCAGCATGCAGTACTTAAATTTATCCAAAATGTGGCTACCTTTTAAATCTATCAAAACAGCTCAATTAACTTAATGATTCCCATAAATTAGAGGCTTTAAAATACTGACACCCAGGTTTTTTTTTTTTTTTTTTTTTTTTTTTTAAGCCTCCTAAAATTAGTATAATATGTGCTAACTAAAAAAGTCCTTTAAATAATTGCAGTAGAATTTTTCAAATTCAAAGTCGACGGGACTTAGCGATTCTGCATAACACAAATTTCCAGATTATAAAAAATCCTGCAGTATTATTAAAAAAAATCGTTGTAATCAGGTAAAGTTTAAAAAAAAGACACATTTTTTTAAAATAGAAAAATGTATTAAAAATAAAATACATTTACTGAGAAATTGCTCATTAGAAAGATGCTATTCTTTTAAACATTTTTAATAAAATCTAAAACATTTTCTTTCGAATACTGATTTATTGTTATTTTAAGGTCTAATTTCGTAAATTGGAATTCCAAATTTAAGAAAGTCTTCTGTATTTAAAAATAACAAATGGGGATATATTTAAAAGAAAAACGGGAAACAGATAAAAGTTTAAACACGCATGCGCGAAATCGCTAATAGCCATTGGAGGAACGTACGGTTCTTAAAGGAGGTAACTGAAGCTAGTTGAAACCGTTGAAACCTCTTTGGTTGAAACGGAATTCTACTTTAGCGTTACGACTTTCGGGGAATTAACGGCATTTGGGGCATTAACGACACAAGTGGAAACGCCCCTTTAAGGCGCGTTTCGACTAGGTTGTTATTTTCCCCAAATCCCTTACCGCTGCTAAAAACTCTCCGTCATGCTCTCCGTAAAGCCGGTTTTTCGACCGTTATCGCCTGTCTTTATCGTTTTAAAAGGTATTCATTTCCCGTCTTTAAGCGCGCTAAGTTCTTAAAGAATCCCAGCTTTTAATTGGCTGATCGCGTCCCCCAAACATTCCAATATGGCTGTCGCGATAGTGAGAATGTACTAGATATTTTTTAAGGATAAATAGGCTCTTAATTCTTTTCTTTTTGGTTCAATTAATCATCAATTTTCATAAGAGTATTCCAAATTATTGTAAATCTGCTCTGGACAAAACTGATGCAGTCAATTGACCTAAAAAATCTAAAGAGAGGAAAAAAAAAAAAAAAAAAAAAGCCCGGCGCTCAATCTCTTTTTCTATGATTTTATGCACAATTAATCATAATTCTGTCATTCTTCCTTTAGAGTGTTTTTATCCCTTATATTTTATAGTCACTCTTTTAATAATATTTCTATTTCTTTTTGTTTTTGGCTCGTAACTATTCGATGTGTCGCGTAGATCTGTGACAAGATCAGTTCAAATTAACTAATAAAATCTTTCGGGTTGTGTCTAGCGTGGCTAGGACCTTCCGCACTTGCTTCTTGTCGTGTTGGCCTGAGTTCGATTCCCGCTGCTGCTCTTTTTAGGGCTTTGCTTTACTGTCGGTTTTGTTTTATTTCAGTTAAAAAAATAATAACAGATTATTCTATACTTTACTTATTTTTTTTTAAATTTATTTTGCGATAATTAATAATAAAAAATAGTTATGACTTTGAATTTAAAAATATTTAAGTATTTTTTGCAAAGCTTCTTCCTAACTTTTTCTTTAAGTATTTCATGTGATATTCTGATGATCTCTAGCATTTTGACATCTATTTCTAATTAAAATTAAGTCTTTATTCTTGTAATATTATTGACTGTATTTGAAAAATTCAATATATATATATAATTAATATTTCAATGAATTTTTTTTCTCTTCAGAAAGCTCACATAATTAATTAATAATAGTTTTACTTAGTATTCAAAGGGGAAAAAAATAGTAGTTTTACATACTAACTGGTTTTAATGATAATTCTTTTACTCTTCATGTATAAATAAAATTTATTGAATTTTAATTTTAAGACCGATATTTTTTCCAAATCATAGGTTTTCTCATTTTTATTTTGTGTTTCTTTAAATACCAGATTAAAAATTTTGTTCAATACTTTTCAAATAGAAATTTGATTAATAAATCTAAATTTATTCGTGCACTATCTTTTGTATTAGACATTTAAAGGCCGGAGATGGCATCAAAAACAAGATGTTGTGCCCACCCGAGCCGAGTTGATAAGATACTGAAGATGGTAGATAACTGAAGTATAAAAGTCCAGGGTTCTGATCTACCGGACGGCTGATTATCTAAAAATTCGGAGTTTTGGACGGTTTTTCTCACGATGTAACGTAAATACGCTTCAGAAGCACTAAGAAAGTCCCCCGCACAAGGCACTCCCCCTTTCGATAGGCAATACGAAATACTCCTCGTGTAGGTTTATCATAACAAAATACAATACAACCTTTTCAGAAATAGTTATATGCTTTTAGTGTATGTTAGAGATAACTGAAATTAAATTAATAACATAATGTACTTCTTAAATTTACAAAACACACGAAAAGCAGATATCAATATTCTGTTAATTACTTATTTGGTGAAAGACAGCATGCAGTACTTAAATTTATCGAAAATGTGGCTACCTTTTAAATCTATCAAAACAGCTCAATTAACTTAATGATTCCCATAAATTAGAGGCTTTAAAATACTGACACCCAGTTTTTTTTTTTTTTTTTTTTTTTTTTTTAAGCCTCCTAAAATTAGTATAATATGTGCTAACTAAAAAAGTCCCTTAAATAAATGCAGTAGAATTTTTCAAATTCAAAGTCGACGGGACTTAGCGATTCTGCATAACACAAATTTCCAGATTATAAAAAATCCTGCAGTATTATTAAAAAAAAATCGTTGTAATCAGGTAAAGTTTAAAAAAAAAGACAAATTTTTTTAAAATAGAAAAATGTATTAAAAATAAAATACATTTACTGAGAAATTGCTCATTAGAAAGATGCTATTCTTTTAAACATTTTTAATAAAATCTAAAACATTTTCTTTCGAATACTGATTTATTGTTATTTTAAGGTCTAATTTCGTAAATTGGAATTCCAAATTTAAGAAAGTCTTCTGTATTTAAAAATAACAAATGGGGATATATTTAAAAGAAAAACGGGAAACAGATAAAAGTTTAAACACGCATGCGCGAAATCGCTAATAGCCATTGGAGGAACGTACGGTTCTTAAAGGAGATAACTGAAGCTTGTTGAAACGGAATTCTACTTTAGCGTTATGACTTTCGGGGCATTAACGGCACAAGTGGAAACGCGCCTTAAGGGTCATCAAAATTCAGTTCTCAAAAAAACTTCTTTTCAAAAGGCAGCAACAGTGTATTGTTGACCATTATCCACATCACATTTTTATGAAAACTTGCAAGGTTTTTTGGCATACAATTTAACTTTCCACATGATTACTTCCAAATTAAAATGCCATTTTTTTTTTTTTCTTGGCACTTTACATTTGCTTTTTGTATTCATAAACCAATCGCTAGAAAATAATTTTTGTGAGGACCAACATAGTTTTCTTAAATGCATCATGAAATGTATTCAAAGCAAAATTAGAAATGAAATTGTTATGCTGAAAAAGTAATTGCATGCCATTAGAAAACTTTTTTAAATTGGAAGTAAGTTAAAATCAATTGTTTAAAAATGTTGTCCTCTGATCAAACAGCTTAAATCAGTGTTTCCTAACCTTCTTATATCTGTAGTCTGAGAAGAACAACAAATATTATATAAATATGCATTTTAAATATTAAATGAAGTTATTTAAATATATCTTTTTAGAGTGACATTTGTTGCTGATTATTTTTTAATAAATTTTATATCTTGCGAATTGGCACGGTCCATGGCTCAGTGGCTAGGGAAACACTGGTTTAAATTCATGCATGAATTATCAAGTTAAAAAGAAAACTGTTTACTTTTAGTTCAGTTTTTGTTTAATTTTTTAAATGCTTTATCTTTTATTATACTTTACTATTGCTAAAATACTGCAGCTGATACACTCTGGACTAGTTCTATATTGTTGATGATAAACTATATTGTTGATTGAACTAACCACTCTTCCCAATAAGATAAAAATATATGAAGTATGTTTCAGAGCACATATCATTCCCTACAACAGTTGGGCTAAATTTATAAAAAAAAAAATCATTATTGTGAAAAGGCAAAATACATCCAAGAAAAACTCAATAAAATTATTTTTGAACTTGTAAAATTTTATGTTTATTAACATACAATCTAAGAAATAATACTTTTTTATTATAAAACTTTTATATAGATGTAATAAATATATAATTAATAGTCACTAACAAATTTTTATTTTAAGACTGTAGATACACGATAAACAGCATGGCAAGTGACAATTTAAAAAATAATAAAAATTCCCAACTTGAGCACGGGATAAAACCAGGGGATAACAATATGTATAAAAGAGATAATCTAAATTTTGTAGGAGAAAATGGTTTATTTTAAATGAACAAATGATCACAGCACAAGCATGGTTATTCCTCAAGTGAAGGAAATTTTTTGCTACAGATTTCAATAGACAAAGATTTATACTACAATAATCATACTACTTAATTATAAATTTAATAAGTCTCTATTGACACTGAGAATTAAAAACAATCCCAACAGAGATTTACAGAGATAATTTTATGGAAACCCTGGATAAAATCTAATTCATTAAAAAGATACTTTCTGAATAAACATTGTGTCCACAGAATTTTAGAAAGAGATCCCCCCTCCCACAGGTATCTGGAAATATTGTCATTCATTATATTTACACACACATATAGGAATACAAAAAAAAAAAAAAAAAAAAAAAAAAAAAAAAAAAACGTACTTTTGGATTCAATTTATGAAAGTCAAAATTAATAATTCTGAATAAGAATTTAAATCACAAAGTACATGCCAGTTATATATGTTGTTAAATGAACAATAATCCAAGCATAAAAATTTCTGAAATTTTAATTTTGGTTAAAAAAATACATAAATAAAATAGAACATTTTACATAGAAAGTTTATAGGTGAATCTAAATATTCATTCCGACATTATTGTTCAAATTAATTGAGTCCCCCATTTTTTGGCAAGTTTTTAAACTTTTGTGACTTGTAGACACTCTGTAAAAAGTAAACACACAAAGATAAAAGACAAAAACACAGTGAAATTTGATTCTTAACATACAAGATGATTTAATGGTAAAAATAAATACCTATAGATGCATTTTTTTAGGTTAGCAACCAATCAATTTCATGCTTAAGATGATTTAAATAAAAAATATTTACAATGATAAAACACCAGGACTGTCATTTTAAGGCAATTTTCATAAGTTATACAGCTTGTGTCAGTTCTAAGTGATCATAGCATGATCTAACTCGAGTAAAAATCTCTACATTGAGTCTCATGAGTCGTTCATCTAGCAAAATGATTTTTCTCATGTATATGCAATAGTTGTACTTCTATTGACTAGATATTTTACTGTTTTAAGAGTATTATAAAACTAGCAAAACAGTTTTCTATAATTTGACTTAATTAAAAGTAAGTACTTTCATTTCATTGCACAAATTAAATAAAAGGAACAAAAATAAAGTATTTTACACCGTCATTAAAGCTATAACAGAGATATGCAGGCAAAAGGATAATAATCCTAGCCTTATAACAAAATAAACATCATAAAAATTTTGTAATATAAAAGTGTTTAAAAACAAACACATTTATTAAATAATGAACACATTGTTTTCATTCTGCATCTGCAACTCATTTTCAATCAGAATTGTCATGAATATTAAAACATATATTAAATAATGAATACAGTTAAGTTTCATCTGGATTATGCCGCAAAAACTGTGCTTTGAACATCTGAAAATAAGAAAATTTCAAATTATTTAAAACTGCAAATTACTTATTTAGAAGATATAAAAACAGTGAAATTTGCACATTATGATATTGTTGAAATATCTAAAATAAATATGAGTATGAACAGATTATCATTTAGACAGATTGAGCTTTTGCTCTTTATTTAAGAATTAAGGTTTTTTTTTTTTTTTTTTCAATTATTAACATAAAAAGTATAATATATTTAACAGACTACATTTCAGACAAGTTAGTAAACAAATTTTGTAGGCGTGATAAATTTATTTTACAGAAGTGAAGCCCCCCAAAATAAAGAAATTAACTATCTTACATATGATTAGGTGTATAGTATATTGCATTTTCTTTCACAATTTAATAAACTGAAAATTTTACTTAAAATTACAACAAACAATATGCTTAGAAGGAGGACATAGCAATGTCATTTAATCATAACATTAAAGGAAGCTATTTATTTAGAAAAAAGAAAAATCTGTTTGTAGCATTATTTGCTGATGTAAATGAAATTTACATCAACATTTTTCTATCAAAAACCAATTTAAATTTAGATGAATATCAAATTGGTAGAAGTTGAAATAAAATCCAGGAAATTGTTTAATTAGTGATATGAAATCATTAACAGAAGTTTTATTTTTTTGAACAGTCAGCTGTCTATTCAACACCTGGATTGAGTTCTGTAATAATCTCTTCATCACTTGCACTGCTAAACAAAATGAATGTTAGCACATCACTATCCAAGTTCAGGAATTCTTCAGCATTGAAAAATTAGATGAATCTTTCAAAGCATTTACAGCTGTGGCCAAATTGGTGAGATTTTGTTAAGTGAACTTGGTACCTTTTTTAAAGATGGACTGTCTTGTCTCATACCGACTCTAACCTTTTCCTTCAACAAATGAAGCTTTTATCCAATCACTGAATAGTAACACTCACAACATTCCAATTTTCGGAGATCCATATTTTTTATATTGTAAATGTACATCAATTTTTTTTTTTTTTTATGTGTTAAAGTTTTTTTGTTTTTGTTTTTTAAAAGTTAAAATGATCTTTATAGACAAGTGCGTGTAAAAAGTTATTATTGCATAGACAGGTTCAAAATATATAGAATAAACAGGAAGTTTGTTTGAACCATAAAAAATATTGTTATAGGCAAATTTACTGCTACAGACAGTATGATCATGCACAGGTTTCACTGTATACATTAAAAATGAAAGGAAAGAAAAATCTGATGTGGACAACACAGGACTTCCTTGCATGTCTATTAAATTAAAAATATTTTTGGTGCACTTAATCAAAATTTATTTTGTTTGAAAGAGATAAAATACTGCAGATATTTCTACCTAAATATTTCCGATATCGCCAAGCTGGGTTCAATTTGAAAGATTTGCTTTATACTCTTAATTTGGCAATATTTCGCCAAAAGGCAAGAAGCTTGAGATAGTTTGAGAGATTTTGGGAATAGCCAAAGTAGTAATTGACCACAGACTTTCAATGAATTGGATGTATCCATATACTTTACAACAGCATTGGACATCAGCATTACACATCATAATGCAACAGCATTAATGTATTTAAAGCCATTTGGCTGACCCTGTAAATGAATTACCCAGTTGATTGCATTGAAAAAAAAAAAAAGATGCACAGTTGTTGCAATAGTTCTATATACGAAATTTCAAAATTCTACGTTTAAGTTTTAGAGTTATGCAAAATAATTTTTGGTGCCAAATTTGGCAATATTTCGGCAAAGCTACCCAAAGTCAACGACAAATGGAGAGATTTTGGACATCGACCAAATGACTGATTATCGCCAAATTTGGCAATATTTCTGCAAAACTCACCAAGGTCGACAACAAATAGCAAGATTTTGGGCATGGACCAAACAATGACTGACTACAGATGTACTATATTGAAGATGTCCATAGACATAAATATATTGAAATTCTTTCGGGTGCTCCTGTAAATAAATTCTCCAGTAGATTGGAACCAAACATCGAGATGTAACTAGATGTAACAATAATCTTATATATGAAATTTCAACATTCTACAACTAATAGTTTTTGAGATTTGAGAGTTAAATACATACACATTACCTCCCTCAAGAATTAATACTACATTACCTATCTATTAGAGATGAGACGGGCTCAGCCCGAGCCCGAAAGCCCGAGCCTGAGCCCGGCCCGATTCGGGCTCGGGCTCTGTAATTCACGATTGCGTTCAGGCTCGGGCGGGCTCGGGCTCGTGAAAAATTTCTCCTTTGTTGAACATACTCCTTGAAACAGATTTTAAAAAGTGATTCATGGAATAAATAGACGTACTTATTCAAAAAAATAGCGGCACGGGGGACTAGAAGGTGTGTGAAGCTCCAAAATTTATTGTATCCTATTAATGAAGTAGTTAATTTTATTTGTCTTAAGCATAGCAAAGCTGAAATTTCGGGCTCGGGCTCCAACTTTAATAATATTGCTCGGGCTCGGATTAAACGTCCTCGGGCTCGGGCTTCAAAAAATGAGCCCGAACTCATCTCTACTATCTATATGGTAGGACAGTATTGTGCTTGAAATGGATGAATGTCCCTAAAATTGCCATGTGTTGGAAATATTTTGAATGTTTCTGTAGCAAATTAATAAATGATAAAGACACTTTTTTCAACTGAGAAATTAATTTTGTAACCCTTAACAGCATATATCACTTCTGAGTCATTTGAAATAGTCTAATACCTCTAAAATATGCTTTAATGAATTTCTGCCCATAGAGCGTAATGTATTTAAAATCTTTTAGGTGGCCTTGTAGATAAACTATCCAGTCGAATAGGACCGAAAGGGGAGGTGCACAACTAGCTATTACAACAATCCTAAATATAAAGTTTCAACATTCTACGTCTAATAGTTTTTGAGATATGCGAGTTTAATGAATTTCTGCCCATAGAGCGTAATGTATTTAGACTCTTTTGGGTGGTCCTGTAAATAAACTATCCAGTCGATTGGGATCAAAAAAGGAGGTGCACAACTACGTGTTACAACAATCCTAAAGTTTCAACATTCTATGACCAATAGTTTTTGAGATATGTGAGTTACATACGTACATACAGACGTCAAGGAAAAACTGGTCAAAATAGACTTGCGGTCAGTCAAAATGGGTTGCATGCGCATTTGTATGAATGTGCATGTTAGCGTATGATGGGATGCATCGAAAACATTCTTAAAAGCAAATTTAGAGGTAGTCAAAATCGTTTTTTTCATTGAAATCTGGTCCCCAAAATTTTTTGGGATCACATTACTTCCTTATGCTCTGTACAAGGAAGTAAAAATCAACAAAACCCATGATATTAAAAAATGAGACTGCCTTAGTTCAAGCAATTACAACTGAATGTTTTTGTTAGTAGAGCCCCAAATAGAAACCTGCTAAATCAAAAAATTAACTTATTTGAAATGGCAGCCCTTTACTATATTTTTGTTCTTGATTACAGTCACATACAGAAAAGTATTTTATTCACTTTCAATAACACAATTATGGGCACTCATATAGGGCAGCAATGGGAAGTTCACACCCCCTTTTTCTTTCCAGGCATCACAAAAGTAAATTTTTGGAATTTTTTATTATTAAACTATTGAAGGGATGGAATCTGAGAGGAAACCCTCCTGTTATAAATGCTCACGGACACTAGTGTGCATAATAGATAAACTTTTTAACTTGGAATAATTGGATTTTGCTGACACTATAGAACTGGAATTGTCTTTTCAGCATCTGCTGAATTCACATTTCATTTATAAACCATATAGTTTATTAACAAAAAACCCTTAAAATAACTGGTGTTTAAAACATGAAATAACAACAAGAAAAAAAATTACAAATAACACCATAAAAGTTTAATATATTAAGTTATTTAATGGCTGTTCAAGTAACTTTATGATGTTGTTTTGCTAAGTTTTATTAAAAACTATTTTACATAGTTTATTATAGTTTCAATTATGTTCCAGTGGCGTAGTGAGGCGGGGGGGGGGTTTGTGTCAGAACCCTCCCTAAAATTTAGCAGAGTTCTATTATTGACATCAAGAATGCAGTCCATAATGTAGATTATCCGTTACATCAGTGCCTAAACCCCCTCTAAAATTTTTTTCTGGCTACGCTACTGTTATGTTCTCTGGCAGGTTAAGCTGCATGCTTTACACACGAGACAATTGTCAAGAATATAAGCCTGAATTTAGACTTATTATAAAACACTGCATAAATGGAAATAACCTTTAGGATTTTGAAATAACTAAAATGAATTAAACTAATAGCATGTTTCTAATAAGCAATATAATCATTAAATTGTTTTCATATCTTAAAGATAATAAATGCTAGTCACAATTATTGAAATTTGACACTGTTACAAATTATTACAATTATGTTTCAATTTTGTTAATGAACATTGCAAACATTATGACTTCAGAAATCTATTATTGAAAACTGATAAATGATAGTAATAAATATTTAACATATGGTAATGTCAAAAATAAAATATTAAATGCCACTCAGTATTTCATAGATTGAATTTAGCATATTTCATGTTTTAAATCATATTACTGATGTTCATAATGAAAGGTTTTCTCAATCAGATTTCATAATCATGCTTTGCTATATTTAGCAGTTGTTAAAGTAAGTCTTTGTTTCATTATAATGCAACAGTATGAAATTGCAAGAATTTTAATGACAACCACCTGCTTTAAATTCCCAACTAAAATGTAATAAAAAAAAATGTTTTAAACACTTTTTAAGTAGCCAATTGATCAGTTTAACCCTTTTTAATAAAAAGGCTCATTTTAATTTTTCATGATTCTAAATTCCAACCTCTTAAAGAGTCAAAGAATACAAAACTTTACTTACTTCATTAACCAAAGTCAACTGTCTCTAGGGTTCATTCCTTCTTTTTTGCAGAATCAGATTTGCCATTTTTTGCAGCATCACCTCTTACACTTGTTTGGTCACCTTTGTTGGCAGGAGTGAGAAGACGCTGAAGAGTATCCCAGATGCCTCCAAGAAACAAAGCGCAAAATAAATTTTCAAATGGAATAAATGGATCATGAATTCCCAAAAGCATTGAAGATAGTTTGAAATAACATAAGAATATTAAAATTCCAAAATAGGTCAGCTGGTGTGGAGCAGCAATGAAATCAGTTTTCTCATCTATTATGAAAATAAATGCTGCAGCAATACATGCTTTCGTAGGGCTGAAAATAAACAAACGAAACATATAAATAAAGATTATAAATCAAATAATTGCTTTATAGACTATCCTAAAATAATGTATTCTTTTCTTTTTATAAGGAGCTACTTTTGGAAATCACATGATAAATAAAAGTAAAATGAATTTTTCAGAAAAACAGATGGACAATTATCTGCTCTTTTTACTTTCCTGTATGTCTCCGGTTGATTACTGGTCCACAAATGCAACACCCAAGTTAATGTTACACAACACAGTTTAGAAAAATACAAATTTGAAAGATTGAATGAAGAAATTGAAACATGATCAAACTTGCAGTAAGTTACTAGTTTAGAAATAGCTTTCAAACATACAGAAATCATATGCATGTGTATACACAATTGATAAAGATCAAGAGATTGTACTAAAACATGCTTAAATTTTGTGTTAAGTGGAAGAAAAAATGTGTTTTCAAAATTCAGTACAAAATAAGCCACTTCTTTGATTATTTTACAGACTAGGATTAAAATTCATCCTAGTCTAAAAAATTCATTCTCTTTAAATATTCATTTTGGTACATTTCACTATTATCATCCAAGGCTTGTACCATGCAACTTTATATCACATTTTTGAGATTTTGTTACGTATGTCCCATTTCCAGATTTTATTCTTATTTTGGAGTAATTTATGTTAAAGAAAAAGTATTCCAAAGAACTTTTCTTTTAGAGGGAAAAACATTTTCAGTTATTCATCAAGGCATAAGCGTAAAGTTTTCAAAATTATTGGGGGGGGGCCGGGAACCACAACCACATATATTCACGTCAGTGGCGTAGCCAAGGGGGGGTTTAGGGGGGTCATAACCCCCCATGAGGAATTTTTTTCCATACAAAATGTATATTTTTTCACTCCCTTATCATACACCCGTATACATATATGTGAGTTGCAGAAGACGTAACTCCCCCATGAAAAATTTCTGGCTACGCCACTGATTCACGTACATATAACTTAGTAATAGCTGCCAACTACCATGGAATATATATAACCACTTTTTCTACATGATTTTTCGGCTTAAAATATAGCAAAATTTTTGTGCTGCACCTATGTAGGGTAAGTATCCATGTTAGTATCTTCCTACCATGTTATAAGTTAAAAATAGAAGCAGTGTAAAATATCCAAAGGAGGAAAAAAAAAAAAAAAAACATTTTCGATGAGATAGTGCATTTTAGACACATCTGAACTTTTCTTTATTTCATACTTTACATTGCATAATCTGATTTTAATTAACCAGAGCCTGGTGAGGGCAGCTTATAGTAACATTGTGTGTTACGTGGTGTCACAATGAATACTAAATCATGATTGAAATCAAACGAAGAAAATTTTTAAAAGTCCAAGTAAAGGTTTTTTTAAACGTTTGTAAATGGCGTGAAATACTTTTTTTTATGTTAGTATAAATTAGTTTTCTGTATTTAGTGGTAAATTATTAGGTGGGCTCAGCCCCTATTCACAATTTATTGGGGGGGCTCAAGCCCCACGGGCCCATATAACTCTACGCCTATGCATCAAGGTTACTGCCAATAATGCTAATCAGAGGCAATGAATTAACTGTGTTTTAAATTGAAATTAGTATTTTTCATGTAAAGTGAAGAAATTTACTATTGTTCTTAAAAAAAAAAGTAACACTTATGACCAAAGGTTTTACTTTTTTTACTCACTAGAATCTTAAACCTGCCTAGTAATATATCTAGTATATGTCAGGCAAGGTATATGCCGTAGATGCCACTAAAGGATGCAGATGATTATCGATGTAACTAAAGAAACCTTTTGTTGAAATTTTTTGCTACATAATCTTTCTATATTCATTGTTGGTTAAAAAAAAAAAAAAAAAGTTGTAGAGGAAAGAAAAAAGTTTACTACGTGTGCACAAAATTAACTTTCATGGCAGAAACCGATACAATGTCATTATAATGAAATTGTATGGTCAGTTAGCATGTAATCTGGACATGCGAGTAAAAGATCATTCATATGGAGGGTTTACTGAATAGATGGTCACTGTAATAAAAGTTGTATTAGGTGCTTGTCATACAGAAGACAAATCTCATTTCGGACAAAATTAAGACTTTTTTTTTTTTCTTTTTTTGGTAAAATTTTGAAAAACTTTTATAGCGAAGATTGGTGGGCAAAAAAATTGTGTTTCCTACAATAATCTGAAGGTATTTAAATTTTAAAAAAATCATTAAATTAAATCAAGAATGCACAACCTCTTAAAGGCCATTATTAGCTATGACATCCCATTCACCCGCAAACCCAGTTGCACATTGAAAATCATGAATCAGAATCCGTAAATTCATTTTTTAAGAAAAGAAATTCATTGTGAAAATTTAATTGTTTTAGATTTTTTTTCAGTTTCCTTAAACATGGCACTAGAAAATATTCAGCTATAATTTAATAATTGGCTTATCATTGTGGGCCATCATATTTTCAACAACTTACATTTGACAGATGGACAATTCCATGGTATTGGGATTTTTTATGTCATGTCCACAATAAATTTTTGTTCAACCCACAATAGTATTTAAGAAGGAAAGAAAAAAAATTCTATGTTAATAGAGATGCAGTTGTCATCAAGGATAGTCAGATGAGAACAACAGTTCTCCTTATGCACATCATCCATTCCTCTCATTCCTAGTTTTTATTTTCTACAAAACATTCCGACACTTATGCTCTGTTACACAAAACATGAAGACAGAAATTAACAGTAGCAGTCATTCATTAAAGCTACACAATGCATTTGAAATGAGTGATCATATTGTTATTTTAAATTTCAGTAACTACAGCTTATAAAGACAAAAAGGTTTTGAAACAAAGCACTAAGTTTAAAATTAACATAAAACAGCAACAATGGGAATAAAAAAGGAATTAACTTACAAACTCATCTGCATCAACTCAATTGCATTTGGGGTCCACACACCTCTAAGCAAACGCTCAAGGACTTTTAAGAATGAAGTTCCATTGCCTAAAGATATATATATATATATGCATACATAAGTATATCTAGAATCCAAGATAACCAAAAGACAAACAGAAACAGCAAAATATATAATTTTACTAAGAATAGTGACTAATACAGGGTTTCTACAGATTTCACAGCTTTTACTTCCCTGACATCTATCACGCTCTTCCCTGACTTTATCTAGCATGCTTTCCCGAATTTTGCATTTCTATTTTTAACATCATATCCTTTAATTAATATATTTTTATATATTTTGCCCCTTTTTTTACAAATAATAATAATAATTAATATATATATAAGAATCTTATTTGACATCACTGGATTCAACAAAAACCATGTTTGATAATAATTTAGGATAAAATTAAGCATATTTCAACTGCACAAGATATGCTCATAAAACACACATGTTAAAATTATTTATAAGGTTGAATGAGAAAAAAAATAAAACATTTTCTATACTTAGGTTCAAACAGCAAATATTTTCTTGATTTTACCACAAAATTAAATTTTTCTTGCATTTCTCTGACCTTTCTTCAATTTCTGGTAATTTCCCTGAATTTTTTTTCAAATCCCTGACCAAAACTCATTTCCCAGACTTTCCAGGTCTGTAGAAACCATGTAATAACGATACACCAGAAGTACTTTTTCTTTACAGTATAAAAATTTACTTCAAAACTTTCACTGAATGTCTGATATCGAAAAAAGTTTGAAACTGTTGGGAAAAAAAACAAACAAAAAAAACGTCAAAGTTTATGCTTACATTCCTCAATAAATATAAGCTAACTATTTATATTTTATTTTATTAATACCAATTTATTCTATATCTACTTAATAAAGTTACATGTAAAATGCTTCTAAAGATCATTTAATTAAATTCAAAAATTTTAATGTGCGATAAACTGCTTAATTATTCATGTAGATATTCTTAAGGTGAAGAGGAGGCAGGAGGAGTTTTGATTTTTAATAAAATATACTTATTTATTTAAAAAATATTATAACTAAAATTTAAATGACTGTCATTACTGCATTGATAATATTAATTGGATAACATTGTATATCAAGAAATGTGAAAAAATATTTGGGCAATTTTTTTCCCCCCAAGTACTTTTGTTTATAAAAAGTCTTATGCTCATTTTTAAGAACCCCCTTTTTATGGATACTTAGGATTTTAGAAACTAGCAAGTGGTTCCAAATACACTCCCACACACAATTTTATGAAACATTTATGTGGTACATATGGGTTTGTAAAAATGAGAACTGACTGTAATACAAATGCATAAGCTCACTCTTATTTTAGAAAATAATGGAATTAGTGTATTGATTAAGCATAGAATGGCACATGATTTTTTTTTTTTTTTTTTTTTTTTTTTACCTTTCAGTGTTCCAACAATAATCATAATTATATAAGAGTTTGGATAAATCTTCCCAGCATGAACAACACCATCATGTACTTTCTTGCATCGTACTACTTCTTTCATGACTGCGAGAACAAGTTTGACTGGAAGGAATTTGCATACTTTGTATCCAAAATCAAAAGGGCAGTAGAAAATGAGATACCTTAAGAAAAAAAAGTAATCACTGGTATATATACATACATTTCTAATTAGCAATATATTGTGTTTGAACATAAAAAGTTATAGTATTTATAATAGATTGGGTACGTGTGTATTAAGCATTAATCCATCAACCATTTTTGAAGCTAATTTTTCCTTTCTAAATGATGAAATAGAGCAACAATAACAAAACCATTCTTTAACCTTCTCTCAAGATTCAACTCCCCCCCCCCCCCCCAATGCTACCATGTACATACAGTATTATAGTGTTTCCTAAACCCAGACTAGACTTTAAGGGCAGCTAAAATATATATAAGGAAGTATTTTTCATATAGCCATGTGAGGTCAGAAGTAAAAGTACAGTGTGATTTCAGCACAATGGGACTATACTTTATTCCACAATAATGTGCATAATTACCTCAGTATTTTCTGTTTTTTTTGCCAACACTTTTCAATTCAGGTCAGAAATGAACAGCTTGTAAGTAGCCATTTTTTGATAGAAAGCAGTATAAATTTTTTGAATACAAAATATTTACATAAAAAGTTAGGAACAGTATTATACATTACCATGCACCAGTAGCAAGAAGTACAGAATTAGTATTTTTGAAAGCAGCAAGAACTGGTTCTCCTAGCACAAAACTTGCAAGCATTTGGCCACCAAATATGTTGATCATTGCCGAGACCCAACATGCAAGAGGGTGTTTGCGGGAAAATAAATGTGCACCTATAAAATAGTAAGTAAAAATTACGAAAATATATAAATACACATTTTGGAGATACATAAAAGTATGTACTATTTTACAGTATATTGATAAAATTAAAAATATGCTATTATTGCCAGTAAATTAAAACAATCTACAACTCTTACCTTGGAAAATATGAAACAAATTAAACAACAATGAAATGGGATATTATGCTAAAATTATGTACACTACAACTGGAAAAGCTCTTAACAAATAAATAATTCTTTGCTGCAGAGTATAAAGAAAAGAAAAAAATTCTCTTTTATTAAGAGGGAACTGAGTGCAAATAAGCCAAGGTCAGCAACCCATCCAGGGGTCGATCCAAGAATTTTTTTTCAGAGTCCTATTTTTGTGAATTTTCATATCAATATTTGTAAAAGTCACTTTCTTTTTTGAGATAACTAACAAAACAAATTAAAATGTATGGTAAAATGCCAATGAAGAGTTGTTTTAATTGACTTTATTTTTGTAAAGGGTACATTTTAATTGACTGTAATTTTGTAAAGGATCCGTTTTAATCAGTTGTAATTTTGTGAAGGGGCTGAAAAATAGACCCAAATTTTGTCTGCATTGATCCATGCTATCAGTTTTTAACTTTTTATTTTATCTACTTCGGTATTTACATATTATTCTATTGACCATCGTTGTCAATAGTTTTATTTTCTTTTTTCTGTAAATGAAGTGATTAATCAGCAAGGTGTGGAGGAATATCACATGATTAACAGAAATTTACCAGTTTTTTGTTGTTGTGTGATTATGGCCAATTATCTACATGTGGGATCTAGGGCGATGGATGGGGTGCCCTCTATCGGGGGCTTTCTAAGGGGTCCTAACCTGTATTCAAGCTAAGTTTCAGAGGAAACCACAGAAAACTCTGAACAGTTAAGTCGGTGAAAGCGACCTGGTTTTGAACCAGGCACCTTCCATCTCCCAGTTCAGAGCACTATACGCTCAGCCACTGGTCAGGCCACCAAAGTTTTTTACGATAGTAAAAAAATTAAAAGTGCCACCAGGTAACATAATTTTAAAGAGTTAACTAAAGGGGTTATACAGAGATCCATAAAATTAACAGAAAAGTACCTATCATTTCATAAAAAAATAGATAAATACATTTTTACAAGTCTAATATTACACAAAATATTTGTTTAAAAAAAAATAATAATAAAATTGATTTTTCCAGTTTAAATAAACTCCAACTTTTATTATAATTAAGCATGCATTAGAAAATTAGTATAACCATGCGATGGATTATAAAAATCAGCAGAGGTGTTTCAATACTTACATATTATAATGTCAACCACACAAAATTGATCTTAATTATTTTTGGAGTTAGATTGAGATTTATAACCTAAAAAGTGTCAGAGATATGAAGATAAATATAATGCTGACTTATACCACTTTTCAATGGCCCTTGAAGGAAAAATATCCTGTTGAATGATCGTATTTCAGGGGTCATTCAGAAATCCGGAAAGAAATTTTTTTTCTACTATAGCAATAAACATCCATATTCAAAATCATGTATAGTCCCCGATCACCTTTGTTTAAAGATATCTCAGCAATGTCTTCTGATATAATTCTCAAATTATATTTTAATTCTGTTTTAATAGATTTTAATTCTGTGAAGGGTCCGTTTTAATAGACTATAATTTCGAGAAGGGGCCGCAAAACGGACCCAAATTTCGTCTGCACTGATCCCTGATAAATATAATCATTGACTCTATTATATAAAATCAGATACCATTATTAAATGTTAAATGAAAACTATGAGTTTACCAAAAAGGGATAAACGTTTTAAAACAATTTATACAGTGGCGTAGTTATGGGGGGGAGGGGAGGAGGGGTTATAATGCCCCCATGAGGAATTTTTTTGTCATACAAAATGTATTTTCTTCACACACACAACATATATACGAGTTGCAGTAATTGTAAGCCTCCCTCCCCAATGAAAAATTTCTCACTACGCCACTGAATTTATAGGAAGAGGATGGGAAGGAATATCTAAATTTTCTTGGTTAATTGAATGTCAGTTAGCCAAGAGTTTACTGTATTTATTTTATCCACCCCCTCTCCAAATACATGCAGATTTTTCTTGAAGATTGACGGGGTGATTTTGCAGCATTTTATCATATTATATATTTGAGAAATTACTTGACACTGTAATATGTAAGCACTGTTGTTCAATATCAATGGCACTGAGAAAATACTTGCTAATTATTTGCTCATGCTTGCTAATGGAAAAATTATAACTCTCTATTTGATTATACATTATATTTAACAATGTATGTACGAGAGGCAGTGTGCCCCTTGAAAAAGGGGGGAAAAAACTGTGTCAATTGGTCAGTTTTTTGACACAGTGCTTGATAAATATTTTCAGAACTGCTCAACTGATTTGCTTTTGATAACGAATCTCTGTGCATGTACGATAAAAAAAAAAAAAAAAAAAAAAATAAATCATCACATACATTAAAAAAGAATCAATTTAAATACACTGGCTGTACAGAGCAGGAGCATCACAGAAAGTTAAATAGTTTAGAAAACTTTTCAAGTAATAAAGATGAAAGAAATTTACAATTTAACAAGCAATAACAAAATATTTAACAAGCAATAACAAAATATAATTTATTGACTTTTTGAAGCCACGGCGTGGCTCTAATAGACATCTTACATATCTTTAGTATGTAAAATTTGTTTAGCGTAGAATAATGTTGTTAAAAATTTAATATAAATGATCCCAGTACAACAAGCGAAAAAAAAAAAAAAAAAAAAAGTCAGCATGTTTAATGCGATGCGACTTTTGAATCATCAAAATAACTCAGAAAACAGTCAGAATGTAACATGATACACGATTGTCTGCATAGCGGCGGCGTATTTACCTACCAGCAATGTCTTCTTTTAAATACAGCATCATTATGAGGCAGTGGGCCAGTTCGAAATATGGAAACATATTTAATTTCGATACTTGATTAGCAATCTCGAGAAACGATTCTGGATCAACCATTTTGAATTATTAAATTGGTCACGAACACACACAAATTATAAGCCTATTCACAATTAACACACTAAAGTTAGGAGGGGATGAAAAAAGAACTCTTATTGCCCAGCAAGAGCCCTTTAACCGAAAATAATTACATTTCAGAGAGTTTGCGCAGACGACAAATATAACTGTTGCCAAATTTAAAAACATATCATCGGATCTGAACTCAAAAGACGTCGATTGTGTCGCGCTGGCGAATTACGTCAAAATGACGTAGACCAATCAGACGTGATAAGTGAAGAGTCCAGTTTGCAACGTGGAAACGGACCAAAGATTCCTCTTCCAGTCAGTGGACTCGTGACCCATTTCATTGGTGTGTCCGACCGAAATCTTTTAAATCTCGGAACGGTAAAACATATGCCTAGCCATGGGCGCCCATACCGATCATCGATATATGCATGAGAGAAGGCCCTGGTCGGAATCAAACCCTTTGGGGTCCCAACTGAACATTTTGCCTTTAAAATAAATTTCAGTGTATACAGGTTTTGGTAAAAATTCTCGTTATAGTATAAATGAATCTCCATGCTATATAATGTCGTTATTTATTTAACAAATTCCTTAAATTAGCGCCTAAGCCATTATTTCACGTATTCTCCATACAATATCCTCACAACTAGAAAGTGCAACATAATTGTTCAAATATTTCCAGATCATAGGCTGATCAGAGTCATATAAAGTACACTTTAGAGCGGTGGTCACGCAAACAGTCATGTACAGTTAGGCGTCTGAAAAGAGCCACTGATGTCTTTCTATGGAAACGGGGAACAGATCTCTCCTCTCACAGAATCCCCCAACTCTTATCAGCAGAACATTGAATCATATCCTGTTATGCGATAAATATCATAATCATAAGCTAGTATTAAAATACAATTATTTTGAAGCGAAATATTCGGTTCAGTAAGTTGAACTGAAACAAATTCTAATTTATAAACGAACGGAGCCCTTTTTAAGGAGCCAGGACGAATCGGCATGTTCCTTCATTTCTTGTTTAGGTGGTGGGCTGGGCTACCCGAAAATTTCCCATTTTGATCACGAGCTAAGCTGTGTTGAGTTACCTACAATCTGAGTTTTTGAGTCAATATTATAGGAGTGGACACTCTCCATAGCTGTTATACTGGATTTTTGGTACTCCATAATACGAATTTTTAGCGGCAATTTAAAGCTGTGTTAAAATTCGTCGCAGCATGAAATAGGTGTAAATACTGCTTGTTTGAGTGTGATTGTCATTATAAATAAACAATTTAAAGATCGCATTCACATTAACTACATTCTTCTAAATTTACCAATATTCCTTAAAATACAGCTTTTGGGCAAAATAGTGACAGACATTACATACATAATATCACTTCGCTTCGAAACTATTGCCTATATAAAACACATCTGAAGCCAGTTATATTATTATATATTATAATATTATAATATATAATAATTATATATTAGTATACGTAATATATAATTATTATATATTACGTTCATAAGTCTATGTATTTAATTTTTTGAAGTTCTGTTAATTCAACGATCTCCATTTACTTCGCCTCGATGGAAATATAAACAACCTGAGATGCGCAGAAGCAGAAGATGCGCAGCTACCCAGTGGGTGTAGCGCCATATATTTGTAACGACGGCTTTATCCAACTTTCTAAGCGAAGTGTCCTCTCCTATAAATTTACCTTTGTGGTCAGGACTGAAAATTTCGGCGCAGCTCACCTTAATAAAATAGATATAAATGTCGCAGCAATCGATTCATATTTATGACAGTAAAAGTACGGACGTATTTTCTGTAGTCATTATTACACCCTTTTATTTTAGCTTTGTAAGAAAATGTTAAATATGGTTAATGTTGAAGGAATCCATCTTGTCTATTGACTGCATACAAGCAAGAGATCTCTTCGCGTTTCTAGGTATACTGGCTTATTTTCTTTGAAGTGTAATTACTTTGTACTTTTACATCTGTCTAGAAACAATTAAAAAAAACAATTAAGTCAAGATAGCATCATCCCATTCCGAGCTTCAGAGGCACCGGTCATTGCGATGAACATATTTGGGGATCAGCGAAATATATTACCCAGACAACACAAACTTGTCCAGAACACGTCCATATGATATCATGGACAAGTTCGGGACATAATTGGCATGCCCAAATTCGTCTATATCATGTCCATAATACGCCCTAAACTTGTCACTATGGCACAATACGGCGTCCAAAATGATATCCTCTGGACAAAATATAGACATCCATATGGACATGTTATGGACATTCAGAACGTATTCATATGGTCATGTTATGGACATCCATGTGGAAATGTTATGGCCATCCATAATTTGTCCATGTGAACATGTTATAGACATCCAGAATATGTCCATAAAACGACATTCTGTGGATATTTATCTCATATCCACAGTTTATTTTTATGCTATGGATAAGTTACTACCATAAAGGAACATAAGTCTCTGTTTCATCAGTAATTTCTGAAATGGAGCTATTACACGAACTGCTTATAGTATCACACATATTTGAATCTTTAAAAATATTTTAATTGATCCTATTTTCAAATTCATTATGAAAATAATCATAGTCGTGCGCATTAATAGGCTTTGATTCAGTATCATTCACATTACATTCAGTTTCAATAAGGAATAATTCATCATTAACTTTTTGCTCAACATTTCGCCAGTCCTGACAAGTCGACTTATTTTTTTTATTAGAATACAAATTAAGTCAAAAAGTTGTACATTACCTCGTATTGTAAAGAAAAGTGATAGCTAACAAGCAAACTTAAAATATATGGCTATTATCACGTTTCACGAACACCGCCGAACAACCACAATCACAACCATAGATTAAAAACAATGTGGATACAAAAATGTTACTGCGCATGATCAAACAAATAAGAGAATCAGAGTTTGTCGCCGATCGATTTTTCCATTTATGTCATAAAATAGACATGATTGGGGTGTTTAGATGTCCAATTCATGTCATATTATAGACATAATATGGATTTTCCTGTTTTTGTCGTAATAAGACTTAATTGAGGTGTTACATGCCCCAATCATGTCTCATTCTAGACATATTATGGATTTTCCCAACGATGTCGCTAAGATGATGTCCAGGAGATATCTTATCATAGGCATGGACATGTTTTGGGCAAGTTTGTCGAGATATGGACATAAATTGGGCAAGTATGCTGTCTGGGTATTTCGTGCTTTTGTTCTAAAATATTATTATTATTGTTCTTTAAACTGTGAATCAGAACTTCAAATAAAACAAGATGAAGCAAATGCACACGTACACTGATAAAAAAAAATCGACGTCTATTCTGTTCTGTTACAACTGTCATTTTTAGACGAATCTCTGAGTAATGTTATACGTCAAGGTTACTTCGTTCGTCTAACTCATAGGTTCCCAACGTGGGCGATAACGCCCCCCTGTGGGCGTTTGAGACTTTCAGGGTGGCGGTAAAAGACCCACAGAAAATTAGGCGTTGATATGGCACGGAGGGGCGTGGGAAGATTAACCAAATATAGTCTAAAAAAGACTTGATAATTCATTTCGATCACGTGTGCGAAAATTCACATATTTCGATATGAGACTTCGCTGTTGAGAGAAAGAGATACCTCTCTAATATACCTCTCTAAAACTTTTATTCCTCTTTTTTAAATGAAGAAGAAATTCAGTAGAGTTTCAATTCCAACAATATTTTATCTATTAGTATTTTCTTTTATTTAGTTCTTGTTTTCACCATGCATTAAGTACGCTCTTATTTCTCTGGAGTGGGAGGGGGGCGGTATTGAAATATTCACTAGAAAAGGGGGCGCCAGTTCAAAAAAGGTTGGGAACCTATGGTCTAACTCAGTGGCGGCCCGTGGTCAAAATTGTTAGTGCAGCCGGAAGCATATGAGCTCCCCCCCCCCTTCCTCCCGACAGGAATGGAAAATCTTTGTTACTGGATTCGAAAACGGATTAAGCCCTCACCGAGGAAAAAGAAATTTCATAAAAAATGCAAGAGATCCTATTTTACTTCCATAAAATTTACATAAATTTCAACCAGCCGCTCTTATCCTCAAAATTGCATTAATCCGTGTCTGATTCGAAGTTTCCTTAGAATTTTCTTTTGTAACGATAACTTCAGAAGGAAAGAAAAAAAAAGAAAAGAAAACCTACTTATTTTTTATAAGTCAAATCAATCCTCCTTTCTTTTAAACTTGCGAATCGGTCAGTGATGTCCTCATAAAAAGGCGTTGTTTTAATTCAGATATCAGTAATTTTAAAAGCTCTTTAAAATTTCCCATGTTTAAAGAATTTTCTCGCTCACCATGTCCTCTAAATGCCAGTTCTTGCTTACTTAAAAACAATACTGCTTTGATGGGTAATTGTCCATTCATAAGCGTCTATCCAGGCTTACCTTCTTGATAAATTCAGCAATATAAAGTCGAGAGTTTTCCGAACATATATTCTCCGTACCCCTCCCTCACTTCTCGAGCCAATCGGTCAGTCGAATTCATTGCAGCCGTCGTTTGAAAATCTTTCATCAGCTGTACTTAGCTACTAACTCCCTATGCCGGAGAGACTGCTTACAAACTCGTTGCCATGGCAACGGTGCTGCCAATTTCTTGATCGGCTATGAGGGCTGTACCGAGGCCTCCGAGAGAGGAAAAAGATTCTTTCTCCTCTCTCGGAGGCCTCGGCTGTACCAAGACTCACAGTTGAATTGTGGGAAGATTAAAGGGCTTTTTTCTGAATGAGCGATCCGGCAGTTACTACAACACATTGTTTTTTGTTTTTGTTTTAGATTTTTTAAAAATTTATCATAGAAATTCCATAATTCTAATATGAATTTAAGAAAGTTAGTAGAATAAATTATTTTAAAGTATTTGTTGATAATTTTAAGTGCAGCCCGGTTGTACTTGCTGTATCCCACGAGCCGCCACTGGTCTAACTTAAACTAAGGGTGTGTTCACAATGCCACTTTTGGGTGACTCGAGTTGCTCTGGAAAAAACTCTGTTCATGATATTTTGCAATGAACATTTTAAGCGAAAATGGATATATTAGAAAAAAATGAGAATAAATAAGATGATTTTTTAAAAACATGCATCACTACTTGCTCTTTGTTTTACCTCGCGCCCCCCCTGCAAACGCTCTACGCCCCCTTGGGGGGTGCGCCCCACATGCTGAGAAACGCTGCTCTAAATGCATTAGTGACCAAAAGTTTCCAGAAAAATGTGATTTTAAATGTGATTTTTTTACATAGTCAAAATTACGGAATTATTTCTGAGATATTAAAAAAGTGACAAACAGGAAGTTTCGTGGTATTTTTTATTAAATGTTTTTCATATGAGTGATTAAAAAATTTAAATCAGGCATCAATATTTTTTTATGGGATTGAAATTGAAAAAATTATCAAAAGTTCAATCTTTATTATTTCAAAGTGCACACTTTTCCAAAGATACATGGTACTAGGAGTCTTGCACTATGTCAGTCACTAAACATTTACTCTGTGGCAAGATATTTTGCAGAATCTAATTCGCATTATACGTTGTTTATGTGGGATTCAACATCAGACATATTCATTCTAGATTTTTTAAAGTAAAAAGAAATCTATATTAAAGCAAAAATGAATAACTATAAAAAAAATTATTAAATAAATAGTACTTCTGAAGTAAGTTGGCCTGCAAAGGGTTTACTGACTTTTATTCTAGTTAGAAAATATAACCGACAAAAAAAAAAAAAAAAAAAAAAAAATCATCAATTAAAAAAGTAATAGTAAACAACCAATCAAAAACATTTTTCTAAGTGAACAATAATATACTTTTATCCATAGTCATAAAACAAATTAGGAGCCTTTTATGAATAGCAGCAGAAAAAGATGGTACTACATTAAAGTTCAAGTTATTTTTATACTTTAATTAATTAATTAATAATTATTTTGTAAAGAAAGTTTTCTTTAAGACTATGTTCTCTTTTGAAATAAAACTACGAAGTTTAAATCAAAAAAGTTTTATACTATGAAAAATCTTGATAAAACCCAATAAAACCCACCCGGGTTGGTTTTCTTAAAAAAAAAAGCCCGGGTTTTTTAAAACCATGACTTTAGGGCATATTTCAAATCTGAAAGTGTTTCAGATTTTCTTACTTTTTTTTTCTTCTTATTTAAGCTTAAAGTCTTATTTAAGCTTAAATATATTTATGCCATAGGGTCAGATGAGGGTAGTTATGAGTACGGAGGTAATTACAACCAGTAGTATTTTTAAAAACTCTGTAATTGATAAAATTTAGGCGAAACATTAGGCGTAAAGTTTATAATGTATTTTTCATGATAGGTATAGTTGATCATTAGTTCCAAGTATTTTTAAGGCAATAACAATTGCATAAGCGTAAAGTTTTCAAAATTATTGGGGGGGCCGGGCCCCACGACCATATATATTAACGTCAGTGGCATAGCCAAGGGGGAGGGGGGTCATAACCACCCCCCATGAGGAATTTTTTGCCATACAAAATATATATTCTTCACTCCCTTATCATACAACTGTATACATATATGTGAGTTGCAAAAGTCGTAATCCCGCCTATGAAAAATTTCTGGCTATGCCACTGATTCACGTACATATAACTTAATCATAGCTGCCAACTACTACGGAATATAATTAAACACTTTTTCTACATGATTTTTCGCCTTAAAATATAGCAAAATTTTTGTGCTGCGCGCACGAGCTGGTTACTATTTTGGAAAAAATAATTAAAAAATATATTGTTTACAAAAAGTGGTTAGTTATATTCCGTAGTAGTTGGCAGCAATGACTTACTATATATAAGTGTAAATTATTGGAGGCGCTCGATCTCTATGGGTTCATAGAATTCTACACCTATATAAGGTAAGTATCCATGTTAGTATCTTTCTACCATGTTATAAGTTAAAAATAGAAGCAAAGTAAAAAACCAAAGGGGGGAAAAAACATTTTCGATGAGATAGTGCATTTTAGACACATCTGAACTTTTCTTCATTTCATACTTTACATTGCATAATCTGATTTTAATTAACCAGAGCCTGGCGAGGGCAGCTTATAGTAACATTTTGTGTTACATGGCGTCACAATGAATACTAAATCATGATTGAAATCAAAAGAAGAAAATTAAGGAAACCTCCTTGTAAATGGCGTGAATACTTTTTTTTTATGTTAGTATAAATTAGTTTTCTCTATTTAGTGATAAATTATTGGGTGGGCTCAGCCCCTAGTCACAATTTATTGGGGGGGGGGGGGCTCGAGCCCTACGGGCCCATATAACTCTACGCCTATGAACAATTGTAAAATGTAGAGCATATCAAAAATTTCAATAAACAGATTTGACGGTTATGTGTTCACCCCCCCCCACCCTTCTCAGCGTGAAAAATTTTCAGGGAAGCTACGTAATTCATATTAAACAATATACATGTAATTTATTTAAAAGCTTCTCAAATGTTCATGCTTTTTCTGACATAGTTAAATACTTTTAAATTCACGGTCACAATTACTCCATTATTTAATAAAAAGTGAGGGTAATTATGACCATGTGTAAAAACATCGAGAAGAAAAGTCGTTCTGACCAGGAAAAAACATGTCTGTTTTATATAATTTAAAAATATTAAAGAAAAGTAATGAAAAAATATTTTATGCATTCGTTATGTTTAACTTACAAATAAATTGTAAAATGGTAACTTTGCTCTTGATTATTTTTAAAAATTCCAGATGCTTAAAATTTATTGTCAGAGCCGGTCTAAGCCGTATGCGGTCGCACACATGCGATATAGAGAGGGGCGCTGCAATGTGAAAAACTGTAAAAAATAATGCGGTAAAATCTTACATTTTATGTAATTTTGAATGCAAATTAGGTATTTGAATATATCGATAGCTTTTGTTCAACAAATAAAATGTTAGGAGTTTTCTCCTTACACACAAATTCAGTTACCGTACGCCTATCGATATATATACAGATATATATATATATATATATATATATATATATATATATATATATATATATGGATATATCTATACCCATTTTTTTTAAAGGGGCGCTAAAAATAATTCTCGCACATCATTTTGCTCTTAGGCCGGTACTGTTTATTGTATACTGTACTGATTTGTGAACAGAGTCAGAAGTACATTCCAAGACATTAAAAATATACCAGACAAAAGAGCTTGTAAAAAATAAATGAGACAAATAAATACAAAAGATTGATTTAATCTATGTACATTTCTTTGAAATATATAATTACTTTCTAATGCTCAAATAAAAGAGCAGTTTCACATTACGTCACATCCCATAACTTGTGAACAGTCATCACATCAAAATTCGGCTTCTATTGGTTTATTCAAATTCATGGTGGGGATACGTCCTTCAGAAAATATTGGAATTCAACTGCATTCATATAGTTTGAATTCAACTGTTCTATTGTCAAATTTTTACCTATGGGAAAAAATGTCCTGCTAGACGAAATCCCAGGAACAATTTCAGTTTTTGAAATGCCTTTAAAATTTATTTTGACATTATTTTTATTTTCTTATTTTGATTCTTTGTTTACAAAACGTCAACATTACTTAATACAGTTTTCTTCACCAATTCTTCAATGCTTAAAAATCAATATAGTATTTCTTTTCATAAAAGTGTGCTTTTCAACACATATTGGCAGCAAGAGGATAAATTCTGATTTAAGTAATAGAAAATAAACATTATTCAATTTGCATCAATTATTTTACGCACTACGCACCGGAGTAGCTCTAACACTAAAAAAAAGAAGAATAGTACCCTCTATCAAAATTGCTTCAACAAAAGTTGTACGCGTAAGTATCAAGGGAAACTAAGTGGTCACAGTTCCCCTAGTGATGGTCATAATTACCCTAATTTCTTGCACTTTGTGATTATGTTGGGTGGTAATTAAGACCACTCCCTTAAACTTTAAATAAATAATCCTGAGTAAACAAAGTTTTTATTTGGCGTTCTTGAAAGGTCAAAGTTTTGCCTTAATTAATTTAAACTATGGTATATTTTTCCTATAATAAAAAGAGTTAAAAATTCACAAAGTTGAAATTTGCAGAAAATGGTCAGAATTATCAAACCTGATCCAGTATATTTTGCAATGCTCTTTATTTTAAAACACATATATTTATAATTTAACTGTGAACTTTTTAGTTTAAAAAATAAAATTCGTTAGGAAATGCAATCTCACAAGCATGGGCCGGTTCTTACATATGTGCAAGCGGTGCACCGGACAGAAAAAGGGAGCAGACACGATGGTACTAGCTGTTTTATTTTTCAAATATATAGCATTTTGTACTGCAGTACTGCAGTGAAATACTACTACAGTTATTTTTATATTAATGCATTATTATATTTCCCTACATATTGATATGCATGATCTGATAGTTGAATTTGTGCAAAATAAAGCTTGCCACAAACGTACTTAATGTAAAATAAAATGATAATTTTTCTCAATGTATGTTTTCCCTTTCTTGTTCCATTACTACATTTTTCTTTTTTTTGTTTTCTTTACTAGAAATGTCTGCCAAAATAAAAGCACATGGGGGGGCCAACTAGTAACTGCACGCAGGCAGGCGAACATTTAGAACTGGCCCTGCGACAAGTGATATGCATTTAAGTATTTAAGATAAATTATTAGTAGCTGTGTAAAATTGAATTGTTGAAATGCACAAGATTTTTTCATCTAATAGAGATGAAATTTTCAGGTTGATATCATTTACAGATTTTGAGAAAAAGGTACATAGAGTTGATGAATTTAACACGGCGGAGCTAGAGCATTACCTTAATAATTAAAAATAATGTTTTATGAATTTTGAGTCTCTTTAATTTTATATGTACATAAAATCCCAGTGAATACGTATAAATTCAATAGGTTGATGAAGTCAGAGATTTTTGAAACTTCAATCAACATTTTGGCTTGGATTAAAAGACGCAAAAGATGCATAGAATTTCTCGTATAATAATATTATTTTTCGTTCTACACTGTTTTTCAAGTGCTTACTTGAATTTAGCTCTGGTAGAAATGCGCAACGCATGGCTAGAAAACATAGACATTTTGGGCTTAGATTTGAGGTCGTGGATTACAGGTTTTGAGAAATACTCCCACATTTATGTGCCTTTCGATTTCAAATGAATTATATACAGGGTGTGTCACAATTCTCTCCCGGGTTTGGAAGGCTTATAAAAAAATATATCACCAATACATCAACAAAGTTGACTTTATTGGATAAAGAAATGCTACAAGTTTTGCTTCATAAATGTTCAATATTTGTACCTTTCGTGATGCGGCAGACAGCAAGTCTAAAGTCAAATTCTTCCCTTCCCACACTCGCTTTAACATGTCGCGATCACTGGTAGCGAATGAAGTTGTAATCCTTTGGTATAAATCTTTTAAATGATGAGGCACAGAGTGTACGAACACACGATCTTTTATGTAACCTCATAAAAAAAAAATCGCATTGAGTTAGGTTCGAAGATCGAGGTGGCTACGGAAGAAGGCGATTATCGTCGTCTGAAAATCGACCAATCCAACGACGAGGAAGCTCGTTATTTGTGAAACAAAACTTGTAATGTTTCTTTCTCTAGTAAAGTCAACTTTTTTGCTCTAATAGTAATATATTATTTTTTTTATAAACCTTTCAAAACCGGGAAGGAATTGTGACACACCCTGTGCTACGATAACTTGATATTTGAACAACTTAAATGTACTTTGCTCAGCAGTAATGTAAAAATTATTTTCATGGAACTAGAATTTTTTTCTGAGTAGTTATTTCTGTAGCTAAGGTAAAAACAATCCCCAGTATTTAACCCTTCAAAGATCGACTTTTTTTCTGGGCTTGAAATTAATTAATATATGTGACGATGTTAGTGATTAGTAATTGGGGAAAAATAATTAAAAAAAAAATAACCAAATATTTTGCTAGAAAATCACTATTTTATTTCAGTTCCATGTGTGGTACACTAAGACTTAATTATAATCTTTTGGCATTTATTTTAAAATGGTAGTATTTAAATTATTTCTTAGTATGGCGAACTCTCACGTGCAATAGTTTTTTCCGATACAAAACTCTATGGTAGCTACTTTTCGATAATTTTTTAAAATAAACAATTGACACATGCAAAGATTACGGTTTCAATTTCAATCAATTTTGACAGTAATGAGAAAAGTAATGGCATCTACCTGAAATGGCCTGAATTATATAGTTGCTATCTATTTATAATAATTACTCTTAAAAACCGATAGATGTCTATGTTAGTAGTTTATAGACGTGGAGGAATAATTAAAGCGGTTGTTCACTACATAAGGTACCATGTGCCTCGTAGGGTTAAATGTGTATAAACCGAAGTAAAGTTAATCAGTTCATACTGTAGTAAAAACGCTAAATTATTTACTTTCGTTCCTGGTTTCGAAATTCCTCTCTGAATACTACTGCTGATGAGAACTTGCCCCTCAATTTAAAAATAGTAGAGCATCTGGCAGACATCCAATGGTGAAAGCTAGTCTTTTAGCGTACTGTTATTTGTGTGTTTTCTTTGTTCAGTTGCTTTCTTTTTACTTTTGTTGTCTATACATTTTCACTTATTAAACGTATTACGTTATTCAATTAGTATTCGTTCACAGTTAATCTGCCGAACATATTAGCCAGCAACATGTCTACGAAAAGCATGATCATTATCAAAAAATTTTAAATTATATTAAATAATTATATTATCGCTCTCCCCTATGTATCAAACAGTCAGGCATTGTGAGAAAAATTTTGGAAATGCAGGTCAGTACAGAAAAACATTGGGCTGAAACAAACTATAAAGCGAAGCATCGGACAATAATTGAGGATAACTTTAAAAAAAAATCACGATAGAACAGAAAAAAAGCAAAAAAAGTATATAACTTTTTTAATAAAATAATTCATTTTATTAATGTACTCTTTATTCAAAATAAATAAATTTAAAATATAATTACAAATCTTAAAAATGAATAGATACTACATCCAGAGACATTGCTAGGAATTTCTTCAAGGAGTGAATCCTTGACTTATTTTGAAGGAGTGAATGTAGTTTAAGAGGAGTAAATTTAGCGGTTTAAAGAATTGAAAAGAAAGACAACCAAAAGTGACCAATGTGAAAAAAACCTAACTGAAGTTAATTGATTATAGGGATGGATGCGAGACGCGCGAGACGTGAAACAGGGCTGTCTCGTCTCGTCTCGCAGTGGTAAACCTCTGTCTCTTCTCGCGTCTCGTCTCGTCTTGCAAAAACTTTGTCTCGTCCCACGTCTCTCAGAGAAATTGTCTGTCTCGTCTTGCGCGAGACGCGAGACGTCGGGAGGGGAGGCTAATTAAAAGAATAATCTAAAAAAAAAGTTCTCTAACAAGGTGATTGAATTCCATTGGTTTTTATTTACAAGCAACAATTACTCTGCGCAAATTAATAAATGAATGATTTCTTAAAAAATCATTCTGTAATTATTATGTATAAATTTATACATGGAGTTTCCCCCCCCCCCCCGGCGCACACACACGTGTGAGTGTGTGCGCGTTAAAACTTTTCCCAGAATTGATCAAACATTTTAAGTGGAAAAGCACTAAGCATAAAAGATAAAAAATATAAAAATATTTCTTTTATAAAGGATAATTGAAGTATTATGTTATAGTTTTGTCGTTTCTTAAAATGAAATTTCAAAAGTACGAACAGGAGCGTCATGTAATAGACATCCCTGACTTAACGTCCATATGTGCTAATGATACAAATGGGTTACAAGTATTAAAATAAAAATATTTCTTAAATGTACCTTGCTCAAATATATGTAAGTAATTTTAAAATTCAATTTAGGAAATCTTAAAGAAGCTTTGCATGGCGAAACTCAATAGCGATTAAAAATGGGTTAAAATGCTTGTAATAGTAAAATGGCCCCCAAAGTTAGTGCCCCTGGGACTCATCTAAATATGGTTAGGCTTTGGACTTCCCGTACCTACATCCTTTCCTCTGTTTATTTATTATTTTTCTGTCTTCTACTATTCTCTGTTTTCTTTCTTTTTTTCCAGTTTCTCTCTTTATCCTCTCCTTTGTGTGTTTTGTATATCTCTCGTCCTGTCCTAATTTTAAATGTTACGTGCTTGTGTGTATTCTAGAGTGCTGATAGTATACCAGGAACGATAACAAAGGAGACGCAAGTTGAAGGGTAAGTTTAACGGCTTCATAAAAGTGCATCGCGAGAAATCTCGCAAAAAATTGCCTGTCTTGTCTCGCAATGCAAGGCGAGAACGCGAGGCAATGCGAGATTTCTCGCGTCCATCCCCAATTGATAAAAAATACGCAATTTAATGCTGTTTTTTATTTATTTAAAGCTCATCTTACACTATTACATCTAATGTTGTGCAATTAAAAACAAAATGTTAAATCTTACTTAAAATGCATAGCATGAAAATACGTATTTAAAATTTTAAAGAATATTTTTTTACTTTAAATACGTGAAACACGCTTGTAGAGGCGTTACAAATGTCTCCGAGACTACATCTAATGTTATTTATTGTTCCGTATCTATGATTTAAAATACGACTGGTATAAGCTGAACGAAAAACTGTTGCACCCTAAGAGATCCATTTATACAGGTGTTACTAAAGTACTAAAACCTGTGTAAAAGGACTATCTAGTTACGTGGGAGTCGGCATTCCCATCGGAAAGTGTGGGCATCGGATTAATTGCTCTTTTACACACCTGCTACAGCTAGATTACTCTCTATCATAGGTTAGAGTAATCTAGTCACTGTCACTACTCTAGCAGTAGTGACAGTGTAACTCAAATAAGTACTTTATTTATTTTTTTTTAGCTTTAATTTCTTTACTTCCACCATAGCAAATGCAAAAAGGCCAGTGGCGTAGCCAAGGGGTGGTGATAGAGGGTCACAACTCCCCCTCCCTGAGGAATTTTTTCCTATACAAAACCTATACTCCCTTATCACACATACATATACATATATGTGAGTTGTAGTAGTCGTAACCGCCCCCCCTTCCCCATGAAAAATTTCTGGCTACGCCACTGAAAAAGGCAGATATTATTCTTCGTTGCTTCCTCGCTTGAACTTCGGATGATCCCCAGAACACTCAATCAGCAATGCAGGGAAGATAAGTGTAGAAGAATCTTCGCCATTTCATATTTGCAAAGGCGGGGCGATTAGATTAATTATTTGTCATGCTGTAGCAGTCTATGCATAAATACGACACACTTGTCGATAAGATTTTTACCATTGATCCACTCGAAATGACTTTATCTTTCTCGCTTTTAATTAGCGCCAATTTAAGTTAATGCTTCTCACCTAGACAACGATTTAAAGCCCTTACGTTACTGCTGAAAAGTCTATCAGCGTAGGAAGGGACCATTTAGGCAGACGTAACTAAACAATGGCTTCCAGGGCGAAAACCTCTTGAGCTGCAAAATCTGGAGTGAAGTTTTCGTCTTCCTTTATTTTTTGTTGTTTGTTTTATTTAGTTTTTACGCCTTATTTATGTTGAGTGTGAGAGGGTCTTGTAGGAAGAGGCACGTGCAGCTGGAACCACACGGAGTCTCGTCTCGTAGACAGAAATAGCCAAGCCTGAAGTTCCCCTTCTCCCTTTTATACGTTGGATCTTAGCCAGAGTTAAGATGCCGCATACCGATATAGATGCAGAAAATGAAGTCACCAGTTCTGTTGGTAAAATAATTTACCCGTTAGCTTTTCTTCTATGACGCTTCCGTTTAGCGAGCAGTTTAGACGGCAGGGGCGCTGTGCAAGTTATGCATCGCACAGGGGCGCAGGGATAATAGGGGGTTCCTGCATTAAGCAGAGCCGCAGCAACGTCTGCTGAATGTCTCGAACCTGAAAAAACAAGAATGATAAACGATGCAAAATCCATGTAGATTATAAAACACTTTCCAACAAAAAAAAAAAACTCTTTCTTGCGCGAAATGCGGCAATGTATCGCCGTCAAACTTGGCGATATTTTGGGATAATCTCAAAATAGTAGTTGTATATCACTTATAATTTTCCGAGACCCTGTAAAAGAGCTTTAAATATTATTTACAGCTTTGAAACGAAGATTAAACTGGTATAGTCATTCATTGTCCTTGAAATGGATGAATGTCGTTACGTTCCTATATAGACCGTAATGTATTGGAATTCTTTTGAATGATCCTGTAGAAGAACAATAAGGGATACAAACACTATGTACAGACACTATTTTGTAATTCTTAATACCATCTCTCAAATTTGTTCTGTTTGAAATAGCCGAATATCTCTAAAACAAGCTTTAAAGAATGACTGTCCATAGAGCGTAATGTATTAAAATTCTTTTGGGTGTTCCTGTAAAATAGTTTTAAATCCTATAGACACAATTTTCAATAAAAAGGTTTATTTTGTAATCTTTAATAATGTATATCAATTTTGTTTTGTTTGAACTACGGTAATATCTCTTAAACAACTGCCCATAGAGCGTAATGTATTGGAATTCTTTTGAGCACTCTTCTAAAAAAAGCATAAATGTTATACATACACCATTTGAATAGGATACATGGTAAAGTTACAGTGCATAGGAATAGCATACTTAAATTACGCGGTAACCGATGCATATTTACGGAAATCTACCTTTTCGGAAAGTGTTTAAAAATCAATTGAAAAGGAAACAAGAAAAAATAAATCAGGCCAAACGCAAAGATTACAAAACACTTTCAACACAATCGCATTTTGGAATATACTTGAAGAATAATAACCCCATGTTCCAGGCCCTGACTGGCTCCTTTGAGAGCCCTCCGTTAGATATTGAAAAGGGGGCCTCTTAATGAGGAATTTAGAGAAAATATAGTTATATATTAGAATATGCAACATTTGAAAATTAGGCTTACGTGCCTAGAAGCTAAATTTAACTGTTTTAAAGTTGTTGCGGCCCCTTTCTCACAGCAAGGTCTGCGGGGCCCTCTACTACGCCACTGTGTAAAGGTGTAAGATTACTGAGACATATATAGTCAAATTACTCTGATAGTACCAGGTTACCGAGCCATTCTCAGAATCTAAAGGCTCCTTAAGTGTAAAATAATGAATATGTAAATGCCTTGGCACGTATTAATAATCTTCATGGTTGCCAAAGATTTTCATCGCTGTCGGATCACCCATACATTATCAGGTAAGCTTTGGTCGGCATTCAATGTTACAATGGCATATACTTTGTTTTGAAGAGGGATGCTAAATATTCGATGGTCGGTGCCATCAGAGTTGAGCAAAAAGTAGTTTAACGTAAGGTGCCTCTTTTCCTTCTGTAGCAGATCAGCGAGGGTATCAGCGAAGATCTTGGGCGATGCATTCACTAACAGCGTCTTCATTACTTCAGAAATATATCTGTCCATATTGAGGACGTTCAAATTCAGCATCAATAATTTGAGTTGGTTGAACTGTCAGATGAATGAGTTTATAAAAAAAATTCATCAAGTCTGTTATACACTGTTCGCAACGTAGCAGTACACACCAAAATCGTTAATAGTTTCACTCGTCATATACTGTGAACAAAGCCATTGTAAAGTATGCTTTCAAATTTCGAATTCTTTGAAATGTGGGTGACATCGAAGAAACAACCACACCAATTCATTAGGAAATTCGGAATGTCCTACATCAATCATACAGTCCCCAAAATGGTTTCGGTTAATTTTTGTTTTTTCTCTTCAGAAAAATGCAAAGCTCCAGGGTGAATGCAATCCACGTTAAAAAGTTTTAAACTATGATAATAAGTACCCACATTTGTGGCAGCTTTGTAGATACTTAGACTGTTTACCCGAAGTATTTGTCGACGTCTAGCTGTTCCATGTCGTTCTCCTTCCAAATACTAATCATCTGTTTCATCTGCTTGTGTTTGAACTGCACGTTCACACATTTGGGCCAAGTGCTGCTGTCGGTGATCATATGTATCCACAGCTCGTTTTTGAGCTACACTTTCATGCATTTACGTCTTTATAATACATCTATGATGATAATTCTTTACGATTGAAATTGTAAATTTCTCTATAGTGCTTCAATTCAAACATAAAATACTTATTTTTTTCTAATTCAAAGAAAATACATCATGCATAAACAAATTCTACAAACGTAAATCCAATCTTATAGATACATAAATATAGATGCCATAAAAGTATAATCTTACATAAATATGCTTTAAACATAATTTTATTTTATAAACTCACGCTTAAGAAAATGAAAAGTGTAACGCAATTTAAATTATTAGTACAAAAGGACAGTTCGAAATCATGAAATCAAAAACAGAATAGATCAAAAATATTCTTTTATAATAACCCTAACAACTACTTAAACGTTGACAATAATATAACAAACGGATGGACTGAAGAAAATGGACTTCTAACCCCGAATAAATCAAAAATACATCTCTCCTATATAGTTAAGCTGATCCCTGACTCTGTCACGATTCTAGTTCAACCACTCAAAATAAAACTTTTACCATCCAAACAGATTAAAAATGTATTGTCTAATAACTTAATATTTACACGGTTCGTTGGTGCGATCAGCCTGAAAATTATCATAATTATGTAAAAAAAAAAAAAAAATAAAAAAAAAAAAAAAGAAAAGAAAAGAAAGAAAAAATCTGATAATCCACACATATATCAAATTATTCTAATTATAAAGTGTATATCCATTTTTGGGGAGCCTCGCCGGGGCCCCCTGGGGACGCGGGCCAACGGGAATCGCCGACCAGCTGACTTGGCCAGTTCGGACCTGCCATGTTCACTCCCTTAGCCACAGACACGATATCATAGATTCCTTTTCTGAGATTCATTCCTAGGATGTAGCGCAGAAGAGAAAATCTGTCTCCACGACGAAAGAAAGTAAACAGGCTATAGAAAAGAAAACATACACACACACACAAAAAAAAAGTATTAATTTTTTTTTAATACAGTCAAAACAAGTACTAACAACGTGAAGCGCGGGGAGTGTGCCAAAGAAAACATTTTTAGGAAGACGTCTTGTCCCTTAGTGGGGGCCCTGTCAGACGATATTTTTAGTTAAGTGTCAAGATCATAGCTCATTTAAAGTAAATTGTCATGGTCTTCAGAGCAAAGATTGCAAAGATGTCAGATTAGTGTATTGAAATAACAATAAACACAACAAAACTTTAAGTAAGAGTTTTGGAATTCATGGGGCAAACTCCTAGAAGAAATAGAATGCAGATAGATGACTCAAGTCGCATAGCAACACAGGGACGTGCATGTTGTTTTCACGAGACTATTAATTATGCTCTAAAAACTGAAGTACTACTAAATATTAAACCACGCACACTGGAACAGTTAATTAAAAAAATTTTAAAAGCCCCTGATTTAAAATTGCTAGTTAAGAAACCATCTTTTCGTTTAGAATGATGCTATGTTTTCAGAAAAAAATAATTGTTTATAAGAAATCAATCGAGAAATTTACGAAATACTTTTTAAAAGTATTTATTAACAGATGCATGAAGACTGTGCTTGCGACTGTGCATTGGAGAGATCGAATCGTCACAGTAGTATGTACTACTAAAATTTGAGTTATTACTTCACCGGACAACCTTTTTAAATTCGTCCTTGACTGTTGGATACAGTGCTTTTATTGCATTGATTACATTATAAAACCCGAAGAGAAGATGTTGAATTGGAGAGAATCACAGCCTTCTAAAAGGAATTCGGTCATACTGAAAATTGCTGAAATGCTGCATAGATCGACTCATGTTCAACACCAAAGTGGGTCATTAAATTTCCAACAGGAAGGCAAAAACAAAACACTTAACAAAAAATGCCAGCTCCAGCTCCATGAGTATAATCTAGAAAGGAATCATCTGTATCGGGGAGTAGTCATTCATTAGTTGAATAACGATTGTGGACGTTTTCCATAGCAATCGCCAGGAGTTCTTATTCATACAGCTGCAGTTTTTAAAAAAAAAAATTTATAGTTCAAATCCTATCTTAAATTAAGCTCAAAGTACTTTAAGGGTTAACAAGAAAGAGCAATTCAATAGATGTATTTCTAATTAATAATCATGGTAAATATATGTGTAACGTGTATAGAAAACATTAATTTTAATAAATCATTTGTATTTTTAACATTGGTCATAGAGTGATTTTATTTCCATTTGTTAAGCTATTTAGATGAAGTATAGTTTTATACACTTTGATGGTTTAAAAAGGTGCATTAATTAGAGTTAAGAACAGGAATATTTTTGTGTTCTAAATTGAAATATGATAAACTTCTAAACAAATATAATTTAGGCTCAAAAAAATTTGTTTCGCTCTTCTTTCTATCAACAATTCAAAAAGTTATGACGATACCAGTGCACTAGTTTTCCAATCTATGTTTTTTAAAATCTCATATGTCATACATTTTACACAGAACGTATCAGTATTTACAGTAAAATAGTGCTTTCGCGTCCTTAAGTGGAAAAGGGGTGAATAAAGATAAAAAATAAAATAAGATAAGATAAAGAAAATAAAATAAAACACAACTGGAATAGGCACGAAATAGGAAAAAAAAAACTAAAGATGGCCAACTGAAATAACATTAAATTTTAACTTCCAACGATAAAACAAAGTAAGATGATGATATGCAAATTACAAAATTCCAAACGAGCGAATTTTCGAATAATATACATAGCTTAAGTACAGAAACCAAGATAAACAGCCCTCTTTTTCGGAATTTCGAAAAGCTGAAACATAAAACCTATGTAAAATACATTGATAAAATTAATTCTTTTAATTAAAATTTGAAATTTAGAAGCAATGGCCCAGAAAAAAATATTAGTTGAGATTGTAACTGTGATTACAAAATACTTCGAAAAAATTCACAATGTTTGCTTTTAACCCTTATAAGTTTTAAATTTAATACCATGCCTTTTAGTTTTAAATTTAGGGTCGCATACCTGCCTTAATTCCAACATTTTCGTGCGTTTATATTCCATTTTCTCCCCTGTACAACCACAGTGTTTTTAACCGTCAAAATTTTACGTGTTTCATCAAGTAAAGATAATAAAATATCTATTCACAGGTAACAGAGTCCTAATGAATGCATACATCTTACAAAAATTCCCATTCAAGAAACTTGCTTTCATATCGGAGAGCTGGGTCTATCTTTTTTCTTAAATTCTCGTAAAACACTTTTTTCAAAGCGTTTATTAAATTTTCTTTTTAAAAGAGTTATATTTATGTTCTGACTTTAATTTTCGAGTTCTTTATCTACACGCTAGAAATATAAGTGATGGTAAAATTATATTCAGAAGACTCTTTCCCATTTTACATACTTGGGATCAATTAATTTCGATTAATTTAAGTTAGATGATAGCAATATAGAAGTGTGGTCAACAACGTATGACGTCGCAAAGGTAAATGTAATTTGTATTCAAATAAAGGATTGAAGGTGCCTGGTTCAAACCCAGGTCGCGTCTGTCGGCCTAGCCGTTCGGAGTTTTCCGTGGTTTTCTTCGAAATTTCACGTAAATACGGATAAGAATTCCCCAGAAAGTCTCCCCAAAAGGAACCCCCCCTCCCCGTCGGCCTAGATCCTTCGCGTAGGTAATTGGCTGTAATCCCACAATCGCAATTGAATAAACGATTATTGATAAATAAATTATTCATTATGAGCTTTATTGGTAACTTATCTGATTTTTTGTCGTCTGTTTCTGATGAACATCTTAAATAATTCAGATGGTCTAATTTCTCATAAATGAACATAAATGGCTAACAAGAATTAGGAAACGGGTTTTGTGAAAATAATGTTGCGCTGTATCAAATGGGAAATGGATACAAGAAAATGATAGAATCAACTAATTTATTCACAAAACTGAATTTAGAATCTATATGTAACTTAAAAATTCCGTACTAGAGTATAAAAATACTTTTCACTTTTTGAACCTTTTCAATCATGATTATAATCAAAATTTTTAATGAGAATTGATTAAATATGCTGTAAAACAATAATAATAACAAAGGAAAAGAAAGCATATTCGTAAGTGAATACGTTTATGTTTACGTAAACATACACACAAAATTCTGTACAAATTCAATAGTTTTCATTAAAAAAAATATTTATTTGATAATGAAAGTGTTTAAAGAATATTTCTAAATTCTTTTTTCAGAATAACCTTCTAATAAAAAAAAAAACATACTAAATTTATAAATTCTATGATTGAGTAAAAGGAAATTTACTATAAAGAAAATTTAAAAATTGCCGTGTAATTGACATTTTTTTAACCAAAGATTCATCTTAACTTTACTGTTAATCAAATTTTAGAGTAAGAATAGATCCCCACCCCCCTTTAAAGCTGGAACCTTCCTATGTAAAAACTATATCTGTGTCCCCGATTGCTGTGAAAATGAGACGTCACTAACGGAGTCACGTCTCAGCCACTCAGATGGCTTAAAATGCGGCACATAACTACCAGGAGCCCATCCTCTAACAATTTTAAACGTGATTAACAGGGATGGGAATCTACCGAATCAGCAGTTCTCTCTTGCCGCCAACACTCACAGTAGCAAATGTTCAGCATCACAGATTTCGCGAATACAAACTGTGCATCTTCATCCTCCCAAATTGCTTCTCTCTGCCACTCTTACTTAGCTCCTGCTGCCATCTTGTGACACGGTTCAGCAACTAGAGTTTATGACAGTCGCCCTTTAGCACGGCTCCTGGAGCAAGTGCATTCTTCCTCCCCCCTTCTCTCAGTTGCGGCCCTGCTTTGAAGTGTCTAAGTCCAAAAGATAAAAGTAAATAAAAATAAAATAAATTAATTAATTAAAAAAATTAAAAAAAAAGCTGCAGGTTCACAAATTTTTTTTTGATACTTTTTCTTATACATGCATATAAACTTGCAAAATATAGTCAATCTTGTATAGTTTGAATTTAGTTTGTCGTGGGGGGGGGCACGTGCACCCCCACCCTTTGGTTCTGATAGTGATAATGTATGGTTCTTTGAATAGTTTAGAAAATTAAGTAATACAAGTTAAAATGCTTTTTTCCACACATATATAAATACTCAAGATCAGTGGCGCACTAGAGATGAGTTCGGGCTCATTTTTTAAAGCCCTAAGCCCGAGAACTTTTAATTCGAGCCCGAGAGATATTATTTAAGTCGGAGGCAGAGCCCGAGCCCGAAATTTCAGCTAATAGATTGGTAAAAGTCGATTACTTCATTGATAGAATATCACAAATTTTAGCCGTTTGTGCAAATTAAAGACAAATATAATAGCAAACAGTTAAAGCACTTTCAAATTCTTTTATTAATGACTATGTCATTTTATCTCCACTTTATTGAAAATTGCTCGAAAAACGTGTCCCAAAAATGCGACATAAAAGTACGCGACATAATTTTACGTATATTTAAATACTATTAGTTCACAACATCTTTAAATCTATTGTTACAATATTTCGTAAGCTGTAGAATATGCATCACATGTATTTTTCTATAAACAGGTTACAATCATAAAAATTTCAACATAGGGTTAGCATGCGAAATACATGAAAGATGAGAGATAAAATGACATAGTCAATTAATATCGTTTTAATATGCCAATAATGAAACTAAAAAATTAGGGGTGTTCAGGGGGGTCTCTCCCTGACGAGGCTCGAACAGCCGAGTTTTTATTCAACTTCATCAATTAATAATAATTAGTTTATTTCTCCCATGAATCATTTTTTAAAACCTGTTTGCAAGGAGAATGTTCAAAAAAGGAGAAATTTCTCAAGAGCCCGAGTTCGAACACAATTGTGAATTACATAGCCCAAGCATGGGCTCAGGCTCGGACTGTGTTTGAAGAAAACATCCTTTAAACTCATAATCCAATTGAAGAAAACTGGGTTGGGTGAGATATAAAAGTGGTTTAAAGCTTTCTTTGAAAACTATTAACTTCTCTCCAAAAATTAAGTTTTCTAAGAGGTTGAGAGTAAGACCACCAGGAGGTTAGAACCTCTACAGAAGGCCGTAGCCAGAAAAAAAAAAATAAATAAATAAAATTAGGGGATGGGGGTATAGCGCTAAAATAACTTTATTCTCTATTTCCAGAATTAATGCAAATAAAAAACTACTAATGCATTGACTAAAATTTCTGAGGGAAGGGGGGGGGGTGAGAATCGAAACCCCCTCCCCCTGTCTACGGCTTTGCTTATACCCCTCTTTGAAACGTAAAAAATTGTCGTTCAACCTATTCATCCCAATAACTGAAGCAAACCACATTTGATAAATATTGTGTACATAAGAATTTTTACACAATTCTGTAGATTTTTATCTTTTGCATTGTGTATTTTGGGACGAGACATTCAAAAAATTTTCGAGTTTTTTGGCGCAATTTGTTTATTCATGCTCATTATAAACAGCATGATTTTTCGAAACAATAACCTTAAATACACAAACGAGTAAAAAATAGTTCTACGTTCTTTCGAGAGATGCAAAGGTTTTCTCTTCTTCAAGAGCGAAGTTTAAATCAGATAAATGTGCGTTCCTTAGTTACAAGTGGCTCTTCATCATATTTTGAGTAAATTCTGTTTACTTATTTATTAGTATTTTTTAAAATTATTTTCTAGGAAATTTAATTAATTTTGTTCATAAACTTAACACACAAAGTTTGTCAAGCAACGAAAAATTTTGTAAAATGAGCTGAGTTTATATTCAAATAATATATTAGAATAATTAAAAAACAGGTTTTTGGTAAAAAATATTTCTCTCGTCTTCTAAATAAGAAAATTTATTAATATTTTTCACTTTTTATTGCATAAATTACTGTGCACAAATATATATGAATAATTGAGCAATTATGAAAAAGTACTATATTTTCTCCATTGCTGAATCGGACTGTAGCATATATTTAGAGTCAAGAAATTTGAAAATAAATTTATGATTATGTCACGACATAGTCCTAGAGTTATATGGGCCCGTGGGGCTCGAGCCCCCCAATAAATTGTGAATAGGGGCTGAGCCCACCCAATAATTTACCACTAAATACAGAAAACTATTTTATACAAACATAAAAAATATATCTCACGCCAATTACAAAGGTTTAAAAAAAAACCTTTACTTGTACTTTTAAAAATTTTCTTCTTCTGATTTCAATCATGATTTAGTATTCATTGTGACGCCACGTAACACACAATGTTACTATAAGCTGCCCTCGCCAGGCTCTAGTTAATTAAAATCAGATTATGCAATGTAAAGTATGAAATAAAGAAAAGTTCAGATGTGTCTAAAATGCATTATCTCATCGAAAATGTTTTTTTTTCCTCCTTTGGATTTTTTACTTTGCTTCTATTTTTAACTTATTACATGGTAGGAAGATACTAACATGGATACTTACCTTACATGGGTGTAGAACTTTATGGACCCATAGAGCTCGAGCGCCTCCAATAATTTACACTTATATATAGTAAGAAAGTTATATGTATGTGAATGAGTGGCGTATCCACAAATTTTTCATGGGGGGGGGGGTTACAACTTCTGAAACTCACTTATATGTATACGGGTGTATGATAAGGGAGTGCCCTACTAGCAATTTTGCTCGGGCCGTCATCGGCTGGCTGCGTGGCCGTTGGTAGCCCGAGCAAAATTGCTAGTAGGGTGAAGAATATACATTTTCTATGGCAAAAAATTCCTCATGGGGGGATTATGACCCCCTAACCCCCCCCCCCCTTGGCTACGCCACAGACGTGAATATATGTGGTTATGGGGCCCGGCCCCCCAATCATTTTGAAAACTTTACGCTTATGTGTCACGATATTTATTGCTTTGTTTTGTTAAAACTAATCTACGTGAGGAGTATGTACCTATGAGGGGAGTCGGGTATCTCCCACCGGGAGAACCGACAGCCAAAGGCTGTTTACAACTGAAGGACCCTCCGGGGAAGGGGGGGGGGCTTCCTAGGAGAGGCAATTTTTAAGGGGCTCTAATGCTTATTCACGTTACATGCTGAGAAAACCGTCCAAACCGTTAGATCGACATCTGCACGGTAGGCCAGAAATCTGGACTTTCACACTTCTGCCATCTAATTTTGGTACAGAATGAATATCGTTCGTGTTTTTTGGTGGTGGCCACCAGAGCCAGTTCCACCGAATGTGCAAAGTGTGCACACAGGCTGCCGAAATAAGGGGGTGGCCAAAATCTACAATGAAAGACAATCAACAATGAAAGACTAGTACTTACAACTTGAACAATGTTTCCCAAATTTTAAAATTTTATCGCAAATCAAACATTTTGTTTTGAAACACTTCAGCTATATTTACATTAAGACGAAATTATCTGTCCCTTTATTATACCGATATGCCTGATCTCATAGAATTTTTGGTCAACAAAACTCCCAAACTTGCATCTTGCAGATTGATGAGATGCTTTTTTTCTATGCATGTTCATCTTTTTATTAGATGAAAATTTTACTTTCTTAGGATATTTACTAATTACATTTTTTTTTTTTTTTTCAATTTACTGTATAGGGTCGGGCGAATAGTAACTGCACACATGCGGCTTAATATCTAGAACCTTTCCAAGAGGTCACATTCAACATTCATAACATCATGCCATTAGAAACTTTGTAACAATATTAAATTTATAATATTATGGTTTTCATTTCGTTTTCTCAAAATGTATGTATTTTCTGTAGTTTTGTAACTATAGCCCTTCAAAGTTGGGATAATTAATTTTTAATCATCCTGTATATTAACTTCATATTATTTTGGTTTTGAGTTTTGGTCTTTGTAAACTTAATCAAGGTATTTACAAAATCAAAGTAAGGAGTTTAGCGTAAGTCCGAATACTTTTTTAAGAGGAGTAATTATCTTTTAATGTTTGATGAGAAAATTTTATTTTTATGTAATTTTTTCTTACTTTAATTGACGTGATATTTCCCTTTCCGTTCTGATTACTACAGAAAAAAGAAAATTTTAAACTTATGGTTTTAAGTACTGTACTTTCTCTGGATCTTAACACTCATTGTATATTACACATTTTAAGCAGAGGGCCTGGACGCATTAAGTTGTGCAGTGGCGGATTATTGCAAGTTTGTCGGGGGGGGGTGGTTAGTTTGTCGGTGGGGGAGGTTAGTTAGAAGATTAACATATACACAGGCTCGGACTGGGAGGGTAGGGGCCCGCCCGTCTCAAGAGAAGGGGGGGCGCCGGGTTATTGAGCAATCGATAAATAATAGGATATGTTAACTTTCGGGGTATGGGGGGAGGTGTGGTGTTTATATTAATTAATTATGATTAATAATTAATGCATTAATAAAATATTGATTATTAATTAATATGTGTCATTCATATTAATTAATCCCTTGTTCATTCAGGAACCCTCACTCAAAAAATTTTGAGAACTACATTTCAAATGAAGTGTTCTGAAGCCTTCTGGGGCGCAATTGCAGCTGCAGAAAAAATTTTATGTCTCAAACTTCATTCAAGTGCTGTCAGTATATCACTTTTTTTATTTTCTTTCTTTTTTCTGTTTGGGGGCCCGCTGAGGGCGGGGGCCCACCCGTCTGCAGACAGTCGGACACCCTGGCCAGTCCTGGCCTGCATATACATCCATTTTATGGAAGTAAAATAGGATCTTTTACATTAATTTCTTTATTCACGGGGCGGGGGATGGTCGCCCCCTCCGCCCCCCCTTTAATTCGCCCTTGAAGTTGTGAAGAGGTAGTAGATTTTCTTCTCTAAAAAGTAAACCAATTTATTTCCCTGTTAGTTACTGTTTTCCTATTTAGTATAGAGATGGCGCCAGCAGAACAAATTTTCAATGATTTTTAACAGAAAATAAGACCATGTTGGCCATGATAAGACGAAAAAGGGACGTTGCAGATTTAAGATTTCTGGATTTTGAGGAATAATATTTTGTGACTGAAACAGTACTCTTTAAAAAATGAAATATTAAAATATCTCACACTATCAATGTTTTTGAAGAACTCTACATTTTGCATGTTAAGGATATACAAGGCAGAACTTGTATAAAATGCCTATGTTCCTTTTTTGGAACATCATGTTTTATATTAAACAGTTTATTTTAAATGATAGAGATAAAATAAAATGTTATCTCTATCATTTTGAAAAAGAATACTGTTTATTATTGAATGTATGATGGATTTCTTGATATATTATTTATTTTTGATATAGAACAATTTCAGGATAGAAAATTTCCTAAAAATCGACTTTTTTTACAATTTTCACAGTATACAAGAAAAAAAATTCGATAAAGTTTCTAAAAATTCAATTTCACCCAAAAGTTTCACAACTGTATTTTCAAAGCATAAATCCAAAGAGATAATAAAAGAAATTCAAATAATAACAAGCTTTCCTCTATATTGCGTAAAAATTAAAAATGCAATTTTCAAAAAAAAAAAAAAAAAAAAAAAAAAAAGGAATATTGGCATGCAACGATGCACAAAATCAGGGGTATCATACGTAATGCTGCTTTATTAGATTTTAATATATTTAGTGTTTATAAATGATAAACACTAAGAGTGTTTATAAATAATAAACACTCTTAAGTCTGAGAAAGGCATTAATGACATGATATTTGTTTTTGAAGGATGAAGGATTCTGGAGGGAGGGAAGATATAAGGGGAGTTGTTTTATCTCCCCATCTCCCCTTTAGAAGAAAGAGGGGGGGGGGGTTTAGTTAGTTAGTTAGTCTGCATTTCTCCGATTTGAGTTCAGATAGCGGCTTGTTTGTTCTATTAGAAATGAAATGTGTCCTTCTTTTTGTTTGTTTATTTCAGATGATTTTGATGTAGGGGGGGACATGTGGGAGGGAGTGACAGCAAGTCACATGCTTGATTTTCTTTCTACGCTGGGTCATTCCACGTCAGATCAAACAGTGCAGTTCACCACACCAACTCGGATTTTTCTCAAATTTTATATAGATGATTTATACGCTAAGACATCAACAAATCTCAATTTTGAAGGTTCTACGATAATTAATTACTGAGAAATTAATTATGCAAATTTTTAAGGTTTCTGCAAGATGAGCCAACTTTCTTCTCAATTCCTTCAATAACTCCTTACCTGTAAAAGATACTGAAGTGAAAATTTGTTTCTAGGAGTAACTTTTTGCGCTGATTGCAAAAATGTCATCGAAATTTGCGTATCTTCTATAGTTTATGCATGAGTACTGCATTTGCTAAAAAACATCATGAATTTTTTTCGGCATGTCTGATCACAGACACATGTTTTAAATTTTTATATGTTGTTAGGATGGAATAATCTTACATTCCAAAATAATTTCATCTTGGCTTTCTGCTCATGAGCAGAGAAAAAAAAAATGTATGTATGTACCTATATATGAGGATTTTCATATGCTACATTTATACTGAAGATGAGAAAATTCAGAAGCGTTAGTCAATTTTCCTATGTCTTTTAAATTGATATCAGAAGTTTAACTACTACTCCAGGTATTTGCAAAAACTAGAAAATATATAAAAAGTGCTTGCATCGGAAAACGTAAAACAAACAAACAACAAAAAATGCATGCAAAACAATCTTAAATTAAAAAGAATTCTAAAGTTAAAATTTAGAATTATTTTTAATTTAACCCTGTTGTTTTTGGCAGTCATCCATCAGCCAATAAATCTTTGGAATTCTGTATGATATTGAACTCAAAAGAAAGAACAATGTTTAATAAAGCATATATATATATATATATATATATTAGGAGTACCGGAAAGTTCTATCCGTTTTCCGTATGTCAATATTTTGCCTAGCCAAAACTACTGAAGCTAATAACACGAAATTTAGCAAGAGTGGGATTTTATAGCGTAGGTGCCAGATTAGAGAGTATTTTCCAAAATTCGTAATTTATGGAGGATAAAGTCCCGAAATGTTGTTTTCACATATTCTGCGGGATCTCAAAGGAGAAAAGCGATATCGATAAAATTCTTCCTGCAAAATACACAACACTCAAGAATGCCTAAAAATCGATTTCAGAACATTTCGAATATAATCCTCCTAGGAGAGTAGACGTAAAAGTTTGCCGTGAATAACTGGTTACATGACATTTATTCTGCAATATATCACCAAATGTGCAATTTGCCAATGTGTCAGACATTGCTATGCTACTTGTTGTAAAAATAAAAATTTAAAACAGTATACAGTAAAACCTATTTCAAACTGCTGTATCCATCCACAAAACTAGCCAAAGCACAATTTTGTTCGCGGTCTGTTAAAGGTAATAAGTACTGTAACTTACAGGATTTCAATTCTTTCAATAAACATTGTTCCTTCTTTTGACTTGAATGTCATACAGAATTCCAAAGATTTATAGGCTGATGGATGACTGCCAAAAACAACAGGGTTTAATTAAAAGTAATTCAAAAATTTTGACTTTAGAATTCTTTTTAATTTAACACTGTGTGTGACATGCATTTTTTGTTGTTTGCTTGTTTTACGTTTTAGGATGCAAGCACTTTTATGTATTTTCTAGCTTTCGTAAATGCCTGGAGTAGTAGTTAAATTTCTGATATCAATTTAAGAGACATATTAAAATTGAGTAACGCTTCTGAATTTTTTCATGTTCAGTATAAATGTTGCATATGAAACTCCTCTTATATAGGTACATACATACTTTTTTTTTCACTGCTCCTGAGCAGAAAGCCAAGATGAAATTTTTGTGGGATGTAGGGTTATTCCATCTTAACAACATATAAAAATTTAAAACATGTGTCTGTGATCAGACATGCCGAAAAAAATTCATGATGTTTTTTAGCAAATGCAGTACTCATGGGTAAACTATAGAAGATGCGCAAATTTCGATACCATTTTTGGAATCAGCGTAAAAAGTTTCTCCTAGAAACAAATTTTCACTTCAGTAACTTTTATAGGTAAGGAGTTATTTGAGGAATTGAGAAAAAAGTTGGCACATCTTGCAGAAACTTTAAAAATTTGCATAATTAATTTCTCGGTAATTAACTATCGTAGAAACTTCAAAATTGAGATTTGTTGATATCTTAGCCCATAAATCCTCTATATAAAATTTAAGGAAAATCTAAGTTGGTGTGGTGAACTTTCTCAGGTTTTGTGTTTGATTTGATGTGGAATGACCCCGCTCTGTAATTATTTGAGGCTATTTCAGTAAGAATTGCGTACATGAATGTAGCAACGATTTAGATGGCGCAGTCTACGAAATTTCTAACTAAAAAAAAAAACAAACAAAAAACCTTTGTCTGATGATTCAAATGAGTCGATCATAGATATTTGTCAATTGCCCCCCGAAGAAAACGGGTGCATCACTGACGAAAAAGAAATAAATGATAATATTTTTGAGCTCATTACACCTAGAGACGAGGCATCTGTGGACAAGAGAATTTTAGAAGAGAAATTCATTTAAATTTGCTTCCGGAGAAGCCTAAAATTAACATTATACCTGGATCCCGTGCTCATCAGTCGAAGTCTGCAAGAAAATCAGATGCGCATGACGTAGTCATATCACAAAGGCATTTTGTAGCATGCCCCCTCCCCCCCCCCCTCCAAAAAAAAAAGAAAAAAAGAGGAAGAAAATCTGAAACACTTTCAGATTTTAAATACGCACCAAAGTACTATATATTAAAAAAAGTGCTATATCCCTATTTTTCTTCCTTATTCCATTAAGTTGGAAAGTGTATCATTATTCATGACTGTGCCGTATTTTGCTTCCTTGTTTCATAAAACCCATCTTTGGAATCGAAATCTATCTTAAAATCGCCTACTAAAACTATTTTACAATCGTTGCCAAGTATATTACAACTATACTTCACCGTTTTAAATATTGTTTCGAATGTCCATCATAATCCACGAGTGTGCCGTGTTTCTCTTTCTGGTTTGACTCCTACTTTAACGCCCCGACTCTCGCCAAGGTGGCGATCATTAAACATATGGAGCTACCACGACGATTTTTTGTATTTATGTGGCAATCGTAATTTAGAATTAAAATGGCGATTTGGAACAACATGTAAGTAAAGCATTCCGTTAAATTTTTATTTATTTTGGGTTACCAATTAATGTAGTTTTAATAATGAAGTGTCTTAAAATTCCTTAACTGTTGCGCTTATCGCTAATTTGTTCACTGTAGTTTTCATCTAGTTCTTTTGGGAGCGTTGAAACTTATGCATAAGTCCTAGAGACCCATGACTGCAAAGCTCGGTAAAGTGCGGGATTTTTTAGGTTGGCGAAAGCGGGGGCGTTAAAATAGGAATCAACTCTTGCTTGTACCGTAAAACACATCTTCTGAATCGAAATCTATCTTAAAATCGCCTACTGAAACTGTTTTACAATCTTCTACAGGCATATTCCAACAATATCCCGTAGACATTTTAAATACTGTTTGGAATGGGCATCATAATCCATGAGTGTACCGTGTTTTCCTTCCTTGTTCCATAAAACACTTCTTTGGAATAGAAATCTATATTGAAATCGCCTACCAAAACTGTTTAACAATTTTCGCCTGGCATAGTCAAACTATACTTCAACTTTATAAATACCATTTGGAAAGTGTATCATAATCTATCAGTGTACCGTAATTGTCTTCTGTTCTATAAAACACTTCTTCGGAATTAAAATCTATTTTAAAATTGCCTACTAAAACTGTTTTACAATATCCTAGCTATACTCGAAATATATTTATAAAAACCCCTCACAATTCATTAAAAAAACACATTTGAAAAGTGACTCGACACGCTAATTATAGGAAAAAGTGTCTACACAAAAAACCTGGGAGAAATTAATAGCACTCTAACTATGCTTAAAAAAAAAAAAAAAAAAAAAAACAAGGGCTCCATGTACATGTACACTGTTCGCCACAATATCACAGACTTGAAGAAAACCGCTAAAAAATGATAAAAAGAAATTAGTGTTTTAGTATGTTTAAAAATTTTTGTTCTACTGATTAAAATCCTAAGAACCCTCTAAACTAAAGGATAGAATATTTTATTATTTACTTGACAAGGTATTTTACCTTTTTAAAATCGTATTTTTGCATTTTTTTTGCATTTTTAATCGCAATTATTTTGCATTTTTAAAATCGCATATTATATGAATAATATGCGTTATTAGTGAAGAGTATGCAAGTGTAAAATTGTTTTAACTGTTCCTTCATACGTTTGACATAGCATTTCTTATAAAATATTATACTAATTAAAAAAATTAAGTTTTTTTAATGTGTTTTGCTTATATTTTAGTAATTTTACATCAAATTATACATTAAAACTTTATTACAGCAAAAAAATTTCGATTTATCGTACAGCATTTTGTTGTTTACATGAAGCAAATATAGAAGAGTAAATTTAGCGTTAGATGCCAATGTTCTAAAAATGGAACATCCGATAAATCAGTGAAGGAATTTTTTTCTGCGGTTTTTTTGTCATACAGTCTTTATGGGTGTATTATAATGCAATTTTAATGAATTAATTATGCGTTTTATTCCTGGATCAGAGTGAGGCATTTAACGGGTTTTAAATGGGCATGGAAAGAACGAAGCGTTTTGCCTTGAGAACAGCCACGCGTTTGAAGCAAAAAAAATTTTTTTATAGTAAAAAAATTTGGAAATGATGTGAAGACAAAACTGCATGAAACAGAAAAACAAATTTTAATTTTCATGCAATTTAACTATTAATAGGGACGCCACGGCACCTTCCATTAAATTCTGTAGGGAGAATAGAAACTTTAAGCACACAATTTTTATTGACTGAAAATTTTCTGAAACTTCATATCATGGTAGAATCAATAAAAAATTTCTAGATTGTCTGTGAAAACAGCAAAAATTTATTTTGAAAGTCGGAAATAACGATGCAACGAGAAACTTTTTGAGCCCCGTAAGCTTTTTCAATCAGTGAAGCATGAAAGAGGTCCAGGGGGTCTGGACTCTTTCCAGAACAATTATTATCACTGCTGTCGTGAATAACCGAATAAAGTTTGCCAAGTATATGGCTTTTGATAGATTTTTAAGTTTTCATGAAATTCAAAGCATAAGTGAATATCGTATGATTAAAAATCTACGATATCATTGAAGTGTGGAAGAGATGTGAGCAATTCCAGCTCCAGATATTTGGCCATCTGTGCTGTGTGCAGTTATCATTTGGAAGCGAATGTGAGCATATATGTGTTCGCGCATTTGCAAATATTTAGCTGATCCTATCAAGTTAGTTAAAAAAAAAAAAAAAAGGTAAAGTCACAAATGTGGTAGGAAAGTAAAAATTTCACCGAAGATATACAACTGAATCTCATTTACAATGTGATTTAATTATTATTTTTCACGCAGTTACAAGCAAATAGTATTTCTTTTATTTATTTGATGATTGATTTTCTTATCTTATACTACCTGAAGTATCCGCCGTTGACGGGTTAGTACTGAATGCAAATTTCCAAAAAGCAAGAACTTTCGTCAGCATTGTAGGAGTACGCAGAATGGATGTAATATGTTGCCAAAGTAAAGAAAGCGAAGTTATAATTTTCATGTTTTATTAAAATATCACAGGTTAGAGAGTAACTAAGTAATATCATTTCATTCGCGTTAGTCGTAATTATGTGATGCGGGAACGAATATTTACGCATATCGAAATAATTTTCACAAAATCTCAAAATCTAATCGATATTTTAGAAAAATTGGAAGCCTAGAATTTAAGTTGAGTGACAACCTATTAAGTCACCAAATTTCGTTTCATTCCCTGCAGTCTTTATTTCGTGATGCTGGAACAAAATTTCAGCATTTTAAAACGATTTTCACAAAATCTCTAAATGTAATTAAAATATTTTAAAAATTCTCTCTCAACGCCTATAAATTAAGATTAGAAACTACTTATCATATCACCAAATTTCGTATCATTCGTATAAGTCGTTATTACGTGATGCTTGAAGAAATATAAACTATTTTGAGAGAATTTTCACAAAATCTCAAAATCTAATAAAAAAGTTTAAAAAATTGGACACCTATAGTTTATGTTGAGCAACCATCTATCATGTGACCAAATTTCATATCATTCACTTTAGTCGTTACGACGTAATGCGTGAACAAAGATTCACTCAGTTTTAAATGATTTTCGCAAAATCTCGAAATCTGATCGATTTTTTTAAAAATTAGATGCTTATAGTTTAAGGTGAGTGATCACCTATCATTTCACCAAACATAATTTTTTCACCTTTGCAGTTATTACGTGATGTGCAAACACAAATTTACGCAGCTTGAAAGATTTTCGCAAAATCTCAAAATCCAATTCAAGTTTTTTTTTTTAAATCGAAGACTATGTTTTAAGTTGAGTGACCACCTATCATGACACCCAATTTCATATCATTCGCTTCAGTCGTTTTTACGTGATTCTTGAATAAAAAAAATAAGCGTCACGGACAGAATGACAGAATGACAGAACAGACAGACAAACTTTTTTTTTAAGGTCGCATCGGATTCCCGGGTGCTCGAAACGGATAGAAATCGCAAAATTTTTGAATTCCAAGAAATGTACAGACAAAAGTCTAATTTTATTTATATAGATAATCTATAAAAGCATTGGTGTCTGTCTGTATATATGCTGTTTATAGGCAAGGACGTATGTGCCGAGTGGAAAGGGAGTTCAGGCAATCCTGAACACCCGCCTCGAAAAAAAAATCGATTTTTTAAACAATATGATTAATTTTTTTTCTGTGTACACCCTGGATATGGACGTTTACAACGTCTGTCGGATCTGGACTAAATTCAGCACATAGACTAAATAGGAGAACAGATAGCTACTAATGAAAAAAATATTTATTAACATTTTATGTTTTGTCCGTTTTTAGACAATTTTTCGGATATTTTATGCTCTGGAAAGCTGAATTTTTATCCGAAAACAATATTTCTTATATTGTTGGTAAGTCTAAAGCATGTTTTTTCAAATGAGCTTTGTTTGAGTATCGTGCATAAATTGGTTTTCTTTAAAAAACATTTTTTTTGATGTAGCGAGCGTTTAGTATTTTTAGCATCTTTAATAAGTGCCTACAAATTTATTTTTCAACATAGTGTTTTAAAAAATTAATAATCATACGAATGGGACATTTATCCCGTTATTATTTCTTTTTATTATTTTAAAAAATAATGAAATTTTTTTTTCTTTCATTCCGTCTGTTCTTTCAAGACAGAACATGTGCGAAAGAATTTCTATCGCGACTGACTACCAAAGACTTGAGGTCACTTTGTATCTGGCTGAACAGCTTAACTTCTGATTAGAGGAATAAACGTTTTCGTGCAGCTGCACCAGATTCCGTGTTTAAGAATCGCACCCATGTTCAGATTAATTTTTATTTAATTTGTACATACTTTATGCATTAGTGATAGTGAAAATAAGCTATGGGACTAGATTAGTGAATATCAGTGGACAATTTGTTTTGACAAGTTATGTCTTAATACCTACTGCTCCCAGGCAAAGCAGCTATTCTTTCTTAAAGAGCAAATTTTCGGAATGAGTGTATATAAATCTATAAAATACGTTTATAGAAGAAAGGACAAAAAATGTTTACCAGTTATTAGTTTTACTAATATTTGCTTTTACACACTTTCTCTATGAATGTACATACACGTATTTTAAAAAAAATATTTTCATGATGGATTTTAAACAAAATCCGAACTAAATTATGAAGAACAAAAAATTCGGAACCGGAAAGATATTTTGTTTTGAAGTTTCACTGTATTATAATCGAGGTAAAATACTTTTAATTGTTTACATGAAAGTGAGTACAAAAGACTAATTATTTTTAGCCTGTAATGTGCATACTTACATACTTAAAACTATTACCTTTTGAAATTGCAGTTTCATACTTATTTTTTTGCTCTAGGCTAGGTACTGTATTAAAGAGTTACTATTCCTAATGAGGTGAAGTGAGGTAAAGGCGTATGGTGGTATGGTGTATTCTTGAATTATACAATATACGCAAAAAAAAAAAAAAAAAAAACTTCCAGCAAGATATTCTTATAAAGTTTAAATAAATAACAACCCCCCCCCCCCCTATAATTTTCTTAAGGCATACCTTTTTTTAAAATCTTCCTCGTTCTATTATACGCAAGTCCAGTACACTGCTATAATTTTCATTTGAAATATAAATAAAAAGTTCATGAAAAACGCGAATTGTTTAATGCACCACGTCATGCTGCAAAGAAAGGACTATCTTATACTTATCAAATAAAAAATTTAATTAATTTCATTAAAAATATTATTAAAAATATTCATTGCCATATTCATTAAAAATATCTGTAGAAAATTTTTTATTTGCTATTTTTTTTTTTTCATGCAAAAACTAATTTAGGAATTGAACGAAGTAAATAAGTTTAATTCTATTTAAATGCGTCTTTCGTATCGCCCGACATTACGTCAAAAGTATTCTTTCGTTAAATCAAAAGTATTCTTTCGTTACTAGGGAAAAAAGTAAATTAAAACTAGAACGTTTTATTATGATAAGTTCAAGAAACGTTTTTCAATCCTGGTATTTTTGCAACACGAACCTACAACAAAATGATGCTCAAAAGCTTATTCTGCAGAAAAATAATTCAAAATTTCATGTTTTTGGCATTTATTTGAGACAACTCTTTAAATATATTAATTTAAAGATTAAGTGCAGTGAAAATTTCAGTTTTTCACACATCATGGTTTTTGGTTTTTAGTTCCACACCAGGCCAAATTAAAGTAATGTTTAAGACGAGACTAAAAATAAATTTAAGGGTCGATCCGTGGGTCGGCTCTCAATTTTTTTTTCAATTTTAGTTTTTTTTTTAGGAATTCCATCAAGGTGATTGCAGGCACAAGAAAATGCTTTTGCAATGAAATTTTGCTTTTCGTGTTGAAGCAAGGTGATACTTGCTTGAACACAAAGTGTTGTGAGAATAGTACAGAGATACCAAGTCTGAAAAGGTAACATAAGTTCTTTTTCAACTCAGTGACACAACAACCCATGCAATAGGCCAGGCTTGTGATGCCCTGCCCCGCATTTCTTGATCGTGGGGTTTGGGGTGCGGAAGCATATGCCCGGTCAGTCTGAAGTCAGGCGCCTAGTGTGTAGTTCTTCAAGCAAGCTTGAACCTCTTATCGACCCTCTCAAGGGATGAAAGGCTGAGCCGAGGCGGGGCCATCGTGACTCTTCTACCGGGCCTGCTTGTGTACTTCGATGAGACATCCAAAGAGGCCTACGGACGTTTCTCATTGGTTAGATTTGGCCGTTAGATGACGCAGGTAAGTGCTGGAACCAATAAGCGAGCATTCGTAGGCCTCTTTGGATGACTCATCGGAGTACACAAGCAGGCCCAGTAGAAGATTCACGATGGCCCCGGCTGAGCCAACCTTGTCTAGCCCGAGGATCGAGCTGCAGACCCTTTGCGTCAACACTTACACATCGTAAAAATATGATGTAGAGAAGTTCTAGGTAAATATTTCGCACTGTTGGTGAGATCATCTGGTGTCTTAGTTTTCCCTACATACATGTGCACTGTGTGATCAATTTAAGAATACCTGGATACTTAAATTTAATTTATTTTTTAAATCTCTAAAAAATTCTTGGCAGATTATTCTGTAACTTTAGTACGTGCGACATGATATTTTACAAATGCAGAAACAGACAGAATAAATTTCAATCGGGATTATATATGCTGGAATTGTGCTTATATAATTTCATGCACATTTGTATAAATAAATTGCATGAATTCTTTCATACTTTATTAGAAATGTCTATGTATGATAAAATATTTTTCAAATATAAATATCGATAGAATAAATTTCAGTTGGTGTTATATTCGAACGAATTTTCGTAAAAATTTGCATAAACAAATTTTATGTATTTCATTGCATTTATATGATAAATATTTGTAAAACTAATTCCAAAATTTATAAATATAGCAAATACAGAATAAAAGACGCCAATTAATTATTTTTTTTTCAAACTGATTCTACGAGTTAGTATGCGTCTGGCATAATTAATCTTCTTATTTAGAATGCATCCTAATTGCGTAAATTCTCGTAGTGCTTACTTCCGCAAGTGCGAACAAGACTGAATCCTTGACAACAGGAAATATTCTGCTTGTTAATTAAACAACGGGACAATTCATCATAGAGTAAATACTATGGCAAAATACTGATCTGTCTAGACAATTTTCTTTAGCTGTCTTCACATTGTTTTGCACGAGAGAGGGAAAGCACTGTTTTTATAAAATCAGATTCACATTGGGTTTTTATCTAACAATTCTTCCCTCTAATTTACATTATTATTTGGCATTAATCATAATTTTGTCATTTTAGCTCCAAAATATTTTGTTACAACTTTACGATTTATTGATTGGTATATTTATCAATTAAAACGTGAGAAAATAAATTACGGAAGAAGCAAATTATTGGTTGGAAGCAGTGGCGTAGCAAAATTTTTCATGGTGGGGTGTTACGACTATTGCAACTCACATATATGTATACTTGTGTGTGATAAGGGAGTGAAGAATATACATTTTGTATAGCAAAAAATTCCTTTGTGGGGGAAATAGGGGGTTGTGACCCCCTATTCCCCCCCTTGGCTACGCCACTGATTGGAAGTATTCATTGGATATGCCCTACAGTTAAAAAGTTACGCATTTCTATCTTACCTGCGGTTAAAGGAGCCTTTTGTAAAGCTCAGTAAGACGTAATAGGAACTGTGATAATCTTGATAAGTCAAGATTATCACAGTTCAAGTCTTGATCTCGTCAAGATTATGCCTGGAGTATTCCAGAATGTTCGGATGTCCATGCGTCGGAAATGTGAGGCGTGCATTGTAGCCCGTGGAAGAAACTTCGAACACTTACTTTAATGCATGTACATTTTGCTTCTTTTCATGTATTATTAAAACGATTTCTCACTTACGGTCTCTTTTCTTTATGGTGCTTCTGTGTACAACACCGTTTCAGGAAAGCATTTCCGACCCCTCATTGCTACATGATTTCGAGTTGTCAGGATGTACCCTACCCCTCTTAGAAGTTCTGAAACGGTTCACTGAAACACCCTGTATATGTTATAAGAAATGCAATGTATAAAAGAACAATAAAAGCAATTTTACGTTTGCATACTCTTGACTAATAATACAGATAATATAAATAAATGCAGTTTTATAAATGTCAGCTACCTCATTAAGAAATAATAAAATATTTCATTCTTTAGAGAGTGCTTAGAATTTCAACCAGCAGTACAAAAATTTTAAAACCCACTAAAACACTAATTTCTTTTTATAATTTTTTAGCATTTTTTTTCGCAATGTCTATGATATTGTGGGAAGTGAAAATGGAGAATTTTCTTCCATTCAAAACACATGTTTACAGTATTTTTTTTTTTTTGGAATACTAAAAAATGCCCTTATCATGTAAGAACGTCATGTGCATCCGAATTTTTTGCAGATTTCCATTGATGAGCATAGGGTAATGTTGATATTAGGCTTCGTCTGAAACAAATTTAAATTAATTTCTCTTCTAAAATTCTATTGCCCACACGTCTTCAGGTGTAATCAGCTCTAAACTATTATAATTTATTTCTTCATCAGTAATGCACCTGTTTTCATCAAGAGGCAATTGACAAATTTCTATGATTGACTTATTTCTATCATCCGACATGGAACTTTATAAAAATAAACATTGTCTATAGTCAGAAATTTCTTCGACTGCACCATCTACATTGTTTCTACAAACATCTATACAAGCTCTTACTGAAAACGCCTCAAAAATTGCAGAGCATAGAAAGAAAATCAAGCACGTGACTTGATGTCACTTTCTCCCATGAGTTCCCTCTACATAAAAAGGACTTAAACAAACAAACCCTTGTGAAGCACACATTTATTACTAACAGAAGAAACAAGTAGCTATCTGAGCTCAGAAGAATACAGCACGAACTATCCACCTCCTTCTGGCAAACTGTTAAAAGATATGACAACTTCCCCCTTACTCCCCCTCCCCCTCTAGTTCTTCAACCCTTCAAAAATAAATAAAATATCGGTTATGCCTTTGACAGACTTATGTTCAGCAGATATAAGCACTGAATGTATCAAAATCTAATAAACGAACACAAGCAACACATACATGAGACATCCCTGATTTCGTATATCGTTACATGCCAATGTTCCTTTTTTTGGAACATTGCACTTTTATGCAAGATTGAGAAAAGATACCCTGAGATATTTTGATTTTTTTTTATTATTTCTTTGAATTCATCCATTGGAAATACAATAGGGAAAATTTCGGGTGATTTTGAATTTTGGGGAATTTTATAGAATTTTTTTTCTTGTGTACTGTAAAAATTGTAAAAAAAAGGCGATTTTAGAATTTTTTCTGGGCTGAAATTTTTACATTTGGAAAATACTTAACATATCCAAAAATCAATCACACTTTCAATAATAAACAGTGTTTTTTTCAAACTTATAGATATGACAGTTTATTTAAAAAAAAAAATTAAACATGATGTTCCAAAAAAGGAACGTTGGCATGTAAAAGGTTAAGTTTGGTATTTCATCTTTAATACGTACCCACTGAAAAAGGACTCAAGTATAAGCCAAACTTCCTGTCTAATTTTGTGACTAGGTTTTATTTTTATTTACTTATTTTTAACGAAAGGGGGAAAAATTTACTCCTTTAAAGAAATGTGAAGTGTTATAATTATAGGCTGCATGATTAATTTGTTTATGAAAAGACAATACGTCACACGTGAAGAAACCGACATAGGAAAATTTACGGACACTCCAATGATTTATGTGTGTGTGTGTGTGTGTGTACAGATATTTTTGAAAAAATTGTTCAATTCTTTATTTGAATTTTATAGATAAGATCGATTTTCAATACTACTGCTACATCAAATACAGTAGAAACATCAAAACTATTTAAATGTAATTTTCAATTTTCTCATTTACTTAGATTTGCGACTTTAGAAACTCAATCTGAAAGGCATATTAATCTGTATAATTTGAATATATGTGAGTCTCGATAAGTTAGTTCCATGAATACATATGCGGAAAATCTCAAAACCATCTGCTCCCGAGCCTAAGCTTAAAATATTTTGCTTAAAATAAAGCTTAAAATAGTTTGCCGACAGTCTCTTTAGATCGCAGAAAGAGATAATAAAGGATTATAAAATTTTACATGCAAGAAAAGAAGCGAAATATCAAAACTTTTCAGAAATAAATGACTTATTTTCAAAGCTTTTGAGTGCAGAAAGTAAAAATAAAATAAATTAAAAATTAATTTCTCGATGTAATTAGCTCGGATTTCTATAAATTTTTAAAAATATCTTCCAGTAAACATGAAAACAGCCAAAAAAATATCAGACATTTTAATTAGATAAGTTATTCAATACTTACAATTTTAAATCTTAAATATTAATTTAAAATATTGAGAATATCTTCTTTCATATATACAAATACAGCATATTTAAAAACCATTATATGCTTCCAAACATGCAACTTTCACAAAAAAAAAGTTTAGGCCAAATTTTAAAATAAAACTAAATGATTTTAAAACTTTTTAAAAATGTATTTTTAATTTAGACATTTAGATGCTCTAAAGTAAAATAGGTTTTCTTTTCGAGAAAATATCACTTTTTTAAACTACCAGTAAAAAATATGTTAGTTTGTAATCCGTATGCTTGTTTTTCTTAATGTACCTTTCTTTGTGCATATTTACTACTAATAGTATTCGCTTTTTTATGTGTCTGTGCGTGTATAAACAAATTACTATACAGAGCGGGGATTGGTTAGTAATATTTACTATGAAGTTGTTGTGGTTGATGATGATTATGATGTTGATATGATTGTTTACTTTTAGCGTACCTTAGTACGTTTCTTTAATTCTAGCTTGATTGTAGATGGATTGCTTTTTTATTTCTAGCAAATATCTAGGAAACACTAGCCAAGCAAAAAAAGAACAAATTAAGAAATTAATACTTGCGAATTGAGCCAATATTGAATAGATCAGATCTATATTAATAAGGTATGCTAAAAATATTTCTTTGTTTAATTAATGCCACCGTATTTCACCATAATTTTATCTTTTCATTAAATATCACATAACGTGAATCGTAAAAAAAAAGTCGTTAAATCAATATTTTCATTTTGTATTAATTCATTAATATCTAAGGCGAGAACATTTTTTTTTTCGAGTACTTGCTTCATGTGAATATCTTTCAGATAATGAAACTTTCATTTGTTTTTCTGGATTCATTAGAAGAAAACAATAGCTAAGTAATCAGTAATGGGAAATTAAGCATATTTTCTTTGTCTAAGTGCACGTATATCAGAAAAAAAGTTATTCATACTCACAAGAGGGAAAACAGAATGTAAAATATTCACACAAAAATGAATAAATGTATTTGTTTGCTTATTATTTTAATCGAAATAGGAAAGTAATTCCATTTTTAGTTAATTATGAATAAAATAATTATCATATTTTATGCTATAGATAAGATATAATTTTGCAAGATTTCTCTCTGAAATATGGATTTTTGAAAATTTGTCATTAAGTATTGGTTTTCAAAAGACTAAAGGTAAGATGTATCTTCATGAAACTTAACAAGCCGATTTTTTTTTTAAAATTATAAAACATTTTTAAATGGCATGCTACTTGTGTTTAGTCTGTTTAGTAACCTCTCCCTTCCTATTTCTGGATAATCACTTTCAAAATATATATATAAAAAAAAAAAAAAACATATTAAACTATATTATAAGAATTACAAGAAAAAATTTAAACTCATTCATACACTTTAAATATTGCATAATTTTGCAGTGAACTATTAAAAACACTTAAATAAGCTTGTGTTTAGATCTAAATAAAAATTATTACTTTGTCAAAAACACACATAGAGCACAAAAACCACATAGTGCGGAAGTTTCAGGTCCATCCTTTTTGGGCTGAAAAAAAACAGCAATCATCTCACAGTGGTGGCCAAAATTGTGAACACTTTTGGAAACATTTTTTTTTCTTTCTTTTACGTATAAAAAATGTTATGTTTTGCATCATTTTAAATATAATTTAATACTGATTTCAATACAAAAAACAAAATTAAAATATTTGCAACATAAAAAGAAAGTTAAACGGCACAATAATTATCGAGATATATTAGATATTGAAGATTGCAGAGAGTTATCAGCAGTTTGTACGGTAGCCTTAATTTTTTATTAGAACTTCACATCTATGTTTCATTGAGCTAACGAGAGTTTTAAGCTCAGAAAAATAAAAGTGATTGACCTGGTAGGTTAGAAATTACAATCTACTTCATCACTGTATTTGTTTTTCAGATTAAAGAAATTATAACTTTTATTCTATTACACAATTTTAACTTTAGATTTGTTTATTGAAATCAGTATTAAATTATCTTTAAAATAATGTACGTATAAGTTTGCATTTTGTGAAACGTAGCACTTCCTGTAAGCATACAAAGTTAGAGAACCTAAGCATTTCCAAAGGTGTCCACAGTTTTAGCCACCACTGTAGAATATTGCACAAAATAAATGAATTCTCAAAATGAGTACACCGAAAAGTATTGTTCATATTTTGTGCTATTCAAAATGTGCAGCGACCTGCTCCTTCTTTTATGTACCTGCCTTTTGTCTTAGCACTTATATACCCTATCCTTTATAGAAAAAAAAAGGCTTTCGTCTTTTTTAAAGTAGCTACTTATCAAATCGTAACATTTTTATAAAATGTATCATTCTTTTTTTTTTTTTTTTTTTAAAGGAAAAATGTAGTTCTAATACAGTTTTCAAAAATGGAATAAGCTACTCTACCTTCAACACAAACTCTATTGAAGTTTTCAATCTGCTCCATATTGGCAGAGACTTAGAACAGAAAATTTAACATAATTACTATAAATCAGTGCCATTTCATTAGGTAAAGTTAGAAAGAGCGGAGAAGATCAGATTGGTAGACAATGGTGAACGGAGAAGAGACCATAAAATTCGCAAAAGTTCGATATAACATATTTAGTACAAAGTCGTTTGACAAAAAACACTCAAAATAACTGGTGTTTAGAAGGTAAAATAAATAAAACTTTATAAGTTACTGGTCAAGCTAGACGGGCGTTTCAATCGGAAAAACTTCACCAGTAGCGATTATCTTCATCAGCGTGGGACATTACAGGGACATGTACAGACTGCGTGGGACATTTACAGACGGTTATGCGTGTATTACGGCGTGTTATTATGCGTGTATTCCGGCCACGTACGGTTATGCGTGGGACATTTACAGACTGGACCTCCCAGTCTATGAATGGATGACCGCTACTGATGAAGATCCAAATTCTTTTCGATTGAAACACCATGAACTTTTATTGGATTATTTTACAAAGTTTTTTTATTTGACAAAATCGTTTGTTCTACGGTTTTATGCCTAATATACAATGCTGAAAGAAATACCTAATAAGAGGTAATGAAAATTCATTTTTTAAAGAATACTAGCTGTACGGAGAAAAAATTCAGTTGGATCTCAAGAAAATTGCCCTTTTTCTTTACAGAAAGCTTTATATATATATATATATACATAAATATTCCTGTTCCCTTTGGGGAAAAAATGCAAAATCCACCGTAAAGTATTAATAAGATTTATCTTTAAAACTAATATTTCCTTATCTATGTTCTGGGCAATCTCTGAATTCACGCAAAAATATTATATAAAAACAAAAACTGATATAGAAACATTCAGCATGAACAAAGAATGTTTTATAGCAATAGTATTTGATTATTTTATGCAATGTACAAAATATAAAATCTCATACATTGAATAATGATTTTAAAAAAGACAGAGAGAGTGACTAAAAGATCTAATCCTGCACTTTGAAGACTGTCGAAGAAGATTAGTAATTGCATTGCTCCAGACTGTCAGTTTTCGGTAAAAGAACGGAACAGTTCTCGATTTCGCGGTGCGTGAGGTACATCATTAATCGGGGTTACAAAGAAAGCTGATTTAAAAAAGATTGTTTTGGCTTTGGGTTACATTATATGATATTCTTTGGGAGTTCCACCTTATTACTTGATATATATCAATGAGAATTTAAAAAAAAATGAAAACAGCAATAAAATATTTTGAAAGTAAGCTCTGATTTTCGTCAAAGAATATTATTGCTTGAACAAATCTGAATTGAATAATATTGCCATAAAAAAAGAATCTTAAAGCAATAAAATCGCATTAAAAATGTGATGTTTATATTGGAGCAAAATATGGCGATGATGTTTTAGGTTTCGAGGTTGTCGGGAAAATATCCAAGCAAGATACAGTAGATAATGTAAATTCATCTCATGTATTTGTCAAGCACATTTATTGTCTTACATACATAGTAAACTCTCTCATTATTTGCACCTGAAATAAATTTGAGCTCTGAAAAAATCACTAAAAAACTGGTACTCATAAAGTATTTATTAATAAATTTTTTCGAAACTGTAACAAATTTTTTATAAGTCACACATTCAGTTCAATCGGCTCATTATGTGTTTGATATGCTGATGTTTTATAGTTTTAGATATTTACAAACTAAAACCAGAGACCAAAAGCGTTTGCTTATCAAGATGTTCTCCGGCAGCTACTGCGATTCTTGCAACCATCTCCTCAGCCTTGTCAACAGAGGTGTCATAAACTAGCGATTTCATATGACCCCAACAATAAAAATCAAGACATGATAGGTCGGGTGACTGAGCAGGCCAACGCACGGAACCCCCACGTCCGATCCCCTGTTGACCAAATGTGACATCCAGGTAGTTACGAACATCTCCGCTATAATGGGCAGGGGCTCCATCGTGTTGGAACCACATTGTCTGTTGCGTCGATGCAGACATCTGTTCATCTCTCAAAAGTTGTGGCAATACTTGCTACAGAAAGAGCAAGTAGTTAGGTCCGGTTAGCGTATACGGTAACAGGTAAGGTCCGATGAGGTGATCTCCCACAATACCGGCCCATACATTGACCGAAAATCGAATCTGTGCTGCACGACGACGTATTGCATGCGGGTTCTCGACCGCCCAGATAGGGTCGTTATGCGTGTTGAAAATTCCTTCCCTTGTGAAGGATGCCTCATCGGAAAACAACATTTCAGCAGGAAAAAGGGGATTTGCAGCACATTTTCCAAGGTACCACTGTGCGAAAGCAATAGGAGGTGCATAATCCTCCGGTTGCTGTGTCTGGACATGCTGCACGTGAAATGGATGCATGTCTTCTTCTCGGAGAATCCTCCAGACGCTGCAATGGGAAACCCCGACTGCGTTTACTACACTTCGTGTACTCGTTCTTGGTTTCCCCTGTACTTGCTGCAGCAAATTCTGTTCGACGCCTGCAGTCCGTGCTGCTCTTACCCTGTCCCTGTGTGCTCTTTCTAATGAACCTGTCTCACCTAACCTTTGGTGCAGTCTTGCAAAGAAATTATGACTGGGAATACGCCTCGTCGGATATCGTTCCGCGTACAAACGCTGTGCGGCTGGCCCACTACAATTTGCAGCCCCGTACGCCAAATGCATATCGGCTAACTCTGCGATCGTGTAATCATCCATCCTACTAACTTGGCGTTCTTGTGCGAAATGAAGATTCCCTGCACGAAAGGTCGGAATTTTCGCACAATGCCATCTACCGCGTCAGGAAAGCATTTCTGACTGCCCATTGGTATATGATTTTGGTTCGTCAGATGTACCCTACCCCTCTTAGAAGTTCTGAAACGGTTCACTGAAACACCCTGTATAATGCTAATTTTAAAATTGCAATTTTTTTTATTGAGTTTTGCTTAAATTTTAGTCACTTCGCATCTAATTATCAAGTAAAACTTTATTTTTGCATAAAATTTTAGAGTTATCATACAGTGTTTTTTGTTCACATGAAGCAAATACAGAAAAGGAGAGATAGCGTTACATGCCAATGTTCCAAAAATGGAACATCCAAGAAATCAGTGAAGGAAATTTTTTAATGGCAATTTTTTTTGTTTTATAGTCATTATGGGTGTATTCTAATGTAATTTTGATGAATTAATTATATCTTTTATTCCTGGATCATAGTGCGGCATTTAAAGGATTAAGGATGCAATCAAACCGCTTGAGCATGCGTAACTCTCGTCGAACCATGCTATACATGACATTTAGAATACTGTGTTGATGTGACTTCGTGGAGTAAACGATTAAACTCCAGTTCCATAACTGAACATTGGCGTATTTGAGCAGATTCGAAACCAGATTGTTACAAAATTTTTAGCAACAAACAGTACGGTCGGGAGTCATGAGTTCACTATTTTTTCCTTCTTCGTGAAGAAGGGTTACTAGTTTTCTTCTTCTTCTTAAAAAATATATATACAGTATCAGCCGTTTAATAAAATCACATTCTTTCAAGATTATTTTAATAAGCAGAGATAAATTTATTTTAATAAGCAGATGATTTTTATATGCGGGGAACATAAATCGAATCCGAAAAGGGTTGCTAACTGTTGCCAAGGCCGTAGCGAGGAGGGGGATCATGAAGGTTTGATTGCTTCCCCCCCCCCCCCAATATTAATGAATGCATTAATGGTTTTTTAGTTGCGTTGATTCTGGTGATTAATTAAAGTTGAAAAATCTTCAGGGCTACAGATCCTCCCCCACTTCCCCCCAATTTATTTTTTCTGGCTACGACCTTGCTTGTTGCCATCTCCCAAACTCTGAGATAAATTCTAAAATAAGACGACAGAATTAATAAAGAGAATTAATTATTTCTAAATGATTATTAGTCTTTACATTTATTTATCTTTAACCCTTTATTAGGGGAGTTTATGTGCAGAGAGTCGAAAGTACTTCGGATCTTTCTGGTCCATTTTTTAGGATTAATTCATATATTTTCCCTCTGCTGTAATATCCCACTTGAAAATTGGAGAAAGAAGTATTAAACAAACATAGAAATTTTGCGGAAGAGTACATTAATTATTCACAAAATTAAAGTCGGAAATCTATCTACTGCTTGTACACGGAATTAAATGCAAAAATATATAATTAAAAGCGATGATTCTTATGCTCAATTTTCGAGTAATTATTCGAGCTCTCCTTAAAATTACGAATGAAAGAAAAGTTCATAAGCCGAATATAATTTAGAACCTAGATATATGGAAAAAATATACATCCAGTATAACTGAACAAAAATCAGAAAATTCACTAATGATAATTGATTTCTATATTTAATAGACCGTAGGTAGTAAGTATTCTTACCACGGCCTTATAAAGTTTTAAAATTCAAAATCCCATGGTACACTTTACACATCCATCAAATTTGGTTAGTTCCCCCGATACTTTACATACCTGCTGGTTTTTAAAACCTAACGTTATTTTATTACCACCATGTATATGCAGGGTAACTTAGAACTCTTGTTAAAAACATGTAAGAGGTGGTAAATGGAGCTAAAACGACCCAGAACAATTAGAATTCGGGGTCAGAAACGCATCTTCATATGCCTGTTAATAATTACTTTAGAATAATAGTGAACTTTTCGACCATGGTTCATCAGAAACCAATGGATCTTTCACACAGCACTTGACTAAAATTGATTATTAACAATACAGATTATTAAATTAGAGATTACATATTGAATACAGGACTGATTATTAAACTGATTATTAATAGGTAAATGAAAACAACGCTTGCGACACCTCATTGCTGTGTGATTCTGAATCCTCTTGGTTCCCTCTATCACCATTTACACGCCTTTATTTTACAAGAGTTTAGATTCACCCTGTATGTATATTTATTTTTTATAATAAAGACATTTCTTCGGAAGCTAGAGACAAATTTTAAATCTCTGACGAAATACTTCTTTTTAAAACTATCAAAATTTTCTTAATTTAAACTATATTGAATGTGTCAGTGTGCAAATCCCGGTAATAAAAGTTGGAGAGCTTTCTATATAACTATTACCAATTAATATCCCGCAAAAACATCTAACATTTTTATGAGGTTCTGTTTCTCAGAGTTTTTATGAGTTGCTTCTGTTTCTTATGCGGCTCTTAAAAGAATTCCTTCTGATACATCAAGTTGCTCAACAATTTTGACGGTTTTAACAAATAATGCATTCCAATGAGAATAATGCATGTAACATTTATAATTCCTTTACAGGATCACTCAAAACAATTTCGATTCTTTAGGGGCTATGGAAGTTTAGAATAATTAAGCCATTTCAAGCACCATGCAATATGTATACGGACATTTATAATATACTTGCTCTCCATTTAAAACAATGATAATAAGATTGGTAGTTCTTTTACAGGGTCTCTCAAAACTGCATTAATAAAGCTTTTATGAGTTTTAAATCTTTTATTCGGTTTTGAGAACTTATATCCCTGGAGGAAGCAGCGAAGGGCGCCGAGAAGTATCGGAAAGAGTAGAAAGCTACCTCTTATTTCCTCGTCGACCGAGGAACAAAGAACGTTCATCTTAAGGTGACCATACGTCCTCAATTTTCGAGGACAGTCCCCAATTTCTGTGCTTTTTTTGCAATTTGTCCCCAAAATGTAAAAAAGCAATTGGGGACAATTTTTAATTATTACGTTGTTTTTTAGATTACTGTTAATTATTTCATAAAATATAAAATGTCCTGGGTCCTGGGGGTAATTATTTCATAAATTATAAAATGTCCTGGGGTTATAAAATGGTCCATTTTACAAAATGTCCATAAATTATAAAATTGTTTCAAATTTGGGGACATGCCCTCAATTTTACGTTCAAAAGTTTGGCCACCTTAGTTCATCTACATTCTTATTCTAGTTCTTATGAAAACTCACAAAGTGATCGTAATTCCCAAATACACCCTCCAAAAATAAAGAATCCGAGTAAGAAATGAATTTTCTACGTTGGTTTTGTATATTAAAAATGATTTATCATAGAATATGAATTAGGCTATGCATAAATATGACTTACCATATTTACCATTTATGACTTACCATATAACGACTTTCCATATTTCTATCAAGTTGTTCGTTTTTCTAAGACTCGATTATTATTCGCAAATCTAAAATAGGAAATTTATCTCTTACTCGATTGCATTTTTTGGAGGGTATACTTTTGAAGATCCGATCACGCAAGTCCAAAAACATTTAGAAATCCGCCATCGAGCTCATGTAAAAAAATGTTAGTGATCACCTCATAGGAAATAGATGATGGGAAGAAACGATTAGAGTTTTAACTCTTAAATAACCTGAATTTTCACATTTGATACCGGACTTTCACTGCCGGATTAGAGTACAAGCCACATTTCTTATGTCGGTTTCACATATAAAATATAGTTTTTAATAATAGATGATTCATGTGAATAATGAAAATTTCACATATTTCTTTTCAAGCTGTGCGTTTTTTGAAAAACTAATTAGTCATTCACAAAACTCATGTAGGAAATTCAGCTTAACCCATTTATGCCTAGTGTCCCTTTTTTGGGACGGCATTTTCGCTATTAGTCTGTAATTCTATCAAAATTTATAAGATTTTAATCTTTTTTTAATTGGTAAGTTGGTTACAGTACGGTAAACAGTATTGATAAGTTGGCTACAGCAGCAAAATGACCGAAGATATATCGAATCCAAATAAACCGATATTATTTTTCGGTGCAGTTCCGTTTTTTTTTTTTCCAACCAAAATAACGATTTTTTCCGGTTTCTGGTTCAGTTCCTGTTCAAAGCCCTGGTTAAAACTACTAAAAAAGGGATTCTTAATTTATTTTCATATTTTAAGTCATCTGTAGTCTAACTTAAATTTAAAGACTTAATCCTAGTTTATTCTTAATCATTGCTACACTTTTTCGCATTAACAATCAATGACAATAGTCTGTTTCTTCGACAATACTGTTATATCTTGGATAGGGGAAAAAGTTATCATTTAGTAATGCTAGTAATAATAATAGATGAACTTATTATCAACATACTTCTTTGTCATAAATACATAATATCAATATAACTTGTAATTATTAATATACATCCTTGCAATAAACTATCTTTAAAGATTAATTTTTGTTTTAATTTTCACTACAAAAATTTCTGCAAATGTAAGTTACCGAGATCAGATGAGCTTGAGAGAGTAATTTGGCTTTTAAATAATTTGCAATACCAATCAAATAAAAATGCAGAATTATTAAAAATTCAAGGTTAGCGTGTATTTTGGTAACGAAACGAATAAGCATTCTGCTACTGCATTATAGTAATAATGATTGATAAACATGTTATCAATAAGCCAATTATATTTTCAAAATATCTGAAGAATCAATTATTAAGCTACGACTTCACTTCATAGTTATCAATTATTCCATTTAGAATAAAGAACCGTCATCACAGTCCTAAATAACTGCCTTTATTGACAAGATAATTATGATATAGGTAATCATTATTTATCAAAATTAAGAAGCGGTTGGAACATATAAACGAATAAAATCATACGCGGTAAATTCGTTAACATTTATCAAGCTGCAAATGAAATTGCCTAATGCTTCGAAATTAGTTTCTGATCTCATTAACGTCATTGTGTTGGATAATTTTGCTAAAAAAATAAAGTTTGTTAATGCAGGGGGAAGAGTACAGTAGGGTGTTTCATTTATATTGGTTTTCCGTAGAGATAACTCAAACTGATAAATCTGAAGAGGTAACAATATTTTAAAGAATGAGATTCTGGATGAATTTAGGTATTAAAGCCAGCAACACTTTACAAACTTTTTTGAGATGGATTTGAATAAAAAGATGGTTAGAGATTTTGAAATGAAAATTATACATGCAGGTCTTTCGTAATTAATATGTAAATGTTTAGAGCTATAGAAGTTAAATAATTTACGGCATAATCAAGCGCATAAAGTCCAGAGTCCCAAAAAAAAAAACTTGCTATGGGTCAAATCACGGTTAGATAGTGAAGATCTATGCGCAGGAGCTGGAGAGGCAGGTCCGGTGGGAACGAAAAACAAAATGGTTCACACCTATAGGTTGAGGTGAGGTGCCTGTCTTTTCGCCAACAAGGGCGAAGAATCCTTACTGTATACCCAGAGCACTGCGTCGCCCTATCGGAAATCAAATCTGCATAAAGACATCAACTTCAGATAAAATGAGGAATAAGCCCAAGCATACAGAAACGTATGCCACTAGCTTGTAGAAAATTCCGCCACCATCAATTTCAGCACGGTCGACGCAAGTAGAGCAGTGACGTAGCGAGCAGAACTGGCACTCGGGAGTTAGTACCTTTTTGGCGCCCCTCTAGAACGTCGCCGGGGGCATGATAAGCTCCTTGCACCCCGCCTCACTACGCCCCTGAAGTAGACTGCCACCCTCGAGCCGAATGAAACGTCTGAGAAAAACGGCCGTCTCCAACGAGGGAAGACAACGACCACGTCACAGATAGTAAGAGTATGCCATGGGGCCTCCGCTTTTACCAACTGTTCCGAGTAGGCCCTACGAGGGGGGAGGGCAGACGGGTCGCCGCCCCTGGGCCCGTGCAAGTTAGAGTGGGCCCGTGTTCAGCTAAAGTGCGTCCGTGAATTTTTCAGAATGTGTTACGAATTTCCTTTATAGATCCACAATTAAAATCTTTTTTTTTTTTAAATAGACTAAATTTTGAATACATAATTCTGAAATGTTAATTCTATCATTGAAATATTAGTATTTTTTCAACCTTCGAACATGAATTAAAAGTACTATTACATATAAGAAAAACTTCCCTCCCATTCTCTTTCCTTTTAGCATTTTATATGAAAATCATTAAAAAGAGCAGTTAAAAAAAAAAAAAAAAAAAAAAAAAAAATCAGGGGTGGTGTGGGGTGGGGAAGGGGCCGTTAAGATTTTCGCTCCGCCTTTAAAATTTCTTTCGGAGGCCCTGGTTCCGAGTGAAATCTGCTCCAAGATCTATCGTGCCAGCGAATTTGTTGATGCGAGATTCCAAGGCTATCCCCGAGAAAAGCGCAGCTCAGTATCGTCTCTGGCTAACACACCGGCTTGAAATGCAAGTTCTTTAAAGAAAACCAGTGAAATAAATAATTTTAAATAATCAACATCATAAGTAACTAACTTAACATTTGAGCAACAGCTCATAGGTGGCCAAAGCCTACGCTGCCCAACTACGCCTTCCAACCATGGGCTCTGGAGTGCACAGAGGCATATACCTCAACTAGGTGGTATGCCTGACGCAAACTGACCAGTGTTTAGTTCCCAAGTAAGCTTTTTATCGATCCATTCAAGGAATGAAGTGTTGAGTAAACCTTTCCCAGCCCGGGAATAAAATCCCTGACTTGAGGCATGGCAGCACGATAAGCTAACCGTTACACCACTGGACTTCAATCAACCTCATAACCGAGTAAACAAATGTATTTTATCTACTAAAAATACTGTTTTGTTGATTAAAGAAAATTTTCTTTGATATTTTGTTAAATAATTAAAAGAAATTGTTGAATCAGAAAAATATTTTTTTCTCATGTAAAAGTAACAAAAATGTGACTATAAAATAAAACTGTATAATTTTAATTAAATAAAGTTTCGGTTTTCACTTTTTAGGGGTGTTTTAATTTAGTTACTTTAAAGAAAAAGAATAATTACAGCGATTGTTTGAGTAGCTTAAAAAACATTGATTGAAACCCGAAACTTGAGAGTTAGCTTTTTTTGATGGATAAATGAAACACAATAAATTCATTAAAAAAACTTTCTTTTTTTAAAAAAATGCCAGAAAACAAACATTGAAAAATAAGAATAGGCTGTTGTAATACTTTGCATTCAACAAAGAAATTTACAGTCAAATAATTATCACTCAAGTAGGGAGGATTAATCAACACGAAGGTAAAGAGAGAATAAATTGTTTAAAAATATTTACACAATAGAGAAATCTATCAATTCTAATATAGTTATAAAAAAGAAAAAGTATAATTAAAAAATTCTTACTAGATTTGATAGCTCAGAAAAGGAACAAAATGACTGCCAGTTTGTTTTAAAGCGAATAATGAAGTCTCCAAGCTTAAAAAATATCGCCTTAGGTCAAGCAGATAGTCAGGGGAAAAAAAAAAATTCTGGCGGATCCAAAAGTTGACAAAAAGTAGAATTTTTCTGAAAAGGCTTAATTTTATTATAATTTGGTTAACAAAAATCCAAATTTCTGGTTTGGGGGAGCAGCCCCTTTGCCTACGTGCCTCAGGTATTGGTAAAATACATAAGCACTCAAGACTCTTTTTAATATTTTACACAAGTTGAAAAGCATTTAAGATTCAGTCTAACTGTCTAGCTGTCGAGTAACTTTCGTAAATATGCATCCACTGCCATAGAACATATATATGCCATCGACATATAAGTATGTATCATGGTCTGTATTGAAAACGGGGCACCAAGAATTTAAAGTTCTCTTGAAGGGTTGCACGAAAGTATTCTAATTTATGACGGTCTAGATGTTTGAAATAATGACTGCATAAAATACATTTTCGGTCCGTTTCGAGCAAAATATAGAACATAGTATGAGACTTAGGAAATCATACCGTTTATAAAAAATGGCGGAAGTAATATACAAAATAACTGTCATAAATTAAGATTTATGTACAGATTTCATAGTTTAAGCATGGGGTATTCAAAAGGTCGAAGTTTATAGACGACGATGTGGACAGAAAGAAAATTGCAACAGACTAACTTTCGTTGCGCAGTAGATGTAGAAATGTGTTAAAAAGTATCTCATAATCCATGCTTTCAGTATTTTTTAACGTCGGATTACATCGCTCCATAACAGTCCCATGTAAAGAATTTTTTTAAACGTTGTCGTAAGTTACAATATTACTCCGTTAGAAAACCAACCGGGTGAACTAACTGATCTAGATCATACCATAGCCGAGTGGATAAGACACTGACCGTGATAGATGACTGAAGTGTGAAAGTCCAGGGTTCTGGTCTTCCGTGCGGCTGTCTGGTGTTTTGGGCGGTCTTCTGCAGATGTAACGTGAATACGCGTTAGAAACTCTTAAAAAATCTTCGGCCCAAGAGATACCCCTCTTAGGCAGATAGCCCTCGCGTAGCTTTGCTTTAATCACAAACAAACACACACAAAAAAGTAATTGAACTGACTTTGATTTCTTTTAAGGCAGTCAAAACGTGGCATCATAAATTAAAATTGCATGAGATTGGTAAACTCTGCCATTAAGTTTGTGTCATATCAAAGTTTTAGTTTTGTCGTGGCATTATTAGATTACAAATTTAGAAAATAGAGAGGTATATTAGAAGATCTGTTACGTTAATCTTGAATAAAAAGCAGAATATATCGTGTTAAAAAATATTTCGTGCATAGTGTTTGCGATATTCATCATTTTCCAAAAGGCGTCTTCTAAATAACTGAATGATAAGTAATCCTGCGTCGATATATTTATTCCGCATTAATTTCAACAGAAGAGACTATATATATGAACGTTTCTATCTTTTCTGTTTATTGTTGGAAATTAGCTTATAAAACTAACTGCAAACTATTTTCATCACTGTTATCGTCAATTAGACATAAACAGCCCTTTCAGCTCGAGAAGCCGAGTGAGTTTAACAACTCCTCTGCACCCGAAGTATTTGCAGTAATAATCTAATGTGTCTAGAAAATGAGTTCCAGACATTCATTTAATTGTTTCAAACCCAATTTCATTCGAAAACGCGTCTAATGACGGCTGGGTGTTTTAGGATGGCTAATTTGACCATTGTTTACGAGACGTTAGAGAATACGTTAACTGCCGATATTAAGCCTTATAATATTCAATGCAATATTATATATCTGGAGTGCACGAGTGTTTCTCTAATAAGTCGCATTAATTGACGTGGTGGAAGTGGAGCAGTTGTATCGTGTATTGAATTGAAATTATTTCCTTTCCATGTTTCCAGAAAGCTGATAGTGTGTAAATTAAAACACGAAAGCCAAGCCATGCCAAAAGCATCGTTTGCGAATCCCTTTCTCAGCAAAACGGCCGTAATGCATTCTTGTTCCAGGAAATTGATAAATTATCGATTCTTTGAACAATTATTAGTAAAGAATAACGGATCGTTTTAAGTGCTGTGTTTCCAGGCCCTGATTATCACAGGGTCAACAGGGGATATGGCCCAGGCCCCCCGACTTTGAGGGGCCCCTAAATTATAACAGTATGTGAATTTAGTTTAAGGCTTTTTCTTTTCAATGTAATAAATGCCTATTTTTTTTACAGTTACGAATTTACAAGTTACAAATAGTCAAAATCTTTTTTTTTTTCTTAATTTTACCTCTCCTTAGAAAAAAATATCACAGTAGACTAACGATTTCTGCAAAAAGAAGTGATAAATAGGATGGCTGCAAAATTTTAAGTGATTACGCAGTAAGTTGCCTGAGCCACTGAAATTTTTTAAGCGACTACCCAGCGAGAATGGGGCACCCATAAATAGAAATTTGCTGATTATGATTATTAATATTATAAAAAAGTCAGGCTTTTACTTGTATTTTTAAGTCTTCATTTTTAATAAAGCTTATTTCATAATGTTGATGTTTCATATGTCTATAATGTTCATAAACATTCTCATTTACCTAATATTAGTATATTTCATATTGGATCCATTTAATCATGACAAACATTTATATGCGAACACAGAAAAACTACATAATGCAGTTGTCAGACACAGTAACAACATGTAGGGGGCCCCATTCAGACTTCTGCCCCAGGCCTTAATTTATCATAATCAGGCCCTGTATGTTTTTCAGCTTTCGCTGTCTCTGAAAGGTGTTAAATTTTAAAGCTTTAAGAGGATCTTTTTTTTCTGTCAGTAGTTCAGGTGGTGTACTTCAATCTATTTGTACAGACATTTAAGTAAGAGACTTTTTTTCACTTACACTAGATAAGACAATAAAGTAATGGAAAACTAACGTATAGCATAACTAATAAAACTCATCAATATCATCAATAGAAGGGTTTTCTGCAAGAAGAAGGTAGCTCCAACTATTTAAGTTTCCAGAAAACTGTAAAAAAAAAAAAACCGTGTGGGATTGAACACTAACTAACCAGACAGGCAGCTTCATCTCTTAACTAACACTATGGTGACCAAATGTCCTCAATTTTTGAGGACGCTTTGAATATTGAAAATCATATATTTAGATCCTAATCGCGTTTTGACTGTTAAATGTTGTTGAAATAAAAACATTGAACTATTTCTCCAAGAAAAAATAAAAATAAAATAGGATACTGTATTGCAGTAGTTCTGTTTTTATTTCACTCTTAAAAATTAACCAGCTGCATCAAAATGGCGGAATTTAGTTACCCTTTTTAACCCAAGAGCTGACGATTGGAGCTACATCCTTGTGGTATCAAGCGGAACCTTTTTTTTTTTACCACAAGATTGTACATGCAACTCCAAACACTTATAGAATGAAGCCTGCAGCCAAACCTTTCAAATTTTCCATAGACCCTACAGCTTGAGGTTCAATAGTACAGTAACAATTTGGCTTATAAGCCATATTCATTTTTTTTTAATTACATACAATTAGTTAATGTTTGAAATTTGAGAATAAATCCAGCCTATAAGCTCTGATATTTTTAAAAATAAAAAAAACTTCAGTTAAAAATAATGGATTAAAAAAATAGCATATTTACTTTATGCATTAGTGGCTGTCAAAATAAACCCCATTCTCGTGAGAAGTACAGCATAAGTTGATTAGCTTTCTAGACGTCAGCAGGCAGTTTTTATCAACACATCATGCCCTAATACCTATGATATACCGTTCAACGCAGCTAGTTATTCTTACGGCTAAACCTTAAGATTAAATTTAACATCTGCTCTTTCTATAAAGGGTTCGTACCGGTCCTTAATTTGCTAAAATTCCGAACTGTTGAAAAATTGTCCTAGAATATCCTACTGTTTGAGATTCTCGAGAGAACGTCTTTCCATATTTAATAGAAAACAGGACCGCTTTTAGAATATCAGACCATTTTTAGGACAATATTTCAAAAGTTCGGAATTTGAACAAATAGAGGATCCCTACGAGCCCCTATTAAAGTAAAAAAAAAAAAAAAAACCTCTTTTTGTCATAATAAAGAAAAAAAAATAACACAATTAAAAATGGGGCACCGTTTAATACTTTTGTCGTCGCATGTACTTCCATTCAGTATTATGCTGCAACTCGTATTTAGCAGCTCAGCAAATCGATAGAACCGAAGTGACACATGCATATGCTACTAAATATAAGTGTATTATTCATTTCCACTTGCAAAGGTCACTCTCATATTTGTGTGTGCAGTGCATTGACAATCCAGAATCTCCCGATGGTTCGACGCTTCATTTAACCACGTAAACCATCCTTTCATTTGAGAAAGGTTTTGACAAATGACTGAATATGCAAGGCACTATTTCATAGTCGACAGAAAACTATGTGGAGTAGAGAATTAGGTGCTCACTTCATTGTGTTGGTATCAGATGTACATACACACGAACACTGATAATTTTTGTGATTGATGAGTATGTAGTGTATACTTCTGATGTATCATAAACAAATTTTAATTATTTACTTATAACTATGGTGATAAAATAACTGATACAATAATAGACACTTGGATTATAATTCATTATTTATTTAAAGGGTTTAATAATTTAATTTTTGGATGGGTGATTTATGTTATGCATGTGTTAAGATATATTAGGGTTATTCAATATAACTTGTTCATTTCAAACTGTTGTAATAAACTTACAGTAATTATTAATGATAATAAATAATGTTAACACAGTGATAATACTTTTGCAAACGATTAATTACAACGAGATTTCTCTAACACATTTCTTTTTCAATGCCGCATTATACATAGTATTGATCTTTTCAGTGCCAAATTTACTTTTAATTTTACTTATTATAATTTTCCATTCTGAAAGTCTGAAATGTGTAAAATACACCCACCCATTTTATTCCAGAATAGAAGAAAACTCGAATTTTAACTTATTTTAAATGAAGAAAAACCCATAAATGTTATGATTCTGATTAATATCACTAGCATTGAAAGGGTTAATGATCTACATTTTTGGTCCTTTAAATTGGAAATATATTTTTCCTGCTTAATGTGCTATTTGCAGCATTTTTATGTATTAGATTAACAGAGCTTTAGTAAATGTAAAATATAATACTAATCTGTGGTGTCATTATTATTTAAAGTTTGATATATTGTATTTGATTTACGTATTACGTCATAACGTATTAATGAATATATTATAACGGAATTTAAATATGTGATTGAAATTTAATATAGCATACTCCACAATTAAAATAGTGTGAGTAACATTTGCATATTTGTTACAAAATCAAACAAAATAATTTCTGTGAATTGCACATAATGGCTGACAGTAATCAAATGCGGATTTTCACGGTGTTTAAGGAAAAGACGGTAGCATTTTTTGAATAAAATCACAAGTATGCATAAAATAAAATAAAATAAAACGAAAATTTTATTTATAGATATTCTAAGGCTATCCTGTTCTCAGAAATAGATTATTAGTTAGCCCATGCATATGTTTTGTTACTTAAAAAGTCTTAAGCCGAAATCAGACAAGATCAAATTATTTCTACATCAAGTTTCTTCAAGCATTAAACTATTCATGTCTTTTATATTTTACGCTTAAGATACTAAAAAAATTAAACAGAGTAAATTATAATTCTTAGCATTGAGGATGACTAGTTAATTTGAATCAACTAAAAGTCTTGTAATGTGCTGAGAAACGAGAAAGATTCTTCGAATCGACAATCTCAGTACTTTATTTTACATTAATCTAAGTTTTTTAATAAAGTTTTAATTAAAAAATTTAAATTATTTCTTTGACATCTAAACATTCAAGTGAGAAAAGTAAAAATTTAATGAAAAGACAAGACTACGAAGAAATAAATTTTTGAAAAATCAAAATAATTACTAGAATCGATAACGAGTATTCAATCACGAACTAATGACGTTTAAAAGTAAAGATTCCAATCAATGGATTTCATTTCAGTTCGAAATACGCAAAACTGGGTATGGGAAAACCGTTTGTCAAATAATCTATTTTTTCCCCCCTAAATAGTCATCGTTATCAGAAATAGAAAATTACGCGATAATGATGAAGCCATTTGCAAGGGTGGATAATTATCATTAACCCACTTTGTCACTGTGAACAAGAAAAATAATGTCTCCGATTACAATTTTAAATGTAAATATATTTTTTTCTTAACGCAAATTTGATTTGAAAATCTCAGAACTATATGAGTACAAAAAATGCTACAGGTTTTTAATGCCTAAAATACTTGATTAATTATAGTTTGTGTAGATAAAAGAGGGCAGAAGGAATATCTGAAAATGTTGTATTTTATACTTTGTCATCTTGATACTGAAGAAAAAGAAGTCTGTGAAATGTTTTAGAAATATTATCACGTAAGTACTATTACGCAAGCAGAAAATGACAGCTATCGATTTAATCTGTACTGACTACAAAAGTCATAATATGCATACTTAAAATAACGAAAAGGAAATAATGATTATTTTCTTATGGTACATGCGCAAGATACACAACATACACATGTTCCATACATGTACCATACCATACGCATGTACACATTTATCGATGAAATCACAGTTGTATGCAAAAAAAAAGCAACATAAACTTGCGTTTTAATTTTGAATCCTTGATTTTGGAGACTGCTTATTTAAACTATATAAGTTACTTTCTTTCAGTCTACATCAATGTTTGAATATGGGGTTATTGCCTCATAAGGTTATCGAAATATTTTAAAATCCAAAGGCCAAATTAAAGGCTAAAATCGACGCACGGCTGACGACGTGCGGCTGAGCACGCACCACACTCTCAGACCGTGCTGCAGAAGACTTCTACATAGGTTTCTTGGTGCGACTCCTTGGAGTAATCAGTCCAGTAGCCATGCAGCAAATAAAAGTTAGAGTTTTCGATTTCCCTGTGGCTCAAGAGACTTTTTAATCATTTTATTAAGGATCTGATAGCTTCACAAGTTTCTTTCACATTTTACTACTTCTTGAATGTAGAAAAAAATATATTTTTTTTCTTGTAAGGTAAGTATAAAAAAATTATTTCCTTCTTTCATTCATTATGTATTTCATTTATAAAAACTCCGGAAACTCCCCCCGGTAGTCCAGGTATAAAAAACAAATATCATGTAGCAGTTTACAACATTTTAATTCTGCTCATTTTCCTTTTTTCATCAAATTTTTTTTGTCAAAGTTTGATGAGTTTTATCGAGTGACAGTTTATTTGATATTATCGTATTTGGCCTATTCTCTTTCTAATGTTAATTAAGGTAGAAGAAAACATGTACTAACTAGGATTAACTCAGTGAGTAGTTGTAACACTTTTCTTTTCAAAAGTATGCATAAGATGTCTCATTAACCGTAGAACGAGAACTACTTTTGGCCATAGTAATTCTAATGATTTTTTTTGCAACTTGTACATGCATACAATTGTGTGGGAAATATCGCTCCGAGAAAAAAAAATGGCTTAGGAAGACCCGAAGGAATTCATCTTACTTTCGCAGCAGTATTTATTAAAATCCATCTTGTACGAATTCAAGATACTCCGTTAAGTACAGAAACAAATTTTATGCGTCATGAACATGGGGTCTCGCCAACAGTTAAATACAGAAACTTTCCATGATGATCCCATTTTACGTTTGACAAAACTTTATCAGGCTTCAAAATATTGGAAGCAATCCAAATTATGCTGTAATAGAGTAAGGCTTTTGACTAAATTTCAGATGGACATTTATCTTTTACTTTTTACTTTGAAATCACTAACGTAAGTTTCATGGCGTGAAGTAAAGCATTTTCATCATGAATAAAGAATATGCATGTTGATGACAAATGTACTAACGCAACTAACTTTTTACAAATTAGCCCGGTGTAATGTCGACTTCACATTTAATTTAATTTAATTTTTTAATCTAAAGAGAGAAAAAATGGGGACTTTTTAAACACTTTGGCTTTATGCGCTGGTTTAAACTTGATTCACTTTACCTGTACCTTCCTTAATTATTACAGAGAACTGGAATAAGTTCTCCTCATCAGTTCTTTGAAAGTTATAAAAGTTTCTTGAAATCAGTAAGAAGTATATGCATTTAAAAAGTATTTTGCAACGTAAATAAGATTAATTTAAGGATGATGATATGATTAATTAAAAACCTATTGGAAATTTACCTGTTTTAACTGTATAAGTTGCTTTCTTTTTATCAATAAACTTTAGTTAAACATATCTTGTGAGTCTGAGTATCATTCCAAAATAAAAACGTTTTATAAGTTAAAAAAAATATTTATATGACAATTTCCTCTAAAAGTTTCTAAGGTTCCAAAGTTCCAGTCTGTCAGCGTTACGTTACATGTGTTGTTTAAAAAAGCCTTACAGGAATAATGAAATAGAAGACGCTTGCGAAGTACAGAAATAAATGTTAAACAAAAATTATATTGCATAAAGTTACATATAAAAATCCTTCAGAAGTAAATTTGATCCTTAAGTTCACCTATAACCCTTAAAGTTCACCTATAACCTTTAAAGTTCACCTATAACCTCATGTAAAATAACATAAACAAGGTAAAAAAGGCATGTTTAATAGTAGTTTAAACTAAAAGCGTGCTAAAATGCAGAAAGAATTAAAAAAAGAAAGATGAAATCAAAATCATTCAGAAGTAAATTTGATCCTAGTTCACCTATAACCTCATGTAAAATCATATAAACAAGGTTAAAAAAGGCATGTTTGATATTGTTGAAGCTGAACGAATTTAAAAGAAAGGGTGAAAAGATCTGTAAAAAAAAATCTGCAGTAGTAGATAAGGATAAATTATATTTTCGACAAATGTACAGTGAGAAAACAAGCATATTTAATTAACAAACAAAAACAACAAAAAAAGGAGTCGTTTTAATTCTGCAAGTGTTTTATAATTGTATGCAGCAAATTTTGGCTCATTAAAATTTAACCCTCTAGTCACCGAATTATGAAAAATCAGAGAAAAAAAATCTGTCTAGCATTTAATGCATCTGAAATACTATTATAAATCATGCAAAAATATTTTTTTCTAATGTCGATTAATATTAGATTTTTCTAATATTAATTTCTGCATTTTTGGAGCATTTTGTTATGCTAAAATTAATTTAAAAGGATGCACATATTAGGTAAAGGTTGAGGAATAAGAAAAAAACTGTACTTACCTTAAAAAGAAAAAAAACGGTTAAAAAGCAGCGTAAATATTTTCTTAATTTTTCTCCTTAAACAATGAAGCGAAAACTGTAAAAAATGATCTAAATTGACTAGTACTGCAATCTAGGCACGATTTATGCATCTAGTTAAGAGCCTCATATACTTTCTACACGAATTAATGATATTGATATCACTAAAAGAAAAAAATACTAAATTTAATTGTTTTCTCTCTAAATATCGCTATTTGGAGTAGAAGCCTCATATGAGGTTCAGGGTGACGAGAGGGTTAACGAAAGATTCGAAACTGAAAAGCTACCCAATCGTCTCAGTTGAAATTTAAATTCAACATGTCAGATAAAATCACAATAGAAGTTTTTATATTTTTTTCAATGTTTTAAAGATTGATATAACTATATAAAATTTAGTTATATAGTTATATCAATTATAGCACAAATCTATAAGAGTTGTGTCCGATAAATTTTTAAATTCTAAGCCATATTGCTATTAAAGTAATTTAAAGATTGATATAACTATATAAAATTTAGTTATATAGTTATATCAATTATATAAAATTTAAAAATTTAATTCATATAACCATAATTTAAATTATTAAGCCATATTGCTATTAAAGCAATAGATATAATTAAATTTTACATATGCAAAAATAATAAATAATCCTAAAGCTAAAAAATAAGCCTCTTTTGAATCACAATTCTTTTTTTTCAAATTACTTGTAAACTAAACTAAATAAAGCTTTTAAATATATGAATACACAGGTGCATACATAAGTATTATTTCATTTGAATAAGCAAGGTTTAAGTCTTCCCAAAGTAAAACTCGGTTGGCATTCTGATCATACTTTTCGACAATATCAGCTCATATAGAACCTTTAAAAAATATCTCCTCCCCACGGATGTGATACTAGAATCTTTTATATACCAAAGTAAGGCCATGTATCATTTTCCCCATATTTTACAAAGACTCAACATGAGCTTGACAGGTATCTAGACCAGACTTCGATCGATTGCACATCCATGTGTTATCGATTACAAGAACTGACATAGATTATGATTACGATTACTACCAATCTATACAAAGTTATGAGGAGCAAATATTAATTTAGCAATAAGTATATAAGCTTGATCTTAATGAAATTGAAAATCAAGAAAGTTGAAGAATAATGCAAAATTATCAAAATCCTATTTTAGTGAGCGATTACAGTCGTTTGTAATCGGGAAGAAGTCTGATTTAGACCAGTGGTTCTCAAACTTTTTCTCCTAACGAATCCCCTCCTAAAATCTGAAAGAATTTGGCGAACCATTTGTGCAGTAACAGTAAGTATACTAGTATGTTGATTTCGCGAACTCCCGTGTACACCTCACGAGCACCTGAGGGTTCGCGAACAGCCGGTTGGGAACCGATGATCTAGACCAGGGATTCTTAAACTTTTTGGTATGGGGACACCATACTACTTTCGAAAATTTTATGGGACCCCAAAAGCATTGCGCAAATGCGATACGCGTGTGTGTGAAACTGTAAGTTTCTTCACTTGTACTGTAATATACTATTGCAGTTTTAGGCCATTAATTTTGATTTTTAATTTTAAGATGTAGAAAGATGTGAAATTTTTAAATAAGTAACAAACTTATTAATATAATACAATTACAAAAATAAATTCAATTATTTGGGTAAATTCAAACATTAACTATAGTCCGTCCATTAAGTGTAGCCACTTGGAAGGTCACTACTGAGGAAACCCACCTACTTCCAACATAGTATATGTGAGGATTAAGTATCAACGGGAAGAGTGTGACTGTTTCATTTTTAATTATATTATCAAATCTTGGAAAACAGTCAACATCGCGGGACAAAGATTTGATCGACACTTTGATTCTACGGTGGATATAGACGAAAAATGTCGTTAAATTATTATAATAAGTTAAAGAAGAATCAAAATTGCTAAAATATTTGGTGACATCTGCAGCAGCTCCCGCGACCCCAGTTATGTTCGCTACCCACAGTTCGAGAAACTCTGATCTAGAAGATAGTCCATTTCCTCTTATACTCGTTATCTCCCATGTATCGGCAGCAAAGGATTTTGTGATCCGCACTGGCGGCTCCATCAAATATCGAGTCCCTGGTGGGCCTTTGATAAAATACTGCATAAAAAAGTCACATGGTGTTGTGTCTGTAGATATAGGAGGCGATCTCGAACACGTTTCGTCATCAGAATCAGTGCAAGCTTTCACACTGTGAGGGATAAATTAATTCCTTCAGATATTCTCTCCCGTCATTTAGGATGTGGTAGAACTTCATCTTGTTGAAAAATGAAATGTTGGGTGCTCTAGCTATGATATTAACAAAATCCGCGGCATGTCATTATAAAGCGTCCGTTGCAGTTATAGTCCCGTTATTCCGAGAAGAAAAATAGTCCATGAGGTTTTCTTCAGCGTATGGCAGCGAATGCGCTTAACTTTTGAGAATTTTTGTTCGATGATTCGTCGAGAGTTTTCTGAACACCAGATTCCACTATTGTGTCCTCTGACTTTGCTGCGAACTTAAAATATTAGGACTCACGGAAACGGTGGATTTTTAAATCTAAACTTTGAGTATCTAATAGCAACCAGTGTGACTTACCCTTTTATAAACACACTACACACCGAAAAAGAAAAAAAAGCAATGGAGTATAATTTTTTCTGAGACTTTCATAAATCTCTAATGAAACACATATTATATTTTAACGAAAAGCTTTACATTATATTTACGTGGTATCGAAAGATAGACAATAATTAAATAAGTGCAGATCGTTTTTCAAAACTCTATTAGCCATTTTCAAATCTCAAGTTATTGGCGTATGACGTTGGAATAGAATAAAACATAGTACTGCAAAGGTAAATGAAAATTTGTTTACTTTTTAACGTGGTTGAACATTCAACAAATGTTACTATAGATTATTATTCGCACATTTTTGTTTTACCTAATTATGTGAGCTAGGTCTCATTTTAAAATAAATCGAAATGTCTTGAACCAAACATCTATTAGTTTTTCTTTTATTGAAGCCAAGTAATTCGTCCGTATGTTTTTCTAAATTTAATTTGAATATATTTTATCCCTGACACGGAGAAGGTAAAATCAGTTTTTATTTTAATTTCAATTTAAAACAAACATGGTAATCTCATTTTGCGTATCTGGAAATAAAGTGTTTTGCTCCACTATTTAGAATAGAATTTATTTTCTGAAACAAATGGACATTTCACTATAAATATATACACTGTATTAAATATCTGTAATTTTACAACACACTGCGCTGTATCTAATTTACAACACGTGCAGTATAAAGAAATTCAAGCACACCGTGCTTGATTTTTTAAATTCAGGGTGGCACTTCTGGCGATCATGTGACATTCATAGCGAATCAGAATACCGGGTGCCATTATCAGTGAACTAAGCTTGGATTCCAGTATATTTGATCTTTGGCACGAGGTCATGGTTTGATGTTCTGTTAAATCTGAAGACAGGCGTTTAGCAATTTTATCGTCGTTTGTTGGTAAAATAGATGTTTGGAATTGGAAAATGTTTCGTGTTATGAAAGTAAAGGAATGAAATATTTTATTCTGTGAAAAGAAAATGTGTGTTTTTGTAAGAAATATGGTGCAGGTATGGGAACTTCTGGTTCCAATATAAAACTAAATAAAGGAAAACATGTTGGTTTTACGTTATAAGCCGGTGGATATTAGGAACAGGAGAGCATTAGTGACATTTCTGGGCAGTTAATTACAAAAAATTAAAGGTAAGTGCTTTTTTAAATGAATCTTTACCATGTTCAATGTTTTTAATGTGAATTTTAAATTGATATTTGATATTTTTATGTTTTCGTTTAATGCTATTACGTGCTATTCTAATCATACTGACTTTATATCCACCGATGTTTTTTGGAATTGAAAACGGGCCAGTGTTTGCCCAGTTTACATTAGCTGTACAACTAGGCTGCTTAATCCACTGTAGTGTTTTTAGGTTAAAACGATCCACTTTTTGTTCATTTTAAATTACCTGTTGCTGAATTTTCAGACGCTTTTTAGGTTTAATATGGACCGGTGTATTTTGTTATTTGGATGTGCTTCTGTTAATGGAATTTATGTGCAATTTTAATTCGTTAAAATTCTTTGAGTTTGCTTTGCAGATCGTGCAAAATGGTTGGCGACAGTAGTTGGGGCTTAGCGACTGACAAGCTCCAGCGACTGTCACCGTGTTTACATGGGACTTGCACCGTCTTGGTCGATTTTACTATTTATAGTATTGAATTTTAATATTATAACAGAGCCTGACTATAACATTTTGTGTCCGGAGCACTTTCCAAATTTTGTGCCCCTATACATATAGCTGGTCAACTTTTTTTGCTGCCTCTATAAATCTCTAAATTAAATTTATTGGCCTATTTCTGCATGTGTGCCCAGGGCACATGCCCCAAGTGCCCGTGCGATAATCAGGGCCTGCATTACAACCCTTATATTAAAGGTGTAGAAAATTTATATTTAATTTAAAAGAGGATATTAATCAAACCATGAAAAACACCAGTACATTTAATCTAATATTAGCACAATTCTTAAACTTTATCAAACTTAATTTCTGAACTTAGCTTTTTTTTTTTTAAAGTTTTATAATTTGAAGCTTGGTTCTTTAACTGTACTTAAAATTGATATTTAATTAGATGTACTTAATAATAAATAATAAAAATATTTACTCGATTAAAAAATATACACGGAGTAAATTAAGTTTTGGAATGAAATAATAAAAGGTAGACTATTTTAAAACTCTTAAAGTATTGATGACTGGATTCTGTTTCTTGGATGATTTTTCTGTATAATGCCATGTATTTTTAGAAATTGTTAAATGTCCTACATACACAAATCATATTTTGAATTATATTTAAAATTATTTACTCTTATTTTTAACTATTGATTATCACAAGTAATTTATTGTTCTTCAAAAAAGTGTTGAGCATATGAAAATTTTCATCATTTTGTGCATTTATTCTAAAATGCTAAAAAATTTATGCTAAATTTCAGGGATCATACTTAAATTTTTATTACAGTATTTTCTTTTCAGGGGGGGGGGGGTGGATTCACAATTTTTATTTAAATTACCAAAATATATTTTTATACAAACAGAATTTTATCTTAATTATGGGAAAAGGGGTTAAATTAAATACAGATTTTCTTTAATGAAAACATTTTTTGAACTACGCTAAGATGTTTTTCATGCAGTTTAACTCTATGCAGGACCTGACTAAAACATTTTTGTGTCTAGGACATTTTTCAAGTTTTGTGCACCTATACATATTTTGTGTCTTTGTATAATTAGTCTAAACTCAATTTTTGGCTTCTATCTGCATGTAATGCCCAGGGTACGGACCCAAAGTGCTCGTACAATAATCAGGAACTGGCTGCATAATCACTGTGTTTCAGTTGAGGCTGCATAAAACATATATGCTGAAATTTGAATTTTGACTCATATTATACGAGTGTTTCTGAAGGGTTATTAAGTGTTTCATTGTACCCTGAGTATACAGGGTACAATGAAACACTGTCAACCTTCACCTTTTGAAATTTTTTTATCCATAAAGATGCTGTTTAGAAACTCATAAAAATTAATTTAGATGGGGAAAAGAGTAGGTTAAAATTGTCATTAATTTTATTATTGTACATGCAAATTTGTGAACAGGGAAAAAAAGGAGTGAATTTTGTTTCATTGTACCCCAATTTCCCCCACTTACCGCTGCGAGCCATTATTTTCACTCATGATAAAAATTAAAACTAGTTTAAGAACGCAAATTACATATGCTCATTTAGAGGATCAATTAAGGTTTTGCGTTACGAAGCTTCATTAAAATACTAATTGCTTTCAAGCTAGAAACAAATGCAAAAATTCCACTAACTTAAATTTTCCATTTTATTTTAAAATTATTTTAGGAGTTGTTGCTATATTGCTTTTTTTTAAAATTAAATCTTTTTTCTATTGTATTTCTTCATATAATGTAATAAATTTATTTAAAAGTGATTCGACTTTATTATTTTTATTTGAATTGCTATTTAAATATGCAGTTGTCTTTTAAAATTTAAAAATCTGAATATATATGTGTGTGTGTATGTGCTGCTACAGGTATACAAAGTAGGGGTTGCACAATGCAACCAAAAAAAACTGGTGCGTGCGAGTGAAAATTTCATTTGCTTCCGAAAATTTGAAAATATAAGAAAAGTGTGGCGCCACCTAATTTTTTTCAGTTCCACTAAATATTTGAATTCTATTTGCATCCCCCTGCACTAATAAATGTATAGAAATATAAAAAATTATATTTCAAAAATTATATTCATAACAGCAATATCTATAAACCTGTAATTAAAAAAATAATTATTAATGATTAATGGTATAATAAGGTATTACTCGTATGGAAATACAAAAATCTTTTATATTGTTACTTTTTATGCCAAATAATAATGATTTTTTTGTAATATTTCTACGTAATGCAATGAATTGTTAAAATTATACAAAAACTATTATAATTTCATAGGTACGTCGACTCATACGGCCTCCTATTACCGCCCAATTTACATGTGGATTTCAATGGTAAAAAGGTTCCGCATCTCTAGAGGCTAGAATATGTCGGGATGTTCAAGAGAAGAACGACCAGCTCGCAACCACCTAAAGCAACCATTCAGAGTCAGGAAGCAGTATTGCTTAAGGAGCAGGACCAATTACCACTGGAACTCGACTGTCTCAATACCAGGTATGAAATTTTGCTGTGAGGCTTGTAAATATGTAAGCCAGCCTATTAACCCCTACCCCTTTTTCTTCACCTCTCTTTTTTTTTAAACCTTTAGAATCTGAATATTAATGCATGGCCATGCACGTTTATTTTAAATGATGAGTTTTTAATAATTTATTGATTGTTTTACATCAAATAAAATTCATTAAAATGTTTTAGTAAAAGAGGATTTGATTACGGTGATCTTTCTGTGGTTTGTAAAATATGTCAATTTGGGACAAGATATGTATAAACAAGAAATGAAGTTTACATTACAGATTTCTTTGAGGAATTAATTTAAAACAAAATTCTAGTTTAATGTTATGCATCTTACAAACGTCAGTTAATTGCATATTTTTCTGCTGATGTTGATTTTTTTCTTTAGGAAAGGAGTTTTCGAATTAATATGTTTTTTTTTTTTTTTTTTTTTTGGCCATGCAACCACTCTCAGAATTTAACATACAGATAATCATAAGTTCAATGTGTAATAATTTCATAAGACACTAACAGTTTTTTCTTTCAGAAGTAAAATTTTAAAAACATGCTTATATTATTTATTAACAAAAATACTTTATATTTAGTATACTTCCTTCTTCAATAACTAAAAATTTTAATTGAAATGAAATAATTTAAACATAAAAAATGTTCTTCAGTAAAGAATAATATTCACATTGATTGATTTAAATAATTCCTGTGTCAGAACAATCCATTTTAAATGTTTCAGAAATGACATCAGATTTCAAAAAAAAAAAAAAAAAAAAAAAAAAAAGGAAAAAGAAAACAAAAAAGAAGGAAATAAATTTTATATAGTATTTATGTATATGCATACAAGGTAAGTGAATGAAACTGTATAATTTAAAAAAGTTACTCTAAAGAAAGAAAAAGGGAGGCAGTTTTGACCATCACTGTTGTCAATCTAGAGAGTGGAAAATAAGTTATGGAATACTGGGTTGGGTGAACAATGCGTGTGTGCCCTAAAAGTCGAACTAAAGGAAAGGCAGTCTTGTGCTTTCAGTGTTATAAATATAATTTGTGACTGTACCTAAAAACAAAGAATATTTTAGAGTAACCTCCCAAATACTTTTCAAGCATTAAAAGAAAGGATTCAGCATGCTGTGTCCACAATAACGCTAAGAATGCTGTGCACTTTTATAGGCAGCTTTGCAATGAGACTGCAAGAATGTGTGTGGGAAAATAGAGGACTTTTTGGAAATTATTTTCCAAAAATGAACGATTCTGTACCTACACAATATCTTCATTCATGTGGATTACGCTGCTTCATCACTATATTTTACAAAAGATGATTTTTAGAATGTTATTAGTTTTAAGAAATTATTTCATTCCATTGGCTCACCTTGTATATACAGTGGAACGTCAAAAATCCACCAAATATTACAGATGTATTTTCGCAGTTCAATGCCTTTATGTTGAGGAATCTCAACATAGCACATATTTTATGCATTCTTTTAAAAATGAAACCAGCATAACACCTGATTTTTGCATGACGTTATATATTGTTATTTTGTATTTAATAATAAAATTTTCACAGTTTAACATTTTTAAATATTTTATTTGGATAAAGATTTTCAAAAATATCGATAAGTGTTTATATTAACAAATTTCAGCTAACCCATTTATGCCTAGTGTTTCTTTTTTGGGGTGGCATTTTCGCTATCAGTCAAAAACGTTATTAATTTTCCCTAGCCTTTATTCACGAGTCTTGAACCTCAATTTCACAAAATATTTTAACATGACCTAGTAGGATGTTGACATTTCAATTATTAGGCATAATCATTTTAAAAGAAATCATCCCTTGTTCAAGAAGTATACATCAGAAATTTATCCATCATTGCTGGTATTAGCAAAAATCGAAGAAAGTTGCAAAAATATCTGGGCACAAATGGGTTAATGAAATCAGTTGAAATATTGAAATAGTAGCCAAAAAAGAAAAGAATGGCACATTTTTTGGGATTTATTTATTTTCTGATGACGTGTTTTTGTTTTATCCTAGGCATCTGAAAAATCTTAGGCATCAGTTTGATCAAAGAGAAGACTGAATAAGTTATGTTGTATGTGGTGTAAAATATTAAGATGAAATATAAAAACTTATGTAGCTTTATATACTGTATATGGAAAGTCAATAAATTTCTAATGTTTTACATTTCATTTGTTATTTAATGCTTTTTTTCAGTTTATTTAAAAGCTAACATTTTATTAAATCAAAAATAATTAAGAACTTTGTAAAATAATACACATAAAAGGGTATTTATCCAGGACAATCCCTTTGGTTGGTACAAAAAAGTGTACTTTTCTACAGCATCAAGAAAGTCAACCCCAGTCAGAAAGAATAGCCTTTTACTTGTGCAGATGACTGACTTTTTGTAACTGAAGAAGAGTGGACTTTTTTTGTATTACTCAAAATGATGGACCTCAATTTGTATCTCTTATGAGTTATTTTACAAACTTTTTAATTACTTTTACCTTTTCACCACCAGATTTTTGTTGAGTGCTTTTGTTATTTTATTAAATTACTTTACTTGTGATTGTTTTGAATATATTAATTTATATTTAATAAAAAAATCTTATCGTAAGCAATTTTAATAAATATGACTTTTAATTTGAAACTACCAAAATTATTCTAGATAAATAATTTCAATGCAATTTGTAAATTAACTACTAATTTATATAATGATAAGTTTTATTCATCTATTAAACTATAAATTAAAAGCAGTATACTGACTTTTTCAAAGAACAGCATGAAATTTTGTCCTGCCATATCTTTATTTATATCTTTACTTTAGAACTTAAAGGCCTGTGTTTGTTCCAAGAAAGTAAAATAAAAAATAAATAGTACATTAAATCATTAGTACATCAACCATTATGCTTAATTTACCTTTTCAAGAAGTATTCTTTAAATATCTGGATTTGTGGAAGAAGATATTAATAAGAGAAAGTATGTATAAATTTAGCTGAGTGACATAGTAAAAAAACAAAACACTGAAGCAACTTAACTCTAGAAATACAACGGGCCTGCCTTTTACGGGTATGTATAAAACAACTCCATACAAACAAATTTTTGAAAAAATATGTTTGCATGATCTTAACTATAACTTGGCCCTGTGAATAAGAGGAACCTTAGTCCCTTTACAAGTCAAGAATTATTAATCCCCCCCCCCTTTCAAGATTGGATGTAAGTTTGCTTACTTAGTTATTAAAATAAATTAATTTCAAAGCTATGTTCACGAGACTTTAATTTTACGTGTTTGTTAAAAATAGTATAAATTTAAGTATCAAGCTATTACACACTCACAAAAGTTCTTTTTTAAAGTTATAGTCTCCTATAGCTATGCATCACTATAACATTAACATATTAGACATAGAGGTGACTGTGAGTTTGCAAATATTTTATTTTAATAGCAAATGATCTCAGTTTCAAGAATGAAAATCTCGTTTCGAAAAGTTTCAACAACAAAAGTATTTATTGCAGATCTTTCTGGCTTTTTAAAGGAGCAATATTTTTCTACATATTTTAAATGGTTGTGCAAAATTTCTAACTACTTCAGAGTTAGAGAAAAAAGTTTTCATTTAAAAACAGTGTAAGTTTAATACTGAGCAAATCGGGGTAAATTTGTTTGAAAATTAATTGTAAATGTGTAGGATAAAAGAAAATTATTTAAAAACCGTGTAAACATGAAACCGTATAAATTGAGTACCGAGCATACCGAAGAATAGCCATAAATTTGCTTGAAATGTAATTGTAAATTGTAGTATCCAATAAATAAAATTTAAAATAAAAACCCTCTAAAATAAGTTTTCATTTAAAAACAGTGTAAATTGAATACCGTGCTAATCGAGGGATAAGTGTAAATTTGTTTAAAAATTAATTGTAAATGTGTAGGATTTAACAAAACTGAAAAAAAAATTCATTCGAAAAACCGTATAAACACGAAACCTGCAAATTTGTTTGAAATGTAATGTTAAATTGTATAGGACCCAATAAATAAATTAATAAAAAACTCTAAAATAAGTTCTCATTTAAAAACAGTGTAAACTGAGTACCCGTGCTAATCGAAGGATGGGAGTAAGTTTGTTTCAAAATTAATTGTAAACCATAGGATAAGGAAAAAAAAAGCCTTTTAAAAAATCATTTTGTAACCTTATAAAAGCGAAACCGTGTAAAACTGAGTACCGTGCATAATGAAGGATAGTTCTGTAAATTTCTTTGATATGTAATTGTAAATTGTAGAATCCAATAAATAAAATTTAAAAAACCTGTAAAATAAGTTTTAATTTAAAAACAGTGTAAATTGAGTACCGTGCAAATCGAGGGATATGTGTGAATTTGTCTGAAAATTAATTGTAAATGTGTAGGATTTAAAAAAAAAACATGTAAAACCGTGTAAACGCGAAATCGTGTAAATTGAGTAAAGTGACTATGGAAGATAGCTGTAAATTTGATTGAAATGTAATTGTAAATTGTAGGATCCCATAAATAATATTAAAAAAAACTAACGTTTTCATTTGAAAACCGCGTAAATTGAGTACCGAGCAAATAGAGGGATAGCTGTAAATTTGTTTGAAAAGTAATTGTAAATGTGTATGATGTACACACACAATAAAATAAAAGTTTTCATTTAAAAACGTGTAAATTGAGTGCCGTGCAAATCGAGGGACAGGTATAAATTTTTGCTCAAAACGTAATTATAAATGCATGTGTACAGAAAAATTGCATCAGGCTAAAACTTACACAGAAGTTCAGTACAATTCCATATAAGTACTTGAAAATTCAAGAACTGTAAAAATACACAACAGTGCTTGAAAAATCAGGCGCTGTAATTTTATAGCATGGTGTTGTAAATTTACATAAGTGCTCGAAAAATGAGGTGCTTTAATTTTACAACACAGTGTTGTAAATTCACATAGATGCTTGAAAAATGAAGTGTTGTAATTTTACAACACAGTGTTGTGAATTTACATAGGTACTTGAAAATGATGTGCTGTAATTTTACAACACGGTGCTGTAAATTTACAGCACATGTGCTGTTGTGCCACCGTGCCATCGTGCCAACTATTTACAACACGGTGTTGTAAATTTACAACACAGTGCTTGAAAATTCAAAGTGCTTGAAATTTACAGCACATGTGTTGGCGTTATGATTACCAGCACACTGTGCTGTAATTTAGCATGGTTTTTTCTTATAGTGAGTTCACGCATCTCGTTTAAAATCGATCACACTCTTTTTAACTAAGTATTTTATAAACGAGTATTTACTGATAAAATGTGGAAACTTAATTTACGGACTTTTAAAAGGAAATTGGATAAGACGCAGAAGTAGAAGGTACATACCTTACGCAATAATAATTATAACAAGAAAGATAAATCATGTAAAACACATCGATTATAATGAACGTTTCAACACAATTTTGTTTTTTGAAAAAATATGACCGTATAACGAAAATTCTAAAACAATCATTGTAAGGTACTTCTTTAAATTTATGCCATCAGAGAATAATCAACTGTTGAAGTTTGTTTTGTTATCCTATGCTTTAATTTGTGTTAAAATCAATAGTAAATGTGAGAAATAGCCAAAAGTTGCATTTTGTAGCATGCATGTAATCAGTTTGCGGGAACTGGTAATTAAATTCTGATTTATAAATAGCAGAATTTGGTATTATGACGCCAAATTCACACGATATCACCAAGAGTTTTAGACTTATTTTTAGAATCAAATTTAGCAGTATATCGATTAACCCCTTAAGCGGTTTGCCCGTACAGTGTACGTGCTACCCAAAATTGGCCTCAACTGGTTTGCCCGTATAGTGTACGGGCATCGATATTTTCTCCTTTCCTTTTCTGATTTGCCCGCATATTTCATTATTGTGAAGAGACTATTTAGTATTAATATTTTTCAATAGATGGTGTGGCTTGTCAATGTAACTGAAATGCTTTTCATCCGGGTTTTTCTTCCTAGCGAGACAGCGGGAATATTTCATCAATTTGCCTTTCAAAATATGCCTTTTTTGGAAGCATTTCGGTAAAAAAATTGACCGCTTAAAGGGTTAAAGTATGAAAACTTGGCGAATATTAACCCTTTAGCGTCCGGCGATTTTCATCACGCTCTTGAATATTTGTTGACGCAGACAGTCATAAATGAATTCCCGACAATTGTAGGGCATGAAGAAAGAATTTTATTTCCTAAAAATATGAATAAAGCAGTGAAAGATTCACATTCTACTTAGTTTTCATCGCTGAGTATTTTGTCTAAACCAAATTTATTGTTCGAGAAATTTATATAGGAAATAAAATGATACTTATGTGTTTTTGCAATCGCAAAATTTCAAGACCGTCCTAGTAAAGTTTTCCCACGCTAATTTTCAAATTTTATTGGAACATTTACAAACACTATAACCATCTTCAAAATGGTAACCGATAATTTAAATTACACAATACACATATACAGGCTTAGACTCTAGCCATTTACCAGGCGGCTAGCATCAGTACGGTCCTTTATATAATAATTCAAAATTCAATCTTTAGAAAAAACGCGCATACTTATTTTATTTTCTAGCCCGTGTTCTTTTAACAGTTCGCTCATTTATTAAAGTAACGGGTGCGTTTATAATCTTTACTGCTCCCATGGGGAAAAAGCACATCCGCCACAGGAGTGGTGATGTTGCTGGAATAAATACACTTTTTCAACTTAAATTAATGAGAGTCTTCAAATTTTAGTCTTAATAATGCATCAACATTACTATGTTGACTGCCTTTCCGATATGTAATTGTCATGTTATAACGTTGCAGGGCTAAAGCCCACCGAGATAGCTTAGCACCATGGGGCGCACTTCTCGTTAAATACGTCAGAGGATTATGGTCTGAAACTATTTGAATTTCAGATCCAAATATCCAGGTGTCAAATTTCTTTAATGCTTCCAGAACACAAAAAGCTTCTCTTTCAATGGTCGCCCACTTTATTTGACTCGTGCTTAGTTTTTTACTGAAAAATGCAATAGGTAATTCTTTTCCATTGTCATCACGTTGAGCTAAGCATGCCCCAATTGCAGTGGCCGAGGCATCTGTGTATAATTGTAAAGGTTTCTCAAGGTCTGGAGTGTGTAATGAAGGCATTTTTATCAGTTCCTGTTTGAGCTTTGTAAATGCTTTATCCGCCTCCGAACTCCACGGTATCTTAATTGGAACGCTTTTCTTCGTCAGGTTTGTCAACGGTAATACGATTTGTGAAAACTGAGGTATATAGTCACGATAGTAACTAGCCAGCCCAATCAAACTTCTCAACTCTTTCTTAGTGGTGGGTCTTGCTAACTTTCGTATAATTTCAACCTTTTCTGGATCCGGGGAATGTTGTCCCGATCCAACTACATGACCTAGAAATTTCACATGGGGTTTTCCAAATTCGCACTTTCCCAAATTTACTGTCAGACCTACTTCCTTCAAGGTCTTGAAAACATTGTCTATATGAACCAAATGTTCATCCCATGTGCTAGAAAATATAGCCACATCGTCGATATATGAACGGCAGTATTCTCTATGTGCGATCAAAGCCTTATCCATTGATTTTTGAAACGTTCCTCCAGAATTTTTCATTCCAAAGGGCATGACATTCCACTGGTAATGACCTGAGTGGGTTACAAATGCGGTATAATGCTTTGAATTTTCCTTCATAGGAATTTGCCAGTATCCTTTGGTAAGGTCTATGACTGTAATAAATGATGCCTTTCCCACCTCATATATTAAGTCATTGGCTATTTTCATAGGGTACACGTCTGGTATAGTAAAACTATTTAATAATCTGAAGTCGACACATAATCTGACACTTCCATCTTTCTTGGCAACGCAAACCACAGGATGAGCCCATTCGCTATCACTGTGTTCAATTAGACCCAGGTCTAACAGTTCTTGAATCTGTCGATCCACTTCTTGATGCAAACTAATAGGTATTCGGTATGGTTTAAGTCTCTTTGGTGTACAATCTCCTGTAACCCTAACAGAGTGACCTTCTACCCTAGCGCGGCCAGGTTTAGCACTAAACACACCTGCATATTTTTTAAGTACATGAAATAATTCCTGTACTTGCTTATTCGTTAACTTGGCATTCTCAAGGTATGTCCTAATATCTTCTATGCTTTTACTTTGTGCATCAGTAGGTGCATAATGAATGGTCCCGAAATCTTCGTCTAACTCAAAAATCATACCAACATGATTTACTCTTTGAATATATGGACGCACTTTGTTCACATGAAATTCTCTGATACTTCCGTCTTCCATTTCAACCTTTACAGATTGTGGTCTGGTAATCTGCGTAAATGTTCCGGGGCCGATCCAGGTGTTTAAAAGCTTATGCGAGGATGACGGTCTCAATATTAAAACATTATCGCCCACTGCAAATGACTTTTCTTTTGACCGGAGGTTATATCTGGAGACATATTCTTCCTGAGCCTTCTTGCTATTCTCAGAAGCGAATTCGTGAGCCCTTTTCAAACTCTCCACCAAGTTTTGCAAATATTCCGTAATTGGACGTGAGGCGGTCGTTGGAATCTGTCGTTCACCTGTCCAAATATCTTTTAACAACGCTAAAGGTCCTGGAGGTAATCTTCCATATACCAATTGATAAGGTGACAATCCGGTAGTGCTGTGAGGCACTTCTCTATATGCAAACATAAGATACGGGAGGTGAATGTCCCAATCTTTATCATATTCTTGTATAATTTTATTCAACATATCCTTCAGAGTTCTATTCCAGCGCTCGACTGCTCCCATACTCTCAGGATGTCCTGGAGTGGAAAAGCGGGGTGAAACGCCTAACAAGTTCTCAAATGCCTGAGTTAACTTGGAAGTAAAGTTTGTACCTTGATCTGTGCAGATCATTTTAGGAAATCCCGTTTGGGTAAATATCTTCATTAATACATCACATGTGGTTTTAGCACTGATGTCTCTTACAGGAATGGCTTCAGCCCATCGGGTGCATAAATCTACTGCACATATGATAAACCGATGTCTTCTTCCCGAAGGTGGTTCTAGTGGGCCAATACAATCTAAACTCCATACTTCGAATGGTATTTCAGGTCTGACAATAGGTTGTATGGGAATCCTATCTCGGTATATCTCAACTCTTCTTAATTGGCATTCTTTGCAACTTTCACAAAATTTTTTAACGTCTCGTTTGATTGATGGCCAAAAAATGTATATTTAATTCGTTCTTTAGTTTTCCGTTCTCCTAAATGTCCGGCTAATGAAATCTCATGGGCCATTTTAAGCACATCCGATCTCTTACATCGGGGTAGTACTACTTGTTTGACATCTTCCCCACATATTGTTTCGGCATGTACAAGAATACCATCTAAAACTTCGTATGAATTTTGATGATTTTCTGCATGTTTCCAATATGGTTTTAACTGTTCGTCTTCCCTTTGGAGCTTCTGGAACGATGCTACAGTCTCAGGAACTTTCGCGTTCTTCTCTGCTTCAGTGTTTTCAATCCTTGTTTGTACATTTCCCGATACCAAGTGATTTATATACCTTTTGTCTTTGTCTTCAACTAAAATACTGCACACATCAGATTTTAATTCCATACCATTAAACAACTGTATGTTTTCTTTCATTAATTTAAATGCCGTATTACAGATTAACATATCGCATTTTAGTTTTCTAGATATACCACATATAACCGGTACTCTTCCATGTAACCCATCATTTATTTTTACATTCACTATTTTTAACGGAACTGTTTCTTCTTCTCCAAACGCTGAGTAAAGCTTTACAGTACCTTCACTCTTTTCTTCATGTTTCTGTATTAAATCATTTCGTATGACTGATATTTGTGCCCCAGTATCTACGATACCATTAAATGTTTTCCCTTCGCATTCAACTTCCAAAATCATAAGATTATCGCAATTACTTTTGAGTTTAAATTTATCTGATATTCTCAAATCAACCCGTGCGGTGAGCATGCTCAATTTTTCTTCAGTGTTATCTTCTTTATTCGCGTCACTAATCTGCATTTGAACTAAATTGCTCTGTGCACGCTCTGATCTTCTATTATGGAAATTAAGTGAATCGCTTTTATTTTTAAATCTCGGACATTGCGATCGCAAATGTTCACACGATCCGCAGTCAAAACATCGATTCCGCTTCCTTTGTTCATGAAAATTTTCTTTTCTCCTATCTTGAAAATCATTTTCCTTTCGAGTCGTTGTATTTCGGCGACTTTCAAAATTTCCGTATTTTGACTGGTACGGGTTAATTGCCCAATTATCGTTTTCTGTTTTCGCAAGAGGACGTTCCTTGGCGAATTTTGGCTTCATTACTCTTCTTACATCGTCATATTCATCTAGTTTTTCGGCCAACGTTATTGGGGATACAATCTCCGTCCATTCATCCATGAAATGTTCTTTTACTTCAAACGGTACCTTTCTTTTAATCTGATCAGTGATCATCAGATTTTTTAAATCTTCTAGAGATTTAATTTTTAACCCGTCAATCCACCCATCAAAATAGGCTTTCATTTTAAAATAAAATTCCATCCATGTTTCTTCTGTGGACTTTTGATGTTTCATAAATAACTGTCTGAATTTCTCGGCGCTTAATTTAAATCTTTTTAACAGCATCTTCTTAATTTCATCGTAATTTTGCGCTACCTCTTCTGTTTCCCTAGCAATCAAACTGGAAACAGGAGTTGGCAACACCCCAATTAAATGAGCAACCCAATTTTCTTTATCGACGCCAAGCATCTTTAACTGTCTCTCAAACAACGTAAGAAATAAACAGATATCACTTTCCTTCGGATCAAACCTAGGCAATAATTTTTCTAAATTAGTTTTAACACCGCTTCCTTCCCGTACTTGGCTTCCTAACATCGCATTTTCTGCCATTTCTAATTCAAAAACTTTTTCTCTTTCTTTTTCTTCTCTCTCTTTCTGATCCTGTCTTTCCTTTTCTTCTCTCTCTTTCTAATCCTGTCTTTCCCTTTCTTCTCTTTCTCTTTCTTCTCTCTCTTTCCGATCCTGTCTTTCTTTTTCTTCATTTCTATCAGCAGTAATTCTAGCCAATATTTCTTTACAAAATTCTTCATCATAGTTTTTATCGTTCGTAATCAGATCACGTAACTTCACCACAGTAAATGTCGTATCAACCGTTAAACCCAGTTCTTCAGCAAGAACTATTAAATCTTGTTTCTTTCCCTTTCCAAAAAACGCCATTTCAATTTTCAAATGCTAGTTTTTAGCTATGGTTACATGTTTATATACGAATCAAGAAGATTCTTCAAGTAAATATGCCGGGACGGCCAACTATATATAACACCAACAGGGAAACTTCCTTCAAAACCTGCCAAACTGGCCACTAAACTTCCAAATAATGCTATAGCTACAACTGCTATATCAACTGCTATAGCTACGTACAAATACAGTTGCATGAAATTGATGAAGAAATACAGCTCTCACCTGAGCATTCTGTAGTATCGCATCCAATTCAATCCAATCCTGCCGACTACGCCAGTAAAGTTTTCCCACGCTAATTTTCAAATTTTATTGGAACATTTACAAACACTATAACCATCTTCAAAATGGTAACCGATAATTTAAATTACACAATACACATATACAGGCTTAGACTCTAGCCATTTACCAGGCGGCTAGCATCAGTACGGTCCTTTATATAATAATTCAAAATTCAATCTTTAGAAAAAACGCGCATACTTATTTTATTTTCTAGCCCGTGTTCTTTTAACAGTTCGCTCATTTATTAAAGCAGCGGGTGCGTTTATAATCTTTACTGTCCTATAGAAAGGACGCTGGACATAAATGGGTTTAAGTAATGGGTAATTCAATCGACCGCCATATTGCTAGTAGTTAAGTCGAGCGATGTGAACGGCTGCCCTTTTTTTCAGCACTGGGCAGTCTATCTAGTTGTTCTTCTGCATCAATGTATTTCCATCGTATATTCTCCAGTTTTCAGCAGATGTCAGTGCTGTTAAAAATAATCTTGACAATTTTACAAATAATCACCCTCAAGTATTTTTATAGAAATCAAATTTGTTCTTCTTGATTAAGAGCCAAAACGCCAGAGTTTTGTGTCCTCACCGTGAGGACACCGCGAGTTAAAGGGTTAACATGTTTTATTTTCAATAAAGAATAATCTTGATTTGAATAAAAGTAATTTTAAATTAAGAGCTACAAGAATAAGAACAAAAAGTAAAATTATGCCATAGAAAAGAAAATTAAATGAAAAAAGATAAAACTTAAGAAAATAATAAAGTAGAACTTATTTGCTGTGTTAAACAACGGTTACCTTCAGTTTTTTACAGCAACAATTTTATATTTTTAATAAGAAAAATTTTATTTCACAGTGCACATAAATTATTTATTCCGAAAATTCTGAGTAAAAGTGACAAAAATTCATATGAGCACACTTCTCAGTAAAAACAAAACACGTGTTTCTTTCAAAGACATCTTCCTTTTGAAAAAGTTTATTAAAGTGGAATTATACTAGTTTAAAACAGTAGTAATAGAAATAAAAGTACTTGGCATTAAATTAAAACAGCTCAGAATAATAGATCAAGTGCTATTTATGGAAAAGCGCCTGCGTTTCATTTGAATTAGAGATCTTTCAGTAGCTCTTTCATTTTATTCAGAATTAAATTAAGCTGATTCTTATTTCTTGGAGTTTTGAGAAACTTGGCTTGTTAAAGTATTTAGAAAGATAGCGGTGAATGAATTTTTTTCTTTTGTTTATAAGATGAGGGAATAAAAAATCTTAGTAGATAATCAGAAGGGATGAAACATGATTTATCGACAGAATCTGTAATGAATGATATATTTTTTTTTCAATACTTGTTCAAAAACTCGGATAGACGTGTTTTGAATTATTGAACAGGTATATAAGAAAACAAAAGTTTAAATATATATTTTATTTATTGGTTAAATTAAAGCATAGAAACAAGTACAGAGAACTTTAGTTTTAAAGTTACTTTCTTTTTCATAAATTACGTCTTATTTTCATTAGTTTCCGGAGTTATGATCAGAAAACGAATGAAGAATTATACTTCATTAATAATCGCATTTTAACTAATATTAATTAATAGCTAATGTAAAAAAATAGTCAATTACATTTAGAACAGCATTGAAGAATTATTGAGTTACAAAATGTATAGTTACAGTAATACTAAATAAATCCTTTTTTTTACATGCTTAAAATAAGAATATAGCATCTATATATAATATTAAAATGCTAAGGCAGCTCGGACGTCGGACAGATTCTTGAAGTCGTTTGTGATGCAGTTTGACTATGCGCTTTGACCATAATACTCTCCTCGACCAATCAGTAACCAGAATAAAAGCCTGTCTCCACATATAAGTACTGCATTTCATAAAGTATTAAGTCATTTTCACGTCAAATTAAAAATCATGGAAAAGAATTAAATTGAAATGTATTTCTTAAAATTCATAGATTTTAACCCATTTGTGCCCAGATATTTTTGCGGCTTCCTTTGATTTTTGCTAATACCTGCGATAAAAGATAAATTTATGATGTCAATTTTTTGTACAAGGATGATTTCTTTTAAAATCATTATGTATAAATGTTTTTGGTTTGTTTGACATGTATTTCGGAATTGTGTGCTTGGTCCGAAGTCCGCATATAAATCCACGTCAGAGAATGATGCCATTTTGACGTCATGAATTTAAAAATGAGTTAGAAATCTAATTACATTAAAAGGTTTTGACGCAAAAATTTACTATTGTAAAAATTCAAAGTATTTTGTTTAATGCGCGTGTTACCCTTAGCGATTTTTGAGCTCTGTGACTTTTCAGCAACCATAATAACGAAAGGAAACTTACATTTTTTTTAAAATCGTGGGAAATTCAAATGTCGCCACAAGATGAAAAATACTAATTAAAATAATGCATATTCGCTATCGGTTTGACGACGGTCGTTGTATGTATTCCCAAAAATCGTGCAAAATGTCACCAAGTTTGGAGACTTTTGGCGGTATGCTATCTATATTAGATATACTTTTTTTTGGGTTAAATTTTAGCAACTTAACAAGCTCTTGCACAAAATTTACAACATTAGCAAAATAGCTCCGGAATATATTTGAAATACCGATTAGCTAGGAATAATCCCAATACCTCTCATTAACTATCTCTCGAATAAAGTTCTGTTGCAAGCGAGAGTTTAACGTCGTATGTTTCAATATTACTTCGTTTGAAAACTACTACACGAAATAACTAAATTCGACTACCCTGGTCAGAACGTGACCTCATAGATTAAAAATAAACTCTGCAACATAATTTAATGCCCTATTCACAATTTGAGCGATTCCAAATAGTTCTTCGAAATTACACAGTTTGATGTTTTCACGAGCCTGAACCATGGTGGATTTAAATACTATTTAAATTGGTGCAGATTGGATGTTTTCCACCACCGCGAAATGAAATATTTTGCTGTGCTAAATAAGCCAATCAGACAAGAATTATGCTAAAATGTATACGGATATCTGTTTTAACGGCAATGCATAAATTCCACAGCATCACAAAGAAGTAGAAAGGCATCATTGGTTTAAAATATCGAATCTGTTTCTTTAAATTGAGCATTAAAGACGGAGAAAGGAAGAGAAATAATATTAATATAAGTAATAGATAGTATTCTCATTTTTTTCTCTGGTAGTAGAGTTGTTTGGATAATATGGATTAAAGCACAGTATATACCATGTTAATAACTATTTCATGAAATTAAAAGTGTTATATTCATTATTTTTCAACGATCGTCTTACAACTAACTAAACCAAAATCCTACGTTGCATAATATATCCTGCGGTAGTTTCAACAAAAGGATTTCTTGAATTTTTTGACATTTTGTTTTCGCATAGAGAGTTACGATTATATTTTAGTAAAATATTCGTTTCCTACCGTGCGAAGAACGGGCATGCAGGTAGTAACTTAAATATTTTACTAGAAATCTCTAAGGAATAGTATTATTGCAGCACTTTATTTCTTTTAAATGAAATAAGTCAGATGAAGTTCACCGGAAATATTAATGATTTAATAGACGTACAAGGAAGTCATGTAGCGTCGACATTGGATTTTTAATTCATCATCCTCTTAAAATTTAAAGAAACAACTTCAATTTTAGGAAAGTCTGTCTGAAAAATAAAGAAAGAAATAATTTCAAAATTGTAGTGTTTCAGTAATGCTAACAAATTCTATGCGGACGACTTCGTGCAAGAACCAATTAGAATCTACGCTTCATCTCCACCCACTTACAATATAGCTCCGCCTCTGAAATAATGTAGATTTATAAATTTTCTTTACTTAGACTATATTGTTTAAAAGTTAATTTGTACTTTTTTTGTTTTATTTTTTAAATGTTTTCTTTGTTTAATTTTCTATTTTTATTGCTGAAATTGTGGAACAAATTATTCCTTTGTGGGAGTTTTTTTTATTCATGCTGAGGGCGGCACCCTTTCCTCTCAATGTTCTAAAATTAGTTCGCGGTAAACGTACCGCATGTTTGGCCCACAATTAATATGTAAACTTTGAGAACGAAATGATTAAATGCTTGAACGAAAAATTCATGTACATTAACCCATCCATTTATGCCTAGTGTCCTTTTATTTTTGGGACGGAATTTTCGTTATCAGTCGGAAACGATATTTATTTTCATAGTCTTTATTCACGAGTATTGAACCTCAACTCCACAAAATATTTTAATATGACCAAGTAGGATGTTGACATTTCAATTTTTATACATAATGATTTTAAAAGAATTCATCCCTTGTTCAAGAATTTGACTTCAGAAATTTATCTATTATTGTTGGTAGCAAAAATTGAAGAAAGTCTCAAAAATATCTGGATACAAATATGAGCAATTTATGATTACATTACAGGATCATTCCGCATCAAATTACGCTTCTAATAAAGCTTTCTCTTTCCTGAATAAGGATTTTAGCCAAATTATCAAAAGAATCGATGAAGGTTTATCCAAAATATGATTTGAAATTTGTTATACAATAAAACACTGAAACAATTTACAATACTGACTTAATCCTGAATAAGGATTTTAATCAAATTAGCACAATTGTTGATATTCTATTCTCCAAACAACTTTTGAAAATTATTATTCAATAAAATATTGACTTAATTTACAAAATATAGGTGTTCGAGGAGACTTTCTGCCATTCGTTCTTAATAAGAAGACTTGCAAAGGGTTAAACCAGGGATGGGCAAACTACGGCCCGCGGGCCAAATCCGGCCCGCCGGCAGGTTTTATCCGGCCCGCTGGTGGAATTTTAATTAGCCGGTCCGACGGAAATTGAAAGAATATATATATTTATGTATTATATATCCATATTAAGAATTATGAAGATGGCTTGAGAAAAGTGCTTTTTGAGTTCGAACGCAGATTTCAAGATTTCAGTGCCATTCAAACAGAATTGGATATTTTGACCATGCCTTTCAACGTAAATTGTGAGGCAATGAGGTCCGATTTACGGCTTGAATGAATTGAATTGCAATCTAACAATCATCTCAAGCAGTTGTTTCTAAATGTGCCAGAGTTCTACAAATCATTATCGAAAGTAAGTTTCCCAAATTTAATATCTCACGCCCAGAAAATCAGTGCTATGTTTGCTTCATCTTATATATGTGAACAAGTGTTTTCAACTATGAACCTTGGACAGAATTCTCTCAGAAGTAGACTGACAGATGAGCATTGAGCCTCGTTCCTTAGAATCGGCGCATCTCACTTCGAACCTCCATAGAAGGAACTTTTAAAAATGAAATCGCAATTTCATTCATCTCATTAACATATTTAAATTGTAATACTTGTATATCGTTTTTGAAATTTTAGAAAAATTATCTTGGCCCGCCAAACTTTTTTTTTTTCGATTTTTGGCCCGCGACCGAAAAAGTTTGCCCATCCCTGGGTTAAACAATTGCTTTGTTAGAGCGCCTGTGCTGGTCCCACTGATGAAAATTTAATAGGGTTTTTAATTTGATGTAAATGTATAGACTGAAAAAAACAATAGTAAAAGTTTGATTTTAAAATATATAAATGGACAGGAAAATGCAAAGTATTATACAAGTTAACAATAATTTTTCTTTTTAGAGACATCACCAGAAAAATAATTTCGAATACTATTAAATAAAATATATGAAATATTTCTCGTTCACTGGCAAAATTCACATGTGTATGAGTAATCATGAAATAAACTGCATGCATTGCAGTCGTTAAACACCATTCCATTAACACAGCCTTATTTTTAATATTATTTTCTTTTCGAAAGGAACGTTGCACCTTTGCCAATTTGGCAGCCTATTTCTTTGTAAACTCATATACATGATTCATAACAACGGTTTAATTCTACATAGTTTGAAGGGTAGTACCGTTTCAGGCGTTCCCATTTCGGGCGGTAATCAAAAATTGTCAATAGAGGCGGTGAGGGTGAAAAGGGTTAATGGTTCTTCCCGTTTAAGGCGGTGGGCTTTCAGATTACCATATTTAGCTTACAAGCACACATACTTGTCACTGTATTCTTTTTCAACCTAACCTGACAGTGTGTGGACAAGTGCAGTATTCCACCGTTTGTCAGGTATTCGTGCGCGCTTTCTGATCTTCCTCTCTTATATTCAAATCACATATTGTTTTAAATAAAGGGGAAATATTAAATTACTGAGGACGCTAATTTTAGTTTGATTATATAAGCATCCCCCCCCATTTAATGACAAATTAAATGTAAAGAAGTACAGGGCCGTACCCCCCCCAAAAAAAATTCAGGAGGGTCCAAAAATTTCGGAGGGGGACCAAACGTTGAAAAACGCTGAATTTTTCCCAAAAAGACTATTTTGTTAACAAAACTTTAAATTTCGGGGGCGGGGGATCGAACCACCTGTGTACGGCCCTGAAAAAGTAGTACATATACGGACGAACTATATTGGGAGAACGGAAGGACACAAACCATAGCCTTCCAATTCCAAATAAATAAAAATAATTTGAATAAATAATGGAACTTTTGAGCTGCTTCTAAAAGAAACAAATTACGCCTGAGACTAAAAAAATTCAGACTACCTTTTTATTTGCTGAGCTATGCTCTCTTACAAACCTATAAGATCTATAAACATTAAAAAATATTTCAAGTTCAGTGTTTTGCATTAATTTCTTCAATGAATGGAGTTTCAGCCAATTTCACTGAGTTTTCAGTGCTAGTGAAATTTTTTGAAGTTAGGCATATCGCTTTATTGCTTCTTAAAGCAGCATGTCACTGTTTATGAAATCTTATTAATGTTTCGTAGAGAATAAATATGATTTATTATGACTGCACAGTCCAAATTTTAATAAAACACTATCATTTCTTAGAAATTCCATCCAGATAGATTCTAGGATTTACAAGCTTAAGGGGCAGTAATCGGCTCTATTGCTATGGAAACTAAATGATGTTATTAAAAATAGAAATTGCAATTAGTCACCCCTTGATGTCTTTATTTACGTAATGCATTTAAAAGAGCATTATTGGTATAAGTTAAATGTTAACAAGCTTTAACGAAAAAATTATAGGTGATGTCCCGATTCAGGTGTTATGGAGTGTTCGCGAATATTTGCAGCTTCAGCAAACGTTAAGTACTTTTCATAGCAATATACTTTTCCATAACAACGTGTTACACACGTTGTGTGTAACGCACAAACCTGTACTTCACACGAAAAACGGGCGATTTTTTTAAAATCTCGTATATAACGGCATGTCAGTGAATTTTAAAGTGACTGAAACTTTCAATTAAATAGATGGAACTGAATACGATATCATTTAAGAGGTCATTAACTGTACCAGTGATAACAAGAACTATGATGATAACACTAGTAGTGACAATGAAAAATGCTAATTAGTGTTTAAAAACTAACAAGAAATTGCATTTCACACAAAATCGCTCGTAACAAATTTTGAAACAAGCGATTTTGTATTAATAAAAGCGTAACGACTGAAATAAAGGTGCTGCATGTCTTTATTGAGAATAAATTTTTCCAGTTTTATTATCTATTCTGAATACATTTTTTGATTCATACGTACATTACATGCAGTAATAAAAAATTATTCTATTTATAACACGCACTCCCATGTATAAGAGTTTTTACCATTAATTTTTGAAAAAAGTGTACGTTATACACGATTAAATACGGTAGTAAAATTTTTTGCAATCATACAAAAATCATTTTTATTCTATAAAAGATTTTAAAATGCTATAACATAATTCTTCCACATTAAATAGCACGACCTTAAGCAAACTTTTTCAAATTTTTATTGTTACAGATGAATTTTATTTTGCTGAATTTACTGATCTATGCAATACTTCAAACGGTGATGTCCCAATTCAGGCGTTCCCGTTACAGGCGGTTGTCAAAAATTGTCTCGTTTGAGGCGGTGATTTCATATTTTAGCGATATACTAGCTGAAGTACCCGTCCTCGACGGGTTAGTGAATGAAAATTTCCAAAAAGCAAGAACTTTCGTCAGCATTGTAGGAGTACACAGAATGGATGTAGTATGTTGCCAAAGTAAAGAAAGCGAAGTTATAATTTTCATGTATTGTTAAAATATTACAGGTTAGAGAGTAACTAAGTAATATCATTTCATTCGCTTTAGTCGTAATTATGTGATGCGCGAACGAATATTTACGCATATTGAAATAATTTTCGCAAAATCTCAAAATTTAATCAACATTTTTGAAAAATTTGAAGCCTAGAATTTAAGTTGAGTGACAACCTATCATTTCACCCAAATTCGTTTCATTCCCTGCAGTCTTTATTTCGTGATGCTGGAACAAATTTTCAGCATTTTAAAACGATTTTCGAAAAATCTCAAAATGTAAGCAAAATATTTTTAAAATTCAACGCCTATAAATTAAGATTAGCAACTACCTATCATATCACTCAATTTCGTATCATTCGTATTAGTCGTTATTACGTGATGTTTGAAGAAATATAAACGTATTTTGAGAGAATTTTCACAAAATCTCAAAATCTAATAAAAATGTTTAAAAAATTGGACTCCTATAGTTTATGTTGAGCAACCATCTATCGTCTGACCAAATTTCATATCATTCGCTTTAGTCGTTTTTACGTAATGCGGGAACAAAGATTCACTCAGTTTTAAACGATTTTCACAAAATCTTGAAATCTGATGGATTTTTTTTAATTAGATGCTTATAGTTTAAGGTGAGTGACCACCTATCATTTCACCAAATATCATTTTTTCACCTTTGCAGTTATTACGTGATGTGCGAACACAAATTTACGCAGTTTGAAAGGATTTTCGCAAAATCCAATAAAGATTTTTTAAAAATTCGACGCGTATGTTTTAAGTTGAGTGACCACCTATCATGACACCCAATTTCATATCATTCGCTTCAGTCGTTTTTGCGTGATGCTTGAACCAAATTTACGTAGTTTGAAACGATTTTCGCAAAATCTGAAAATCTAATCAAGATTTTTAAAAAATTCGACGCCTATGTTTTAAGTTGAGTGACCACCTATCATGACACCAAATTTCATATTATTCGCTTCAGTCGTTTTTGCGTGATGCTTGAACACAAATTTACGTAGTTTGAAACGATTTTCGCAAAATCTGAAAATCTAATCAAGATTTTTAAAAAATTCGACGCCTATGTTTTAAGTTGAGGGACCATCTATCATGACACCAAATTTCATATTATTCGCTTCAGTCGTTTTTGCGTGATGCTTGAACACAAATTTACTTAGTTTGAAACGATTTTCGCAAAATCTGAAAATCTAATCAAGATTTTTAAAAAATTCGACGCCTATGTTTTAAGTTGAGTGACCACCTATCATGACACCAAATTTCATATCATTCGCTTCAGTCGTTTTTACGTGATGCTTAAACAAAAAAAGCGTCACGGACAGAATGACAGAATGACAGACAGACAAACTTTTTTTTGAGGGTCGCATCGGATTTCCGGGTACTTGAAACGGATAGAAATCGCAAAATTTTTCAATTCCAAGAAATGTACAGACAAAAGTCTAATTTTATTTATATAGATATGAGTTAGGTTTAAAAATATCCCTCGACTCGCTGGTCAACGCCTTCTGCTTTTCTCGTGCATTTCGTCTGCTCTTGAAATACCGAATAAAGGTTACCTTAAGGTGGATTCATACTGGCCGTTCCGTGTCGCTCAGAATCTGCCCCACCGCTCTTTTCCGTTTCGGAACTATGGCTGCCCGCGCGTGAGCTTAGGGAACACAGTAAATACACCAATGAAATCACGCCATAAGCCAGCGAAACGTGATGTCAGACCAATGCTTTCCGGTTTGCTTCGCTGTGTGACGTATTCGCGGCGTCTTAGTGGTACACGGGACGGACAGTATGAATCCAGATTTTCTTGAAGATAGTGGAGGCGCTTGAACGGTATAAATTTCCAATTTTCACCGTTTATCCGCCCCCATACATCCGATTTCCCTTGAAGATTCGGGGGGGAAGCGCTTTGCGGTATTTTACTGTAGCTTTATTATCAGTTGCATGCTTTTTTTTTTTTTTTTTTTTTTTCAAAAAATTAATGTTACTCACAAAATTAATGTACTTTTCACAAAGAATAACACTTTATAATGAAAGCGACATAGGAAAATTGACTTCCACTGAAATACTTTTTGAAAGGGCGTATGGATATGCAGCTTTGCATATGCGCAAAACTACGCTAAGGTTTAAATAAACATAATATTTTTGAAAACACATTTACTGTCTTATTTATTCATTAACGAGTCTTCAAGTCATTTTCAACGACTTTGAAGAATGGAAAATATACGCTATCCTCAATGGGATAGGTGGCAGGAACAGGGCGGTCTGACGAATTCCTTATCTCGTGCCACTAAGGCAGTTCCGCCAAAGAAGTTCTTTGGCTGTGTGGCACGCGAATCGCTTGACAGCCCTGTTGTTCGTAGTTAAATAAAGCGATGGCAAGGGCTGAATTTTTTCTCAGAATCTGGGCTATTGGCATGGACGTCATACCTATGGGCAGTAAGGGGCCATTTTTGTCGTTTTTGTCCATTTTTGTCAACGAGTTTGTCGTTTACGAATTCACCCGTAGGCTGCGTTCGTAAACGACAAACTCCTTACACGCGTTTTGGTTAGAAAACTGGAATGCGTTTGTTTAGTCCTATCAGTTTCTTTTGACTTTACGAACAACTTCATTTTATTTAGTTTCGTCGCCTATTGTTATTTTGTCGTCTGTTGTTATTTTGGTCAGTAAGAGATTTTAGTACATACTCAATATAAATCTGATATTTTTCTGATCAAATTTTAGAAATTTCAACCTAAACCTGCATTTAAAAAAAAGTATTTAGAAAGAGAAGTTCAAATTTCGTTAATAACGGTTTAAATCAACTTCAACCTCAACAGTAAAAATATGTATTTTTGTATTTACTATAATAAAAATACAAGAAAATGATTACCTTTGAAAAAAATCTGTACTTTCGTTGCAGTTTCTAGCGTGTGCATGAATTTGTCCCAGCAAGAATATTTTCAGCTTCAGCAAACGTAAAATACTTGAAATTCAGACTCCATTTCATAACAACAATAACGTGCAGGAAGTAAATCTTCTGAAAAAATTAGACAAACCTGGCTCTGTGCTCAGTTTACTTATAGTTTGTAACTAACCGCACTCAGTTTTGTATACGAATGCTCTAGTTTATAAACTAAATGCATTCAGTTTCGTTTACGAACACCTTAGATGGGAACTCTTAACACGAGTGTAACTTGTTAGTCGTTTACGAATGTCGCCATTTATGTGGCTCATCTCTAAAATATACCGTAAAATACCGGAAAAGCCCCCCCCCCCATCTTCAAGGAAAATCGCGATCTATGTGAGCGGATAAACGGTAAAAATTGGAAAAATATACTGTTAAAATGTCCGCTCTATTTTCAAGTGAAGCGAATTCATACTGTCCGTTCCGTACCACAAAGACGTCGCGATAACGTCACTCAGCGAAGCAAAGCAGAGAGCATTGTTCTGACGTCACAATTCGCTGGCATATGACGTGATTTCATTGGTTTCATTTGTTGTATAACAAAGAAAATTTTTACTAACACAGAGAAAGGCAAATTTTCACAAAGAGAATATGAGTGGGAATCGAATCCACGATCGTACGCTTAACCGCTGCATTCGGTATTTTAAGAGCAAACGAAATGCATGAGAAAAGCAGGAAGGAAGCGCTTTTGCCTTATTTTACGGTAGCATATTTCTAGGACAGGACCTTTGACGTGCCTCCCCGACTCCTTTCTTCAAACAATCATATGGCGCCCATGGCTATTAGTGGAAGGATGTATCTAGTTTCTGTATCAGGGGCACGTCGATAATTCACCGGTTGTGCACCGGTAACACCGTTGCATGGCCAGAGCGTTGGGCCGAGCTCTAAAAAATAACCGCGTTTGAAAACGATTCTGTCATGTAGTGGTTGTCTGCTCAGCGTGACCAGAGCGCAACCAGAATGATCCTGCTAGCGAGGTGGGTTACTTCGGTTATTAGCGAAGTGTTGCCAATGTTTATTTATGTTTTCTTGGCTTGGCATCGCATGTGGTGAGGATGACCGAAACCGGTTGACAACCGTGACGTCACTTACCAAAGAGTGACCGCAACCGGTAGCACCAGTGCATAACCAACCGGTTAATTACCGAACGGTCCGCAGTGGTACTTTTTAGCGGAATCTACTGCGTATTTTAGGAGGAATTTGGGGGAACTCGAGTAATTCAAGCGTGGCATTTTGAAAAGGCACACTAATGACGTTTTTTTTCCCTTCTTCTCAACCCAACTTGTGCAATGCTTTAATAAAAGAAAAGCCGTGGTTTGATGAGATTTATCATATTAATCAACTCAAAAGCCGTAGTGCTAAAGGGCTTTGGACTGGCTTGAAAAGCTATCAGATCTTTGCGCACCCAAGACGCCCTTTTGGTTGCAAAAGCAGTATGCTTTTTTGCTGAACGTACTAATATGTAATTAATATTACGCATTTTCTTTTGTTGAAACCACAGTGACTGGTTTTCGACACGAAAAGTGTCTCATTTACTTTAAAACTTCTTACTTATTTTAAAACTCGCATAAATCGTCACGATACTACTTAGCTGTGCTGGTGTGTAAACCCACCAGGTATGGCACAGCCAACACCGACCAATAACACCTCTACAGTGGACCTCGGTCCATTGATGCTGTATGCAAGCACCTTCAACCAGAGATACAATGCTACAAACTGTGACAACTACCAATTACTTATGGGCTATCTGAACTTCTTGGACGAGAAGAGGAAAGCACAAGACCCGATACTTGCGGAGGTAAGTGATCTGCATGATTCAGTTACCAGCCTCATTCAATCCCCTTTACTTGAAAACATAACAGAAACGCAAGGTTTCCGATATTATTATAGTACTTGTAAGAAAACAGTCGACAAAATCTTGAGCAAGACTGGAATTAGCTTAAACATTAAAAGTTTTCGTACCGGTAGCAAGCGTAAAACTACTAACAACAATGATCTCCCGTCTGCTAAATGCGCCATAATAGAAATTAGTCACACAGCTGAAACTCATGACAATCATGATTTATCTGAAAACTTACACACCAGTGATATGGACGACGTCCAATCTAACATCGAAGTCGAGAGTCATGCTCAAGAAAGTAGCGTAACTCAGAACAGTCTCACTAAAAAGAATGCGAACATCGTAGTCTATTGTGAAATTAAAACAAACATTATCGAACAATTGGGTAAAATAAACGATCTTCTAAAAACCGACTTTGACGCTAAAATAGCCGGAGAGTACGTTAAAATAACCCTTAAGGACCCTAACAAATTTCGCTCTCTCCAAACATACCTCAGTGAAAATAATATCGGATTCCAGTCAATGGATCCTAGAGAGCTTAGACCACGCAAAATCATCATAAAAGGCATCAAATCAAATACACCTTCCCAGGATATCGACGACTATCTGCGGGAACACAAATTTGAACCCTTAAGTATAACATACTTAACAAACAGGAAAACCAAAAAACCCCTTGACATATTTCTCATCTCACTTAAACCCACGCCAAACCACGCGGATATCTATAATCTTAGAAAATACTACTGGCTTGATATTACTGTTGAAGACTACCGAAAGCCAAAAATACGTCAGTGTTATAACTGCCAAGCCTATGGACACTCGTCCATGACATGCTCCCTAACCCCCAAGTGTCTAAAATGTGGGGAGCCCCATTTGGTCCGTAGCTGTCCTACCCGAGGGCAGGAGTACTTTAAATGTGCTAACTGTACTGGCACCCACCCTGCAAATTATCGGGGATGTCCAAAAAATCCTGCAAACAGAAATAAACACCCAGGCGCTGTTGGCGAAATCAAAACCAAACAAAACGTCCAAACAAACATACTAAATAACCTACAAACATTTATGCCTGCCCCCACCCCTAAAGTGTCAGCATGGGAGAAACCACCATTAACCAAACCCCAGGAAGATCACTGCTACGCTCTACAAAACCTGGCAAGTACATCCAGCAATAATAACGTAGAACCTCCACCTACTACTCAAATCATATCCGCCGATGAATTCAGTGAGTTGTCGGAGGACGAAGAACCTTCTACAAAACCCGTACACAAGCCTAAAAAGCGACCTTGGAAACACCAAAGAGAAGCTAAAAAACAGCTTCCAGAAAAACCGCAAGCGAACACAACGAAAGCTCCTGAAACGCACACATACTTTACAAACTTTATGGATATCACGAAATCTATCAAAGAGATATCTAAGATCATAGACATAACTAAAATCGTTAACTACTTTAAAGAGCTTTCTTCTAAAATTACCAAACATACTGAGCCCATTGAACAACTTTGTATTATTATGGAGCTCACTCAAAAGTACTTTATCCAATCTATCAATGGCTAGCACAACCAAAAACTTCTTGCGCGTTCTATACTGGAACGCAAATAGTCTTCACCAAAAAATTAGTGAGTTAAGAAACTTCTTATCGTACGGTGAGTACGATGTTATTTTATTGCAAGAAACCAAACTAAAAAAACACATAAGGTATAACATCCCTAATTACATACTGTACAGAAACGACCGCCAATGTAGTCGTACAAATGGTGGCACTGCCATCTACGTAAAAAATGACATAACACACTATCCAGTAACGGACTTAACTCACGAAATACTGGAAGCAAACTCCATTATTATTACTGGTGACCCTCAAAAACATATAATGCTGACATCTGCATACGTCAGGCACGGACATCCTTTCCCGACTAAAGACATTCACAACATATTCAATTACTGCGAAGCAAATGTTATTGCTGGTGACTTTAACGCTCACCATTTCGCATGGGACTCCAAATACAACTGCCCCTTCGGCACATCCCTACTAAAATTTATGATCAATAACAACATACGTATGGCTGTTCCACCCCTTCCTACTCATTACGCCACTAACGGATCATCGTCCATAATAGACCTTGCTATTTACAAAAACATGAATCAAACAATCCAAAGCTCTGTGCTACAGCGGTTTGACTCCGATCATCTCCCAGTGCAATTTGACATTAACTTAAACATTGCACGGCATCCTCAGAATGTTCACTTAAAAACAAACTGGATAGACTACACGAACCGACTGCTAAGCGCACCTATTTGCCTTCCTGATATCCACAATACTGAAGACATTCAACGCGAGACTACTCGCATCACGGACATAATAACGTCCGCTTACTACAACTCATCTGAACCGGTCAAAAACAACGGAGCTATCAAACTCCCTTCTCACATTAAAGAAAAAATTAGGCAGCGTAATACTGCCAGGAAATTATACCAACGCACTCGTAGTCCCATAGACAGGCAAAACTACCACAAAATAAGAGCTGAAACTAGAGTACTACTACGAGCCCATTCAAATGAAAACTGGGAAAATTTTATCACTAGCCTTAACCCCGAAGACAGTTCAGTGTGGAAGGCACTGAAAAAAATAAAAAACCAAAAATCGCATATCCCTCCCCTCAAAGAAGGCAGCAGTTACGCCTTAACCGACTACGATAAAGCAAATACACTGGCTAGAACATATGAAAAGCAATTTAGCCTCCACGAAAACATTGCAGTGGACCCAACTACGGATTACCATATAAAGGAGACTGTCGATAATTTCCTTCGCACTCCTTGTACAACTGAAATCTCCCCCACAAAACCGACGGAGCCGGTTATGATAATTAAAAAACTGTTAATTAAAAAATGTCCTGGAAGCGACAAAATTAGTAACGTCATGCTAAGAAATATGCCTGCACGTACCCTCATTTTCCTGACCTCGTTGATTAACCACATACTCAAATTAAAATACTTCCCAAAAGCCTGGAAAACATCAATCGTCTGTCCTATACCCAAGCCAAATCAAAGCAGCACCTCACCTAGCTCGTACAGACCGATTAGTTTATTAAGCGCCTTAAGTAAATTAGCGGAGAGAGTCATACTCCACCGCATTCAAGAACACCTCACTCGAAACAACATTATTATTCCCGAACAATTTGGATTTAGAGAACAACACAGTACGACTCATCAACTCCTTAGAGTCACAGAACATATCGCTGAAGCAATGAAAGAAAAAAAGGAAGTCGGTATTCTCCTCCTAGACATATCAAAAGCGTTTGACAAAGTATATCATACAGGCCTCATGTACAAGCTCATACAAATCGGCATGCCAGACTCTCTAATTCATTTAATTCATAATTACCTTTCTGACCGTACATTTATGGTTCGTGTAAACAATACTCATTCTAACCGCACTCCTATAAATAGTGGTGTTCCCCAAGGATCAATCCTGGGACCTACACTGTTTAACTTGTACGTCAACGATATCCCTAGAAATCCGTACACCACACTTGCTCTGTTCGCCGACGATACGGCGATTATTTGCAGAGCTCACCACCCCACAGTACTCTCAAGATGCATTCAAGCACATATTGACGCTCTCGAAACCTGGCTCGATACCTGGAAAATTAAACTAAACTCCGACAAATGCCAAGCAATACACTTCTCAAGAAAACATAACCCTCCCCGCATATACGTAAACAACAATGTCGTCCCATGGAGTAACACTGCCACTTATCTGGGAATTACATTGGACAGGTCACTCACATGGAAACCACACATTACTAAAATTAGAAACCGCATGGCGGCTGCCGCCAAAAAGATTGCTCCTATACTTTATTCTAAAAAACTCAGCAAGCAAAACAAAACGCTAATTTACAAAACAATGATCAGGCCTATCGCTACTTATGCAGCCCCCGTATGGGCTTTTGCAGCTAAATCGCACATGAAATCCCTGCAAGCTAAACAAAGTGCAATACTTAGAAAAATCCGTAAAGGAAACCACTTCCTAAGAAACACTACGATTCAAAATGACCTGGCCGTTGAGCCGATTAAGCACACAATCCACAGACTTGCCGTAAACTTTTACGATAATATATCCAGTATCAATAACGACATTCTTGCCGAATTTCCGGATTACGACTTTCGTGATCCATCTAACAGCAAAAGACCGAAGGCGGTCCTCGCCAAATGCTCTCCATATCTTGACATATTTGATCCTCCACAATAACGTACTTCACACTGCGGCATTTAAAAAAAAAAAAAAAAAAAAAATTATTAAATAAAAAACCCTTTCCCTACTAACATCCTTCTGGCCGGGCTGTTCATGCAGATCACTTCTTACTGTACTTGACTGATATTCATCTCAACCCGTCCTGTTTGGGGACTCATTACAAGACTGAAAATACCCGACTGAAAAGATCATACATACTGGAGTTAAAAAGGCCTAGTGCCCAGGGCACTCCTACAAGAACCTATCATCAGTCAGTCAGTCAGTGAGATTTATGTCTCGCTTGTGGTTTCGAACAAGATTCTCACTTTGTTGGCAGTCACTTTGTTCTCGTAGTCACTTAGTCACTTGTTAAAAGGCTTAAGACTTAGTGGCTGGCCATTAGGAAGATGATTCTTGCGTATTATTTTCATGTATTTATGTAGCTTTATAAACATATTTAACTAATTGATAATTTGGAATTTAAAAAAGAGCTGTGTAATTTGACAAGAGTTAAAATTGTATTTTTGCCATTACATGCATTTCGGAAGAATCGGTATGTTGGTGCAACGTATGAACCTCCATGGAATAAGTCCAATAACGTTATTTGTAGAGGACTGTGTTCGATACTATTTTTTCCCTTTGAACACGCACATAACTTTAACATGGGCAAGAGGCTCTACCACCGCTCTTTTATTCGAGGACATATCCAAATGCAAACTTTTTGATATTCTTAAGTAGCATACCTTATTGCATATAATTTCGTAAAGAAGCATGATAAAATTGCTTACTGATGGTTTATAATGATTTATTGAAAGTATATTTTTATGTATTTTTCTGCATTCATGTTCTTATTTAACAGTTCAAGGGTGATGAGTATTGTTAGCGTATTATATTCAGTTCGAAGACTGTACTGTTGTATGTAAGGTATCCAGGCCCGATTATTGAAAAATGCCTTTGTCATAAAACTGTCGGGCCTTGAAGGTAACACTTAACATACCATTTTACCAAGCTAAATGCAGTATTCTAACGGTGACAGACTTATTTTCAGTGTTTTTCATTTGAAAGCTATGTGCAACTTAGAAATTATGTCTTGACAAAACGAATGCTAAGTAATTGTTTTACTAATTTTATGACGTGTACATGTCATATTTTAGTGTTGGATAGGTTAAATAATTTGCTATAAATTTAAACAAAGTGCAAAATAACTTTTATTTTTTAACAAATTCTCCCTGAAAATACTTAGGAATAGCTTTTGTTGCTTACAGGAAATGCGAACTTAAATTGAAGTGAGTGCCATTTTAAGATTTCTAATTAGATGAATAAATTAAAGTTCATTATATATTTTAGCAGCATTGCGTAAATTGAATAAAGGAAATATTACAACAAATAAAGAGCATTTTAATTCACCGTATCATGCTAACAGCTTCCCGCTCATTCAAAGGTTGCTTTCTAGAATTTAAAATTAAAATTTAGTTTTAAGTAGCTAAAGTTTGCATTAAAAATAATTTCGAGTAGTGTCTTATATTAACTGTTTGTGTACTTGGATAAAATTTCAACGAATGTTTTATTTTAACGTCAATTTCATTAAAAGAATACTGGGAAGTGTTATTTATGAAAACTACTGCACGAGATTTGTTTCAGTTGGCATACTTGATCTTGTATAATAAGTTTTCCCACATAAGTATTCTGGTCACGAAGGGTGTTAATTTTTGTGTAAAACTCTAGTCCCAACGGTAGTAAACGTTTCGAACAGCTCGTCGTTGGTTTAGTTGAGGATTTTTAGTGGATCCCGCAACTTTTCCAATAGCCACTTGAAATTTGTTTAAAAAAGGCCCTTTGGAATGAATGTGCATGAAATTGTATGGTCCACTGAATCATTAAAGGACCACAGAGTTTTGTAGTCTTCAGGGAGTTAACTTTATTCTTTGACTTGTTTTATATCTAAAAATATCTCTGCCTGAGGATTTTGAAGTGCCAGCTCAGGAATTGGGTTGTGTACGGTCTTCAATTTTTTATAAATCGCTGTATTAAGATGTGTGGTTGGGTTTATGGAGATTTTGAAGCACTCTCACTCTACGGACGCGTAGTGGCATATGCTGGATTCCAAAAAATTGGCTACCTTAATCCAGTGAGTGAAGCGAGCTTTGGATCAACAATTTGTGGCGTTTTATATTCAGAGAACTTGTATTCTCTTAATAGACTAATTGAATTAGAAAAATTCCAGAGTTAAGCTAATAACGTGAAATTGGATATTCGTCGAGCTTCAAAGTTAGCCTCTCAAACTCAAATTATGCATCACCGAGGCACTGGCAGTAGTAGGTATAAGGATACTTAATTCTTCTTTTCACTTCAAATAGTCGAAGTATTCTAAATACAAATACGTTATTCTCATGTGTAGCAGTTAATTTCTAAATATTATAATAGAAAATGGACATTAATTGGTTATATTTATAAAAAGGTTCAATAATTACATTCATAATTAGATCAGTGTCCCGTATTAATGACTCGATTAAAATTCGCAGATTATCATACGAAAACTAGTTTAGAAAGCAAAACAAACTAAAAATACGCCCCACATATGTGTACTTTTTGAAATGTCATTTTATCCATTCTGAATAACTTTTGTCCCACCAGTGGCGAGGCGCTTTTGCGCTATCAACTGGGCAACTGATGGTGCCTGGTTCAAACCCAGGTTGTGTCCGGCGACCTAGCTGTTCGGAGTTTTCAATGTTTTTTCCCCGAAAATTCGCATAAATACTGGTTAGGAACTTTCAGAAAAACCCTCTCCTCCCCATGGAGGGCAACTCCTTCGGCCTAGATCCCTCTCGTATATAATTGGCCGTAATCCCACATTTAATTTCATTTCTCTTTTCTCACTTTGATTTCCATTAGAAATTAACTACAAAAACTAAAGTGAATGTCGCATTGTTGTTAACTCTCATAAATTTCGGGTATTGTTCTAGATAAGTACTCTCCTTGTACATTAAATCTTACTTCGATCGGAAGATTTCAGGTTGATAAGAGAAGGATATTATCAATTATGAAGCATCCCAGCAAACACAGCCCTATCGGATAAGTTTTGGGCCGACACTGGCATGCCGGCGCAGAATGTGCCGGGGCGACATCGCTCACGCGGTACCGAAAACGACAAAATTGCGTCCGCCTGGGCGTGTGTCGGGCCGAAAGGATGGGGTGGTTCTGGTTCGGTGTCGGCAAAAACGATAACGGCGTCGGCCCAGCCCTGTGCCACTTTTGAACCAAAACCATTACGTTTTTGGTGTGGTATCGGCAACGACAAAATATCGAAAACCGGCCAGCACCTTATTGATTCCCAAAATACCCTAATTAGCTCCGTAGTTAGTTCTCTAAAGTATTAATCAACAAATTAAAGAAATAATAATTATTATTATATAAATGACTTTACACCACTAGGACTAAATTTATTAAAAATACCTAATTGGCAAATTATTTTGTTTTTAAGAAAATATTTGATGAATTTAAGAAGGAAAGCTCTTTTTAAAATTAACCGTATTACTTTTTTATGCATCAACCAATGGTTTTTATTTTTTTAAACGTGTTACTATATGTTTATCAGACCATATACATTTTTTAAACAACATATTAGGCTCAACTAGACAATGTTCCTTTTTCTCTTCCAAAAATTTTTTAGAAGCCAAGAAAATTTATAATTTTCTAGAACCAAAGATTATAAATAAACATTCATGCAATGCTAAAAAAAGAGAGAAAAAAAATATTAAAGTTATACAACATGCTTTTTTAAAAAATATTTTAATTTATTTTTTTGTTAAGTTATGTCATAATACAAAATAAAGTTGACTTTTGATTTTATATATATTGTTTTAAAGAAGAATGTAAACAACATACGTTAAAAGAAATTAAAATATTGGCTGATTCTACAAATAAACGGTTAATTTCATAAAAACGTTTTCTCTTCAAAATAATTAAACATTTTAATATACAAACAAATTATTTTGTTTATACTTAATAACTAAGTATTTTGTATATTTCAAAATTAGCCCCAGTGATGTAAAGTAATTTATATAATAATAATAATTATTTTTAATAGGTTGATTAGTGCTAAACTATATATGAAACTAATAAGTATTAATAAAACCATGTTTATTATTAGAAGATACTTACTTTAAGTAAATATTTTATATATTACTGAATTTTCATAGGATTATCCTTTAGTAGAAGAAAGGAACTTTCTATAACAGAATATACTTATTTTTTTCTGTTGTTTTGAGTAATATGAAATTAAGTAAAGTAAATAGACACATTTTTCAATGCAGTATGTAAGTTATTTATTAAAAATACCGTCCTGCTTGTTTATTAATAGTTTCCAAGTTTGCTTACTTGAATTATAAATTTCATTTTCGCATTATTTAGAAATAATTAGCAGTTTTGAACTACATCTTATTTTAGTAGTCCCTGAGATAACATAAAAAAATCTAGCTAAGAAAAAATACAAATTCTTAATATATACTTAAAAATCAACTTACCCCTTTTTAACTGTCGTGAGAACTTAGCAAAATGAAAACCAAAAAGCACTAACCACATTTAGACAACTTTAAAATTTTTGTCTAGTTGAGGTTAATACCAGTTAGTCTTTAGAAAAAAATCACAGTTTATCCAGAGAAAACTACAGCAAAGTCCGATCTAACTGACGTAAGAACTTAGCCTATTTAAAACTAAAAAGCACTAACCACATTCAGACTATTTTAAAATTTTTGTCTAGCTGCAGTCAGTGCCATTTAGTCTAGGAAAAAAAAAATCGCAATTTATCCAGAGAAAAATACAGCAATCTCCTTTCTTCATTGCTCTGAGAAAACTCAAAATCCACGTTACTGAAAAGTTTACGTTGCGAGATGATTTCTGTTACAGCCTTGGAATGGAATGGACAAGCAAACGAAAAAAAAAAAAACAAACCACCAACTTCCGCTCTTCGATTGACCATGAATAGGGACCGATATAATAGGAAAGGTCCATTTCGTCTTCCTGTGTAATACTGTGGTTCCTACAAGGGGTGGAAAGCTCTTAGGAATGCACTCGTCCCCCCTCACCCCCCCCCTACATGTTATGTGAACGCGGACACGGGACGGGGTAGTTGGAAAAGAAAGTCCGCGGGATTTTAGCTTTTAAATTATTTACTTTAAATTAGATCGCGTGGAAAAAAATAAAACAAATTAGTGTTATTCTACTGCAAAATAGTTTATACTTCAATATCTGCAATGAATTAATCAATTAATTTTTAGAAAGATAAAGTACTATAATCAGCAAAAAATGGTTACTTTTATTCATTTTTAAGGAGATAAGAGCATTAAATTTTTTTTAATTTGTAACAGCATTTTACAATGCTGTAGCAAAACATGATTTTGGCGTAATTTTTACTATTATTTTATTTGAACAGAAACATGACAAACAAGTTGTTCAAATAAATGCTATTAAATTAATTATTCATAGTGATAATTTTAAAATGAAACTATTATTATTTTTTTCAATTTATAATTATTCAGTATAGTGAATTAAAACTTTTATTTATTTATTTAATTTTATTATTATTATTTTTTTAACAACAGCAGCTAATGTATTATAAAAAAAATTCCTTAACTATAAATTATACTGATATTTTTTATTTTTATGGAAATACGAATGAAAAGGTATTTTTTCTACTATTTTAATCCAATTTAATTTCAGAAAGTTTTGTTGTTTTGTGTTTTTTGTAAGGCAAAAACACAGGAGTTAAGCCTTAGGGCGTCGGTGCCCTGAGCGGAAGAAGGCTTCTAGCGTTTGTTCCAATATATAAAACAATTAATAAGCAATTGGGGTTGAACAGTAATTATAATAATTATTTGTTCCCTAATTTTATAAAAATCAACCATATTTCCTTCATTTTATAAATATTAGATAATGTTTTGAATTTATATAAAATTTATAAGATATCCCCAATTTTTGTTCCAGAATTGGGGATACAACGGTGATTTGTCCTCAATTCTATGTTCAAAAATCTGGTTAATTTATATAACTCATATTCACATTACATCTGGAGAAAATCACCCAACATCCAAACTGTAAATTGACAGATGCTCGGTAGACCTGAACCCTGGACCTTCACACTTGAACCAGCGGCGGATCCAGAAAAAAAAATTCTGGAGGGTGCGCAAGACAATTTTTGTTACATTCTCTTATTGAATGACTTGAATTTACAAAACAAGTCAATGCTCTATAGTGTAAACTTCATTCGTCTGGGGGGGGGGGGCTCTGGATCCGCCAATGACTTCAACCATATTCGGTGTCTTATCCACTCGGCCATGGTGGGCTCCTTTTGTGAACTTTTAAAATGCAGCGTTTAATGTTATGCATTGTATGTATTTTATTTTTAATTAATTAATTAATTTTATTATTATTTTTAAATTAGAAGTACTTAACAACTATCACTTTATATAAAATGAAAATTATAGTCATATAATTATTTCAGAGTTGTGAATAACTAGACAGAAACTGCCCCAATTGAGGGGTGGGGGTGGGCGCTTAGAAACCCCTTCAATACTAAGTCATAAAAAACTGGTTAACTTATCTAACGCATATTAACAATACATCTGGAGAAAATCACCAACATCTAAACTGTAGATTGACAGATGCGCGGTAGACCAGAACGCTGGACAGGACCTCAGGTAAATTAACCAGATAGAATGATTGCCCCCTTTCCCTCCTTTTTTTCGCATGTGAAGGAGGCACTTGAATCCAACGGACTCAAAACATTGTAAATAGTAACTATTGAAATCATAAATTAAAAAGAATTATTATAACAATATATATGTGCTGCTTGTGCTGGCTTTATACCGTTGAGTTTAGAAATTACACTTCTGGGCCGATATCGGTTATGCGGTACATCGCCGAAATCGCATGTTAACCCTAAAAGACTTGCCGCAATCGGACCGATGCATGCCCGAAATCGCCTTTCTTTTGCCTACGCCAACGCATTTTGCCGACACAGAACCGACACCGCTCCAGTTACCATCATGCCAATGCCGACATCGAAACGGCACTGCCGATATCGGCCCATCCCTTACCCGATACGGCTGTGTTTGCTGGGATGTTATCTCTAATTTTGCGTTGAGCCAATTTCAATGTTATAATAGTAAACTATCGTATTGGGAAGAAATAAGTCGGATATTGATTTTTGGCTGAATTAACTTCGAAGGTTAAGTATATATATTTAAAATAGGGAGGGTGACTAATCGTGTGGGAATACGGGTGATGACCTGTGATTACGTGTTGCGATATCTGGGTGACGACTTGGAATATCGCAACACCCCAAACAGCCCCTCCTTCCTTCCAGTTTAAATCGTACCAAAATTTTATTTCGCATTCAGGTTTTTATAATTATCGCAGACTTTATTTCTTTCTGCTGATAGTTTAAGTGGGGTCTCTTTCTTAAACTTAAATGTAATATAATCTTTGCTACTCCGGGCTCAAACTATTCTTTATGGCACATCTAGAAAATGTCAATTTTTCATGTCATCACATCTGTTTAGAGCACAATTTTATTTTCCCATGTTAGTACTTAGTAGCTGTGTGTATTTAGATTTTGCTCTTATGTTTAATAGTTCTGTTTCATGGTCTTCTCCGGAAATTGTCTGCTACAATCGGAATCTTTATTGGTAACTACCAAGGAAAATTCAAAGCAAGACGTGTACCTTTCGAAAGAATAAAGATTTAGGGTTCTGCATTATATCAAAAAATTTTGGTTTCTGCATTAATTAGCCTATTCAGATTACAGTATACTATTTTGCCATTTTGTAAAATGTACTGCGTTCTAAGTTTTTCAGATGGCTCACTGGCCGCACTAGAGACTTGGCAAGTGGGTTGATCAAAAGCCGAAGGGGAAGTTAATTATTTTCAAATGATTCCATTGAGAAGGTATATATTGATCTTTAAACGACTTAGCAACTGAAATTACAAGTAAATTAAAATAGAAGTCTTAGAGTAACCCTCCTCAGAGGATAGGGATAACAGCAGTCAATCAAGAATGCTTTTGCAAAAAATGGTACTCAACTGCAATATAGTAACTTTCTAAGAGAAACATTAGCAAAATTTAAACAGTAAATTCTTAAACTAATGAAATAAACTTAATTTATTTTAGTAGTTTTCTTGTTTCTTTGTTACTTATGACTGCAAAAATTGACTTGATTGAATTGAATTAATACATTTCTGTTTTAATACTTTAACGAATTCTTCATTAAAACAAATTTAATTATTCTGGTAAGGAAGACTTCTGCATTGCTGAGTAGTAAACATTTTTGTTAATATTAAATTTGTGTATTAAATATGAATTACGAATTCACAGCTTTTATTAAGTAACTTAAATTTATGTAGAAACACAATCCAATATATTAAGTTTCTCATTTTAAACTACCAACTTTTTATTATGTATGGTCAACTGCCACTTTTCCCCTCAAAAACAAAGTTCTTTATCTTGAACTAATGTAGTGTAAAATAAAACTTAACGCACAGAAAGATTAATTGCCAGATTAAAAAATTCTAAGGCCATGTTAATGATTAAATGTACTATATAGAATTCTTTTAAACTTAGCTGATGTCTCAGTGGGTTTATTTCCTTTTGAAACAATTTTTCTAAATTCAGAATACGAAAATACAAATTTTTAAGAAACCACTATTAGTGTATTGTTTGAACGCAAGTTAACTGTTAGCAATTTGGTGGCTTGTCATAATTCACAATGGCGTGATTAAGGCTTTTTAAAACAGTCGACGATATTTATTTTAATCAAATTTAATTTATCGGTAAAGTTTCATTTAATGCGTTGTTTATTAACCTAAATTTTCTATATTTTGAGACTTTGTTTTTATTGAGGATGAGGGAGTCAGTTTCCTTCTTCCACTTTAGCATTTGGTATGGATTCAGTGATCAGCAATGTTTTTCTCAATTTTTAATTGGTCAGTCACTGTTCAATGTGATAGTATTGAAAGAATTCATCTCTTCGGTCTCTTAACTTGACAGAATTACTCTAAGTTTGTGTTATAAGTGCATCTTGGGACTTGCCAATCAGGAAGTTTTAATGGTAATCCGGGAGTTGTGGGTTCCCTAATATCGTTATTGGATAATACTCATTAAACTTATGTCTTTGGTAATTTAAAGCTCTTTTGCATTTAAACTTTGCATCAACATTAAAGCAATTGCTTATGATATGCTGGCTTTCTTCTGAAAAGCAGTTTTGCTTAGTTTAGTAGCAAGACTTTGCATTTGAAAACAAGTCTGTAATTAGCAATATAAACTCAATTTTTAGCTTGTTTTCGTTAGGTGCAGTTGCTTCACAAGTTTTGCTCTAGAGCTGAAAGTACTCTTCAGCAGTAATTTACTCCAAAAGCACATTTCCTTAGTAATTATTGGATATGTAATTATCGCATTTTCAAACTGGAGAATCATGCGTACATACCTATGTATATAAAGCAGAAAATTTAATTGTGCTAACTGGATTTGTTAGACTAGTTTCTGGGAGAATTCACTCCAAATCTCTCAGCAACAATGGAATTAAAACACTCTAGCATTTTCTCATACGTCTACATTTTTTAAAATTATGAAACTGGATAATATTCTGGCCAGGAACATACCAAGAATTTCCCCTTTTTGTGGTGCGGGGGTGATTAAAAGGTGAAAAAGGAAGAAATTCTTACAAATTACAAAAACGCTTGACTTAATCACATTAACATAAATCTAAAATTTCTGGGTGTACCCATGCCTCCATGGCCTAGCCCTCAGCTACGTCCCTAATTGGCATATTTTGCATTACATTTACAATATAATGAAGCAGTGAAAGCCAAAGGATACGTATCTGAAACATAGAATATTTTATACTTACGTTTAAAATTATGTAATAAAAGCAATATTTACCGTGATTTGAAAAAAACAGGGAAGACGGAGGCTGACTTCAAAGGAATCCCCGAATAAATGTTTACCTTTAATAAATCAATTTGATTTCAATGGTTAGTTCATCTGCTTGGTCCCGTAACTCTGGGCCACAATTTAGCCGCTAGTCAATCATTCAAATGCATCTTCATGGAGTTGTAAAGATCTCTTTCCGATTGAGGTACCACACATTCTGATAAAATAGCACGTTAATGTATCCAATTTGGATCATGATCTAGTCACTGAAAAACAACATAGCTTTATAAAATATTAATTCTGTAGTTTTATTTGAATCAACATTTCAGAAATTACTTTAAATACTCACTGAAAGTGACATGCTAACTAAGACAATCGGAGTTTGTTTTGATGTGCACTGTGTACGGGCAGCTTAAATTTACACTGCTTTTGCTTTAGTTCAATAGAGCGGTACTGCGTTATTAAGAAACTTATTAAATCTGAACTTTTGTAATTTTACTACACCCATTCGGTTTCTGAAGACTGGTTGATGAAACATAAATGCATAATTAAATTTTCCTTCACTTTGATATAACATGAATTTATAATTAAACCTGCTCAAACAAACTTTTCTAGTAATACAATTTTTCTGTGAGCGTTCTCTTTCTTGCATAAACTTTTTGTGAAATTTATGGCTTTGTATTTACTGGATGGGGTGGCTAAAGAATTTCACAGGCGACCAAGGATCTTGAATTGCGGTGCGTCACAAGTATTTATCTAAATGTTTAAATAAGGGCATTTTAACTGGAATCCAAAGTGCTTACAAAAACAAAGATTTACAGTGAAAATTTCATTGACAATTAAAAAAAAAATCGTTGATAATGCCCATGTGCTATCCTTTATTCGTAATTCCTGTTTTGAGTGAAACCTTCCTGTTCTGGCTTAAACTTTTTTCAATAACTAGGAAGAGATTTGTTTTCTTGAATACACGTACTTGATACTTAAAAATGAGAAGTTTCCTTCTTGAAAAGGAAAATGCCTTAAAATTAGTAGATAACTATGGAGAGAAAAATGACCACCTTAAACCTTCTATGCAAGTGCATGAAATATTTCAATCATTAAGGTCACGTAAATTGTACGCCAGTTCATTCATGTAGAATGGAAGTACAAGGGATAAAGATAGGCAGAACAAATTTCTCTATAGCGGATCCCGAGTCAGCGAGACATTTCCGGCAATGAGTTAGCATTGTCTTGCCAACGATGAATCTTATGTCTCAATTTGATACTCCCTCGCCTTTACGTAATAGTAAAAGAATGATTTTGAATAAAATAAAAAAAAATAAAGATCGTCCTTTTATGTTAACTGCTGTAGACAAGAAATGAAATATCTTGTTTAAACAATAAATATAATTCCAAATTCTCTGCCTCGATCTATTGGTGTTGCCTGCTTTCGTACGGCAGCTGGATATTAATACTTAGAAAAAGTTAGACTGATTATAGTCGTTAACTCTTAAGTCGGGCAGTTAGCAGGGCACGTCGGCAGTTAGCAGTCCAGAAAAACATTTTGGAGGGGTCCAAAAATTTCGGAGGGGGTACAAATGGCAGAATTTTTCAGAAAGATTATCATATTAGTAACAAAAATCAATTTAGCGTGGGGGGATCCCCTGGACACCCTTAAATACGTCCTTGGATGTTAGCTCTCTGAGCTCTTGAATTCTGTTTTTTCGTAGATGCTGCCTGAAACCAATCTTTCCGGCGTACAAAATTCTTGGCTTTGCACTGTGGACTGTATGAAATACAGGAGGGTGGGGGGATGTCTAACAGGAAGAACACCCTTTGAGCACTTTCCTTTGCGTGTCACTTATTTTCCAAAAATTTTGGTCAAATTTTTGCGATGGGCTAAATTTACTCATGTTAAATTCCTCGTAACGTGAAATTTAATTCTGTATTGTAACTCTTTCATATTAACTACTAATTTTTAGCTTAATTTTTAAAATTAGTTTAAAAGCAGAAGGGATTTGATCACCCCATTCTGTCAAATATAGTTTAAAATTTTGATAGTAATATTAGATTAGTTTAGTATTGTATGTAGTTTGTAGTGTACTTTATATTTTTAGTATGTTTAATAATTTATTGTACTGTTTTATGGATAATGTAACGAAATTAACATTTTAACCAGTATCTAACTATTAGAATTAAATTTCATGTTAAAAGCATTCTTTTTATGTGGAAAAACCACGGCAAAAATATTTGACACTAGCTCAATGAGTCAACAGTCTACGCAAATGAAACTGCCTATTATAGTTTAGGACTTCTTAAAGAATGCAATGTTGAAGTTTTTTACTTTAAAAGAACCAAAATATTAACATATTACTGTTTCGAAAGATTGCCATGATCTCAAATCGGGAATGCGTTTTTGTGAGTAACTTCTGCGATTCTTGCACGTGCGATTTTTATCCAACGCCTGTCTGCAGCAATTTAGATATCGGTCAAAGAGCTGTTCTAAAATGAGAATAATTTTAACCCTCACATTCTTAGTCTCAATAGTTTTCATTAATAAATTTCAAAATAGAGCAGCTCTTGAGAGCTTCAGAATTCCTATTGCCCTGTAGTATCTGTATCCCTTAGTTATCCGTATTCAAGAAAACTGAAAAAAGATTCATCGTTGGCAAGACTATGCTTGTTCATTGCCGGAAATGTCTCAATGACACGGGATCCGCTGACGAGAAATATGTTCTGCTCATCTTCATTCCCTGTACTTCCATTCTACATGAATGAACTAGCGTAAAATTTATGTGACCTTAATGATTGAAATATTTCATGCACATGCATAAAATGTTTAGAGTAGTCATTTTCCTCTCAATGGTTATCTACTAACTTTAAGGCATTTTTCCCTTCAAGAAGGGAACGTCTAATTATTAAATACCATGTACGTGTATTCACGAAAACGAATCTCTTCCTAGTTATTGAAAAAAGTTTATGCCAGAACAGGAAGGTTCCACGCAAAACTGGGTACTTGGATAAAGGATAGCACACTTGCATTTTGAAAGATTTTTTTTTTTTCATTGTCAATGAAATTTTCACTGTAAATCTTTAGTGTGTTTTTGTAAGCACTTTGGATTCTAGTTAAAATGTCCTTATTGAAACATTTAGATAAATACTTGTGACGCACCGCAATTCAAGATACTTGGTCGCCTGCTAAGTTATTCTTTAGCCACCCCTATCCAATACAATAAATACAACATAAATATTAAAAAAATTTTATGTAAGAAAGAGAACGCTCACAGAAAAATTGTATTACTAGAAAAGTTTGTGCTTTGTTTGAGCAAGTTTAACTGTAAATTCATGATGTATCAAAGTGTAGGAAAACTTAACCCATTAAGCGCCAAAGCTGTAACACACCCTATAGTGTAAATGTTTATATAAAATGTGTATTTCGTAAATTACATTAAAATATTTTAAGAAAAAAATATATAATAGATGTTCCCGTAACGGGAGCTTTGGCGCTTAATGGGTTAATTATGTATTTATGTTACATCAACCAGTCTTCGGAGACCGAATGGGTGTAGTAAAATTGCAAAAGTTCAGATTCAATAAGTTTTTTAATAAAGCAGTACCGCTGTATTAAACTAAAGCAGTGAGTAAATTTAAGCCGCCCGTATACAGTGCACATCAGAACCGGCTCTGCTTCTCTTAGTTAACATGTCACTTGCAGTGAGTATTTAAATCGAATGCAATTTCTGATATGTTGGTTCTAATAAAACTACAGAATTAATATTTTACTAAGCTATGCTGTTTTTTCAGTGACTGGATTATGATCCAAATCGGATACATTAACGTGGTATTTTATCCGAATGTGTGGTACCTCAGTTGGAAAGATCTTTACAACTTCATGAAGATTCATTTGAATGATTGACTGACTAACAGCTAAATCGTGGCCCAGAGTGACGGGACAATACAGATGAAGTAAGGAGTAACCATTGGAATCAAATGGATTTATTAACGGTAAACATCCATTCGAGGATCCATTTGAAGTCTTAGCCTCAGATTTCCTGTTTTTTTAATCACGGTAAATATTGCTTTTATTACATAATTTCAAACATACTGAATATAAAGTACATTACAAAATTAAAACATACATGACTTCAAATACGTATCCTATTGCTTTCAATGCTTCATTAGATTGTAAACATGACGCAAAATATGCCAGTGTTAGGGACGTAGCTAAGGGCTAGTCCATGGAAGCTTTGTTACATCCGGAAATTTTCGATTTTTGTTGTAATTTGTAAGCATTTTCACCTTTTGATCGCCCTCATCCCCCCCCCCCCCCACCCAAAGAAAATTCTTGCTATGGTCCTGGCCAGTATTGTACGTAATTTCATAATTTAGCATTTTCTGGAACGTCTATATTTTTTAGAGCGTATTACAAAGTTAACACTTGGTATATTTTTAAACACGTAGCCTTTTACCTCCAGTGCTTCATTATGTTGTAAATGTTGATACACTTCTGAACTGCAGAAATGTTTGGAATGTCGTTGAAAAATAGAAAAGAAACTTAGTCTCTTCAAATTGTTTGCAGAAGGTTACATTTCATTGAGAAAGTCTTTACATTTAATACTTTTACTAGATTCATTCGGTTAAATATAAATTACTTTTTAATCTTTCCTCAGTCGATTATATTACAAGGGCTTAAATTTACAGAATTCGTAAATCTAACATTGTTTCACATGAGTTAACGAATAAATCTTACCTTGCTAAAACAAAACTTATCGAAAAATTCTTCGGTTAAAACTTCAGTTTTACGAATTTTAGTTTCTGACAGTGGACAGAAGAAAAGTTGTCGAAAACAAACTCGTGTCATCCCAGTTAATGAAGATCTATAAAGTGATATTATCGGATTACATTTAAGTCTTCTCAAATTTCATTACTCTTGTATGAATGAGATGCAAATTCAATGGTCTAAATTTAAATTGAACCTAGTAAAATAGCAATGATTTATTTTAGTATTTTAAAGTAATGTTTATATTAATAATTCTTCTTACTTTCTTAGACTGGGATGAACAGTGGAATTTTACTGCAGCATTTTCCTGAACGATTTTAAGCCTGACTATGAAATGTATAAATTTAGAGATATACCTGTAAATTCCAAATAGGTTTCAATTACTTTTCTAGTTCGTAATAAATTCGTAATTACCTGCTGAACTACAAAATTAGTGAGCAGAAAATAAATTACTAAGCCAACAATACAAATTAGGTGTAATATTGGTCTTATTACATTAATTAGGAGCAATATAGCATAATTCACCAGGGCATTGTTAACCTCTGAAGTTAAGAGAAGCCCAATCTCATTTCGGGCCCCTTCACTTGATACAGGAAAGTTTTCCAAATTTTGCACAAATTGAAACAAAACCCACTAAAACAATTCTAAATATGAAACAGTATGTTTGAGGTTGAAGTTCATTCTTCCCCCTCTCACACTCATTGCCATGCAAAAATATTGTACACTATATATGGTTACATCAAAATTCTAAGGTTTTTAGTCTTTGAATTTGATTTATCATGGTATTACAGTGCACTTCAGAGAATTAAACGTTATAAAAGCATATTGTAACAAAATTGGGCCAAATCTTCGTCAGATATTGGAGCAGTTTCAGACCCGAGGGTCAGGATGGCATGAATGGTTGTTAAATAAATTTAAAAAAACTTATCGATTCAAAACTTCTTATATTTTAGTTCAACATAACTAAAGTAGTGAATTTTTCTTGCTATAGTACACTTTCTCAAAATATTTAAATGCATTTTTAACAAAAAAAGGTAGAATTTTAAATCCTTTAGTCAGATTTTTAGTCATTTTTTGCGCTCCCTTTGGGAACTTGAGCTTTTCCTCAAAATTTTAAAGTCTTTTCACTAATCAGGCCCTGCATAAATTCTGGTTTTGTTGAAAAAGCTCATAGGAGGGTAGTAATCAAAATTGGCACTTCCTAGTCTCCTCTCGGATTTATAGTTTTAGGTTAATTCTAAACACTTTAGAAAAGATTACTTCTTATTGAGCAATAAGATACGATTGTTAGCTTAAAATAAAGTGTTAATAGATTGGTAACATAACAATAGATATAATAAATGATCGGAAATAGTGCGTTCAATCATCATTAAAAAAGATTCATTTTAAAATTCTTAAGCATTGTTGATTGACATTGTTATTGACATGGATATAATTGTAATGTGATCACACTAACAATTTGATCGGGACTTGTGCGAAGAAATTCTAACGGTAAATATGTGATGGGATCTACGATATCAATAAAAGTGCTGCCAGTTCACTACACTAGAATCTTTAAGCCAAATTTACTGTAATATTCTTCGGTAACTTTACTAGATGATGCTTACAAGAAAACTTCTGCCTGGTGAAAAATTATGCCTAGTAAGTTTCGTGTCTTGTAATTTTGAAGATTAATTTTATCTTTTTTTCTTTCACAATAAGGCTTAAGGAATTTAGAAATTCGAATAATTTTCTGAGCAGCGTTTGGATTTACAGGGATTTTAATAAGTTCAAGTGGTCAAATAAATGTAGAAAATCAGTCTTAACTGGATATCGATATTAAATATGAATTTAAATTGAGGCAAATTTTCTTGGAGGTTTATCAGATAAATGGTCCGAATTCTGTGGGTAGATGGTTCTTGGTCATTATCATCTAAACAGTGAAAAAAAATGTTCTTGTTCAGGACATGCTGCTTCATATAGACGGTGGAGGTATTTATGAAATATGAAAAAAATTTCCCGTCCCTTCACATGTTTACGTATTTACATTGGAAAAATGCTCTGGTAAAAGAAAGTGTGCCAACTGAAGCAAAATAAATGTGCGGTAACGTTTTAGTTTCTTTTATTTCAATCTAAATCGCGTAATTCTTAAAATAGATACTTGTTGTTTTTAATATTTTAATGCCTAAATATAGTTAATTTCTGTAGAAGCAAAGTAATCAATGCACTTTACTTGTGTTAATTTAGACATTGATTTTTCAGTTCAAAAGAGTAAGTTGTTTAAACAAGCAAAACTTCCTTCATAAACTTATGCGTGACTTTAATGATAGTGAAGCTATATTTTATCTGATAATTATAATGATGGAGAAAAAAATTAGTTTTCTTGATTTAGTTGGTGCTACAGAGTTCTCCAAAAGCACAAATTTCTAATGCTAAATTAAGTAGGTAAAACATTTATTAATTACTAGGAATAAATTTTTATAAAATTAATTCTTTTTAATAGAACTAGTTTCATTCCAAATGTAAGTTTAAAGCAATTTAACTCCAAATTTTAACAAGTAAGAGGTGTTCTCAGAAAGTTTCTTTGAAAAAGGCAAGAATCTGGTCATCTGCTTGTTTTTAATGTTTGTAACAATTATTTTATTTAGTGAAAAATGTTTCCAAGCTTAAATGTAGTAAATGAATACACATATTTTTGAAAATAGTGGATTAATATAAACGCTGAAGTTTTTAGAATTAAAATTTTCTTGAAAAATCTCAAATTTTAACTGGTGTAATAAAATAGTTTGAACGTCGATGCTTAGAAGTGGCAGTGTGAAAATAACGCAAATGGATTCACAGAAAAGCTTAAGTTCTAAATGAATGTACTTTTTAAACCCTTTCAGACACGGTGTGCACAATTGAAGACGCAGAAAATAATTTTACGTACATCTGATAATCGCGAATTAACAGCGTAATTCACTTAACGGTATATAACCAATAATTTTCATATATATGTAAGGGTACTTTCAAAATCTAACTAAACTCTCTAAATTTGTAATAGGTATCATAAATCACTTCGTCTTTTAAGTGCTTATCTATAATTAGTAATGAATTAGAAAATACTAAAGATATTTTTGTTACTATAGCATTATTTTGTGTGCAAGCTGTCTGCCGTAGTAAAGGTATTGTGTAAATCTTGTAAAAGTTGATTAAAGGAATGGAAGATATCTTCTTAATTTTTCAGAGATCTAAATTTGAACGTCTGCTATTAAACTTAGTGGCGTTTTTTTTTTCGTTTTTGCAGTCCTAGTGAGTCTGGCTCACAGTGCAGTCACGAGATGGCCATAGTGGCAGCACTACTCACCAGACTTCTTTTCGAATGAAATTAAGAATATCAAAGCCTAATTTTGAATGTAAAAGTATCTAGGCTGTTATTGTGTATGTCTCATTGCAGTGTTATACCGTGCAAAGATTTACTTTAACATGTTATATTGTGTTTATTACAGGCAGATTGTGCGTACTTAGGGATGGACGCGAGACGAAAAATTGGCGTCTCGCGTCTCGCAAAACAGCCGAAAAGCTTTGTCTCGTCTCGCAAAAATCCCTATATCATAATGTTAAAAATGCTTGTCTCGTCTCGCAAAAAAGCTGTAAATCTCTGTCTCGTCTCGCAAAAAGTCGTCTCGCGTCCATCTCTATGCGTACTATAAGTGTCGTAGTATGCTAATATCTCCATGATTACTATTGAAACCTCTTTTTCAAAGATAACTTTTCTAAATTTCAGTTTAAGTTTTGATTTTATATCGGGAAGCGAGAGATGTCAGCCTCACAGCTGACTCTTTTGCCGAGCGAGATATTGTGATAATCGAGAGTTAATAGCTTAATTTACACGCTTTATGAGAAGTATTTTTTGTACCATAAAAGAATATTTTTAAATCATCAATCGGCCAAGATAATTATTTTATAAATCTGTCTGCATTTGGTATCCTAAATAACTTCAATGTTTTCATCCACGCGTTAACAAGTTTTTTTCTTTTCTTCGCTCGCAAAATTGTTTTTATAATGAACAAGAGCATTCCCACGTGAATGAAGACACTTGTTAGTTGGACTCGGATTGTACTGAACGTTTTCCGGTACTTGCCGGCCTTAGTTTAGTAAAGACGTGGAGATTATCCATTTGTTTTAATAAATTCCCTCTAATGATTAGATGCTTATGACATCACCCTTTCGAAAAAGTATTATTGCATAAGCGAAATGTCTTGCTTCGCTTTTCGCATTATTTCTTGAAAATCTCGCAACATGACTGAAGTATGAAAATTTATAATTAAAAATCACACAATTCATACTTTATGTACTAGTATCCAAAGTAATAAACGAAACCAACGTAGGAAACCTGGCTTCTACTTTAATATTTTTTTGAGAGGGTGGGACAAATCTGTTACGAAGAAATGAATCTGGTCTGGAAGGTTTAGTACTTTTTAACTGCACTGTACCTAAAATCTAAATTTTCATTTGTAATTTTAGGCATCTATATTTTACATTAAATATTTTTATTTCTGCAGTGGGTTGAGGGGAGGGAGGTTGCCCAAATTAAAAATAAATGCCCCGTTTATCTTTTAATTTGGGCATTGATTTATTTTAATCAATAAGTTCTACCTTTTTTAATAGTTTGTTTCATAAAAATATTTGAGTATAAAAATATCTGAAATAAGAGTAGTCGTTGAATCAGTAGGTTTAGAGTGTAAAAAAAACTCTTTAGTTTTTAAATGTCTCAAAGAAATATTTCAGCTTTTTATAAAATGTACTTACACAGCTAGATTTCTACAATGTTGTAATTTATCGTATGACTATTGATGCAGAATATTGCAAATTTGCAAAGAGTGGGTTTTAAAGTGTTGTATTGCTGATTATCTACTGTAGTTCAATAATGGAGGGATATTTATTTTTTGTAATTCCTGTCAAAATACCAAATTCCGTTTAAACAAAGTTCTTGTTGAAACAAAGGAATGTATTGGTGTATACATACATTGGGTTGTAATGTAGCCTTTTAAAACCGACATTTCCTTTAATGAAGTAATATTACTATTGATTAAATAGATTGGTCTTTGAATGAATCAATTGATAATTGTTTTAATGATTAGAACTTCTTTACTTATCTACAAATTATTGTAAAAATTCTTATTAATATCAAATATTAAATTATATATTGTAACAGTAATTTAAAATATTCAAAATGTTTAATAATTCATTGTTAAAAATAAGTTGTGGCCACAACTTATCAACGATATAATTATCTAAATTATTTCCCCTTCTCCTGGTTTTAGTTTGTAATGTTTCAGTGTTAATGTATTTGAAGAATGATTTATCTTTATCTATTGAATTCATAAGTGATTGTGTATTGTGGTAATTGTTTTGTTTATATCTAATGAATTTTAATGTCTATTGCATGTTAGTTCACTTAGATGCGATTATCCTATACGATTATGTATATTTTATAATCAAAGAGAATGAGTGTTTAATGTTTTTCCCTTAGATGCGATTATCTTCAAATTAAACTTGTATCTCTTAAAGCATAATAGGTGTTCAATATTACTTTTCACAGAATGTTCCCTATTGTACAATTTTCAAACTTTACAGTACAGATTTATATCATGTATACTTCAATTTGTGATTTAGTATCCAGAATATATTGATTGTAAATAGCTTCAGTATGAGTACAAAGTTTGTATTTAGCATGAGTTGGTAAAAACTTGTTAACATAATGTGCATAAAGAACAGATGTTATTCATAGCTGAATGTTCTCAATAATAAATAGGTTTGTTTTATCTGAATGTGAAATTTTAAGGTTCGTATGTTAAAATGTTTGTTCAGAAAATAAGCGCCAATATGAATTGTTCTGCCGTATCTAAACCGGGTTTTTCAAATATCTGTCACAGTTGTCTTAAGTACAACGCTTTACTAAAATTTAACAATTTTTCTCATACAATTTATAATTATCAATTGAAGTTCAGTAATATATCATTTTGAGTAGTGACTTTTGGATAGAACAATAACTTGTTAACGATAACTTACTATCCTTTTGAACTAATTTCAAAGTGCGTGTAAACTGTTTATGGCCTTGTATTGTTACATTGTTCTAAATGTCTTGGTTTTAATCTATCACTCTTTAAAGATGTGCCAGGTATTTTGAAACGCCATGTATTGGTTTGAAGTTTGTATGCAAAAACTAATATTCTTATAAAATTTGCTTTTTCATAAAAATAAAGTTAAACTTGTTAACGTGAGTCTCCGTTTCTTAATTACTGAGCGTCTATAGTTTAATGCTTATTTTGAAGAAATCAAAAACATGATTGAAATGATTACAGTACAATATACTTTAAGACTAATGCTGTGTATTTATTGGATAATGATTTCCTGAAGAGTCATACAAGCAATATTAAGCAGTGAGGTTCCCCCCCCCCTTAAGATATCTATTTCAAATTTTATACACATGTCTAAAAGAAATAAGAGTGCGGAATTTTACTAGGCTAATATCCAATAAATGAGGTATTCACAACTCCTGAATCTTTTTACTCCCAGTTTTTGAAATCTACCAAAGGTTGTTCCTCCAGACTGTTTTTTACTCTAGTTCAAAGAAACAACAGGATTTAAGACACTAAGACGGCGGCAGTAGGGTTAACTTTGACCCCCTGAGCTCTCTAGTCTGTTAATTGTTTGGATGGAAGGAATAGTTGGAAAATTTGACTTTTTCAGAGTTGAGAGCTAGTTCTGAAAAAGAAGGGAGGGGGAAATTCAGAATCTTGATTGAATTCTTGATTTAATTTTTGAAATATCGGCATATATTTCTAGGATAACGGACATCTTGACCCCTTTGTAAAATAGGGTTAGGTGAGGGGGTGGGAATGGTGGCATGCCGGGGTATAATGAAAACTTTTCACATAAATTTTAAATGTTTCATTATTCTTTTCTACGGAGATATATTTTAGGAACATAAGTATTTCTCATGAAGGTTTAAGACTTTTCAATAACATTAATGTATGCAAAACTTTTTTTGCTCTAAACATACTGCCTGTTAACATGGGATATTAAAATACTTTCTTCTAGAATCCTCATAATTGGAGAAAACATTTATATTGTGATGCATATTAGTAAAGACTTCCAGGGAACTGGATTATATTAAACCTTTCTATTAAATTTTTTCCTAAGGTGGGTAAAATGGTGGTATAGTTAGGCTTGGCAAAGTTCCATATGATAACTGACATTTCCATTACTACTATTAGTGAATATTCCTAAAACGGTAGTTAGAATCAATGAAATTGACATTTTAATTTACTGTTTATTTTTTGGAGCCAGTAGTGCAGCCAGGAATTTTTTTCGCTGGAGACTGAGAACTCAAACTAGAATGAAATATAACTTATAAAAATCGATATTATACTTTTATTTTGGCGGGTGGAGAAGAATAGAACCCCCTTATTTTGCCTGCAAGTATTCGCCTATAAAAATGGAAAAATTCATAAATCGAGTTTGAAATTATTTTCAGTCAGAAAAACATACATTAAAGTATTAAATTTGACTTGGGTCTGTAGCTGAATTTCAAAATTTTAAAGGGGAACTTCGAAATTTATCCGCAAATAAGTAATTTTTTTCATATCTTATGTTTACTCATTTTGAGGTTGACTGTAGCCCTACCAGCCATCCCTTGCCTATAATCCTGTGGGGAAACACGGTAATATTTGTCGCATATTGAGTGAACCAGAATTTGATAATCCTGAACAATATTTTTCTAGTTAAATATTTTCGGAGATAATCTTCTTTTCTGTGTGCACTTTTTTCTTTAGTATATTAAGGATACATTTAATTTGAGTGCTGTTTATTCCATTCATAGCATTAACATTATTTTTAAAATATACAGGTGCCTTTTGTCCTACCCCCATTTTCCCCCACCATTGGATATAGGGGGGGGGGTATCAATGCTTGTTTTTCTACGGTGACATTTTAAATTAGGTATTTTGATAACATTACAAAGGCTATATTTTCAATCTATACAATTCAAATAATGTAATATACATTATTTGACACATAATATAGTTTAATTAACATAAATTTAACAGCTTAATTCTAGGACTTTTCTTAAAAAAAATTTCTGCCACCTGAGCCTACTCCTTGAAATCAAAGCTGTCAAAGAACCGATGGGATAACGCCCACGATTAGAATTTTTCAGTCGTATTCATATCTCCCAGGCGGATAAAAAAAGTGGGTGGTCACCCTGCTTTTTCTCTAAACAGATATTTAGTTTGCGTTTGCCTGCTCTTTCGCACAAAATATTGCAAGGAAAGCAGATGCAGGGTTTTCATGGTCACATTTCTTCCCTGAAATAGTTCATTTTGCAAATGTGTTTTTCCAATTGTTACGTTGGTTCGTATTACCCACTGTATTGTGCTACAAACTTAGGGAAGCTGTTTTCTATGGAGTACCAAAACATTGTTCAGTTGTACATATGAATTCTGTATGCTCTGAACATATGTGAACGCTGCATGTACATTGAGTTGTAAATAAAATTTACTCTATATTTTGCTGATATTCCAATTTTTTTTTCCCTTGTTCTCAAATTTAGAAATTGTCTTAAGCGAAAACGAGGACTACTTTCTATTAAAACTAGGCGATGCGTTAAGAATGTTTTTATGGCTTCAGTTTTTTGAAGAGTCTGCCCAAATCTCCCCCTTCCCCCCCCCTCCCTCCTAAAAAATTAAAGAAAAGTTTAAAGTGCAGAAAGGAGAGAAAAATCTCGCAAGTATTGTGTATAGTGTTCCAAATTTGTGTGGGAAAATATACATGAAAAATTGTCATTTTTTGTATTTACCATATTAAACTTTCACAGGCGGAATTCAGATCCAGACATATTTAAAATTATTTTTTTGCATATTTTGTATTCTAATGTGGGGGTTAAAGGGTTATGTGTTATTTAAATGGGGGGGGGGGTGTACAATTTCCCTTATGTTTCCAATTGAGAGCATGGGTCATTTCTGACTATTGGATTTGTTTCAAAAACGGAATATACTAATGGGTAGTTTAAATAAGTGAAATATTAAGAATTGCTGAAAGATATAATTCGTATCTTTACTTAAATTTAAAAATAAGTTTCAGGGGGGAGTATCAATATAGCCATTTTCATAAATTTTTAGGGCGATTTTTATGATTTTTTTGTCCAGTATCGCACTAATGATATGAATGCAACATCTATTTCAAAAAATCAAGTCAACTTTTAACTATATCTGCAAAATTTTTAAGTCAATATTGATAAAATATTAATCTTTGAATATATTTTTGATTTGATGTAACCAATTGGAAACACTGGTCTGTAAAAGGTTAATACATGTGAGTGAATAATTTGAAATATTTCAAGTAAAATTTAAACGCTGTGCTTTATATTAACAATTTTTAAATACACTTATAATGAAAAAACGGAAACAAAATAACGCAAATTTCTAATATATAGATTTCGAGTAAATCATTCGTCAGGGAAGTGAGCGAAAAACTATTTTATAAATTCTCTTTTTTAGTTAGCATTGGCTTTAATTCGTGAAACTAAACATTCGGAATTCAATTTTTACATCGAATAAAAGAGTGATTTGAATGGTTGCAGTATTTCAACTGCTCATACTGTAGTCAATATTTTTAGGGTATTTTAAAAATTCAGTATATTATCAAGCAATATTGAACATATTCAATACGTGTAAATTACATATTTTTGCCAATATCTCATTTGAAAATCTTTTTAAATTTGTTATTTTAGTAATTGTATCGAGTCGTCAGTATGACCCCTTGTCATTCCCATAGGTAATCTGTCCGTCGTTCTAGTATTAAGGTTCTGGTATACAAATTCAATCAAATTGCTTTTGGTACTCGAAAAAATTAAAAATGGTTTTTCGTAAGCATTACATATACTGTAATAAACGATAAAAAATTGCGTTTTATAAAACTGTAAGAAAGTAATCTAAAACGTGGGATGCAGTAAAAACTTTCGGCAAGTGTCTCACAAAAGGTCTTTTAAAATCGAAATTTTTGTTAAATCGGAAAAGTTTAACTGATACGAGTTTGTAGCTTAATTCATAGTATACCATAGCTTGCAAATAGACACCCCAAAACACTTTTTGCCCATGACATGGTTTATTTGCATTTATGTGCCATAATCACATGATTTTTTTAAACTATTCTTCCAATTTTGGTATTTATGTATTCCTAGGAAACTTTTTGGTTTAACAATTTTTTCAAACGTTAATGTTATGTAAAATACTCTATCATACTGCTGTTAATGCGAAATAAGGCATTTCGCCCTAACAACCCTGACAAGCAGCTACTGTGGATTATCTTTCAGGTGCATGATACATCATTTAAATCTTTTTACAACGGGAAGATCTTTTGGGCTAGCACTAACGTAGCATATTTTAGAGAGTAAACCTATGCGCGCGCGCACACACACACACATCGACAAATTCAGGATCTGGCTTTTATAAATGAAAGAACGGATTAAAAAAATTATATTTTAAAAGTTATAATAAACACGTTACATAAAAAATAACTGACAGTATAAAACCGGGAAATTTGTGAATGATTTATATTGGAAAGAGATTAGGTTTTTTTTCGTGTTATGAAAGGCTCATCAACTGAACACTTGTAAATGGGAAAAAAACACTGAAATTTAATGTTTAATGTATCTTTCATTTTAGTACGCGTACACACTGTATGCTAAAGTATGTACGCGTTGTTTCAATAATAAAAAAGCGTAAATTAAAAAATTGAGTTATTTTCATCTGTGATAACCTGTTCAATAGGGTGGACAGGAGAAAACTTTTTTTTTCGATGATGGGCAGTGAAGAAAAGGTACTATTGGTACAACAGAATGCACATGAAATATTTTGAATTTTTAGTACAATTTCTTGATTGAAATTTCGGTCAAATGCTGCTTTTTGATGTTTTTCACAAAATTTGTAAAAAAGAAATTGTTTTCCTATTTTCTATTGTGTGGGGCAAAAGACCGCCATTGGGGGTACTGAGTTCGTATAAAAAAATTGTGTGTAGAATAATTTCTTCATTTGCCATAAGTGCATCGAAATTTCAGCAACAATTCGTATTTTTAAGTTGCTACAAATTTCGTCCAAATGATCAAATCACTTTTTTGTCTTATTTCTTTATAATAATACAACTGAATATATATGCATGTAGAGCATCACATGTTTAGCAATCTTACATTTTTTAGATGAATTACAAGTTAGCTTTTTATTAAAGTTTAAAATTTTAGGTATGCTATAAATGTTATATAGATTTTAATTTATTCTGGGGAGAAAAAAAAAAAAAAACTCATCACAACGAGGAGGTACCGATGTAACTTTTCAGTACAACGAGTTTCGTTCGTCTTCCCATCAACAGAATGTTTTATTCACTGTGCATTTAGGAAACAAAAATTTTTCGAATTGAATTTTGTCATTTTTTTATTCCTTGTACGAAGTTAAAGGACGTACAGTGGTTGCGAAAATTTTTGATATGCAGATTTTGATGAAACAATCGATTTTGACTATCTCTAAATTTAGTTTGAAAAGGTTTTGAGAGACGTCTCTACGTTTACATGCATAGCTACATGTGCAATCCACTTTGACCAACCCCAAGTCCATTCGACTAGTTTTTTCCTTACGTATGTATGTATGAAACTCGCAAATCTAAAAAAACTTTTAGTCATAGAATGTTGAAATTTTACATTTAATGAGTGTTGAAACATCTATCTGCAACTCCCTTTTGGTTCCGATTGACTGGATAGTTTATTTACAGATCCACCTCTAAGAATGTAATACATTAATTTCTATGGACATCTTCAATATATTATGTCTATAGTCGGTCATTCTTTGGGCCATTCCCAAAATCTCGGCAACTGCTATCGACTTTGACGATTTTTTTCCGTAAAGCCGCCCAATTTGACGCCAAAACTAATTACGTATTTCGCACGTCTAAAACTTTGAAACATTGAATGTTTTCCATTTAGAACTTTTGCAACATCTAATTGTACATAACGTTTTAATTGGAATCGACTGGGTTATTTATTTACAGGGCTATCCAAAAGATTTTCAATACATAGAGGGGTCAATCACTATTTTGTCTCTGCCCGAAATCTCGCAAACTATCTCATGTTGGCAGCTTCCAGCGAAATATCGTCAAATTAAGTGACAAAATAAACCTTTCAAACTGAGCCCAGCTTGGTGATATCTCAAATATTCGGCAAGAAATCGCTAAACCTTAGTATTATTGCAGTATTGTATCTCTTTCAAATCAAAAATGTTTAGATGAAGTGCACCGAAAATATTTCTGATTTAATAGACATGCAAGTAATTCACGTGGCACTCGCATCAGATTAAAAGAAAGACTTGATTACAGCTTCCTTCTGATGAAATGCATCAATTCGTCATTTCACAGCCACGTATCTTCATGGCTGCTTCTATCACTATTTTAATTGTTCTTTTCACTCATTACGCATGACTTCAAAATCAGACTATAGCTTCTGCTAAAGTGGTTCCTGATTCTATGTTTCTTTCAATTTCTATTGACATAAGAATTTTCATTACTGGAGGCTTACCAGTTGAGAACCCGTAAGTCTCGTAGTATTTCATGTCCCTGATGTTCTGTCTTGGGATCCTAAACTCTCGCAATCTGCTGATCTCTTTCTTCTTCACGGCGAAGCATACTAGTAGCAGTATGGCCATCCGAAAAGAAGCAACCAAGGTGCGGTGTAGAAATATACATTTGTGGAAGATAGTTCAACTGTCAACTTTTCTCCCTAATGAGTGACAGAATAACATGTTTAGGGATTGAGGCAAATGCGTACTATGGTCATTCTGAGAATTTACTATTAGTAACTGCAACTGACGAAAACCAATATATTAGAACATTAGCGTGATTAAATAGTTAAAAAAACAGGATTCAAAGAATAAAACTATCAGCAGAATGCACGAGTGTAAAGTTCAAAAACTGAACTTTAAGTCTCCGGAATACTACGACAACATCGACTGGTTCTCAGCCGGTATCAGCGAACCTCCAAATAACACCAACTATTTCGTCAGAAGCAATTGAAATAAACATCGATTTTGGAACAAGCTACAGTCTGCTAAGACATACGACAGCTGGGGAAAGAACGATTAAAATAGTGACAGAAGCAGCCATGAAGATATGTGGACATCACAGAACGGATGTTTTCGAGAAAGAGAAGCTACAGTGAAGGAAAAAAAGTCAAAGTACAGTCTAAAGAATGATTTTGTTCCTACAAACGTCAAATCATTCCGAATAAAACATTCTGCTGGTTAGAGGGCTGACGAACTTACTGTTCGGTTACCTCCTCGTGATGAGTTCTGGGCTTTTCTTTTGCATTAGCTTTCAAAGCACAACTAGCTGAGAGCTGAATAAAATTTTGTACAAGAATACCTCATATTTTAAACTTCAACATTGATAAAAAAGTGATTTGAACATTTTGAAAAAAAAAATGTTAAGGACGTAAAAACACGTTAAAAGGAGTTTGGTTAAAATTTATACGCATTTGAGGCAAACTAACTACAAATTTTTCATGTGAATTTAGTGCCACTATTGACACATTTTCCGCACTACCCATAATCGAAAACTGAAAAAAAGTTTTTATGTTTTTTACAAAATTATTTTTAAAAAAATGTAGTATTTGGCTGAAATTTCTACGCATTTGAGGCAAATTAAGAAATTGTTCTACAAAATTCAAAATTTTCATGTGCATTCTGTTCCACACACGGAACGTTTTCTGTACTACCTATTATCGAAAATAGAATTTTTTTTTTTCGGCTACCCTATTGTTGAGTTACCAAGTAAATTAGAATATTTTATTCAGAAAAACTCCTCAAATGTCAGTTTACTTAGTTTAATTTATTTTCTATTCAGCTGAGCACATTTGTATCAAAAGTTTTGTTGAATGAATATGCGCCCACACGTCAGTGAAATAAAATCAATTTCTGTTAGATCATATTCACGGTAAAAAATATTCTGGCTCAAGAAAAACATGCAAATAACGAATTTCAATTTTATAGGATCCTTTTAAAAATAAAATCCAACAACCTTAATTTAGAAATTAATATGATCTATATTTTACGCATATTTTTGAAAAAAGTAAATACAACACATTTTTTGAATTAAAAAAAATTAGAAAATCCAAACATTTAAATTCGAAAGTATTTTGAAATATATTTGTAATAAATGCAAATTAAAATATAACTGCTGAAATATTTTTATGAAGCGTTGTCCCTTTCTCAAAAGAAATATGTGCAAATTTACTCTAAATCATGTTTTTCTTGAATTAATTAACATTATAAAAGAATCTAATAATTAGTGAGATTTTAAAAAAGGTTTCTTTCGAAAAATGCATGTAGTTAAAAAATATTTGTTACTTTCAGTAAATAATGTTTATGTTTGTTTTAACTTACTTTAACAAATTTGTTACTTTAAAATGTTTGTAGCAGTTTACAATTGAATCTTACTTTTCTAGTTTTTCCTTGATGCTATATTATTCAACATAACTAAAGCAAATCTTTTCACTTTCAATTTATGAGTTATGTTTTTCTTTTACAATAAAATAACTATTTCTATGGATCGTTTTATAATGATGAAAATTAATATTTTCTGTATTTAACCAGAAAACGATTAATTTTGATTCTTATGTTTAAAAAAATGAAAAAATGTATTAGTTAAAAGGGAATATGTTTTGCTTTGTTTCGTACAAGAAATGAAATTCAAAGTGAAAATACATTTTAATTAAAAAAGAAACTTTCGGGATTATAAGATTTTTTCCCGCTTAAATAATGTACTCAAACTTTTTAAGCATTGAAAAAAATATTAATATAAAATATATGATACAGTTACACTTATGGTTATAATAATTCTGGGATACTTAAATAACTAGAAGTTAGAGGTCAGTCAAGCGCAATCATTTACAATAAAGTTTAATCAAATTTCTTTAGTTATTATTATTTTAGGGATCATAAAACTAAATGGTTGTGATTATTTTTTTTATATAAAAGTAGAAAAAAAAATAATTTTAACGAAATAAAATGTATGTAAGAATAAAGTTGTTAAATCTGTTTAGCCGTGATTGACGTAAAGGCTTTCCTAAAATTTCTAGATTCTAAAAGACCGTATCCGAACAATGATTACATTCACCTGCTTTCAAGTTTCATTTATCTTTTTCGTTTATGCTACTGTTACGTTTAAATTGACTATTAATTACCGTCTGTACCATTTAATTACGGATTAGTATATTTTACGTTATAGCTGCAATCCGTAATTTTATTATTTGCCGATGGAGATGGTACGGGCTACCTTGAAGATGATCTTCAGTTAAGGTTGATAAAAAAGAATGTAAATAAAATAAAAGTTTTTCAAATATCCGAGTCTGATTTTGTGATTGCATTCCTTAAAACAACAGTAACTACAAAATAAAAAGACACGTATTGTTCCAGTATATGTTTTGCTTCAGTAATCGTCAGTTTACCAATAATAATTAATTGATAGGAAAAAAAAGTTTCGCTAGTGGAGTGACGAGACGACTAGGATAAATATTAAGAAATTTGAAGGTAGTCACCGATAAAACATTGATGAAAAGTGACAATGGTTACTGTTGTTTTGTAGGTTTTCTGAGTTTGTGCGCAGTTTATATCAGAGCAGACAAGTTCATTGAAATACATCTGGAATCAGAAATTAAAACTTTTTTTGCAAAGCTAAATCATAACATGCAATACATCTATGTTGAATTCGCTGTTTTCTCCCTTTCTGAATGTTGGAAATATCTCTTTTCTCAGTAACCTCCATTTTCTGCTTTCCTATTGCCCTCGTAGAACCGTCTTCCGAATCCCTGCTTTCCTATTTGCCCTCTTAAACACTATCCTGAATCCCCACTTTTTTCAATATAAGCAGAGGAAATTTTTTGCATTCTCATTCTAGCACTGACGACAGTATGCCATACATGCCGAAACTGGTACGCTATTCTAATATCTTATATTAGTGATCTTATACGTTATTTTTTTATACTTATTCACAGGTAATTTATTGAATAAAGTATCTGTGTGTCTTTGATTCTCAAATGAACAAGAGTCTAAACCTGTTCTAGATCAAACAATTTCGGAATATTTACAAAAACTAAATGTATTGATTTTTTTTCTATGAAGTAGGTTATTGCTTTTGCAATATTCTACAACATGAGTGGTTATCAGGTTTTGTTAAGGTTTTTTTTGTAATATTAAATGTGAATTTTTTTAAAACCAAAAAACTATGTAGCTAGCACAGAAAATAACCAAACATTATTTCCCAGTTTACGAGCACAAAAAATAATTTAAAGATAAAACATGTTCTTGCAACAGTAATAAGAACGTAAATTGTCCTGAAATAAAAACGAAAGACTGAATATAAAAATCATCTGGTTCTGATAATAATGAAACTTTCTTTTCATAATATTTTACATTCAAGAAGCGAATTCAAGAAATAAAAGCCTTAAAGGATTATTCATCAAGTTAACATCTTTTCATGCTCTCAATTTCTTTTATAAAGCGTAAAAGGTAACTTTTTATCTCCAGGGTATAAAACTAATGAATTGTTGCAAAAGGTTGAGGAGAAACATATTACGAAAACCATGCTATTTGAATAAACTCAAAATATTCGATACTTCCAGTGCACGATTTTAACTGCCTAGCTGTTGAAATTTGAAAATAAAAAAACTAAGATGCTTCAAAAGTCCATAATAATAAGAATTGCCCAACAAACGAATTTAATAGTGCCGCATTTGTGTAATATAATTCCTTTCGGTTTTTTAAAAACTTGTTCAATATAATAAGATTTTTAAAAAGTGTGTGCAATTTAAAAGTATGTGGAAAGGCGATATTTTAAAATAGCAGTTTAAAAAAATGACTTAATAATTACGAAAAAACAACAACAACATATGGAATCACTATAAATTTATTACAGTAAAGAAATGTGTTGCTTATGTAACAGATTTTTGTAAAAAAGTAAAATTGAAAAGAAACTGTCACAAAAGTATACGGGGAGGAAAAAGATATGTATATTTTGGATTCTGCCCACTCACCACTTCAAAATATAAAATTGCTGTTCGTTCTTTTCTATGGGAATACTGGGAAAATGCCACTCAACATTCAATTATCTGCAGGTGATACAGCCAAAAATTTGGCACATAAAGTCTCAAGGTTCTGATATTTCTACATAAATAATGCCAGATCTATTTATGAAATTCTATCGAAAGGTGCGAATGCGATTAAGAAATAAATATAGTTTAAAAAACTAAAAAACACACTTTAGTGATAAATGGAACTAACTAAAAAGTGAAAAATAATTCTTAATATAAGAATACATTAATGAAAGAAAAATAGTATTATTGTGAAAAAAGTGTGGAGCGCTTTGTGCTACAATATTTTGTATCATTTTTGTACTAATCGTACCGATCGAATATTCTCAAGAACTGATATATGGAGTACCCCACGTTTTTTTCACTTCGTTTTTTTCATAATACTATTTTCGTTCATTAACTTATTTCTATATTAAGAAATATTTTTCACTTTTTAGTTAGTTCAATTTATCACTAAAGCGTGTTTTTTAGTTTTTTAAACTATATTTATTTTTCATTTTTTAGTTCGATTTGCTATAAAAGCGTGTGTTTTAGTTTTTTTAAACTGTTTATTTAAAATTTATTTTTAATTTACGATATCTCTCATAAGACACTAAGGAACCCTAAGTTGGAAAGTACAAACTGTGAGGTAATTTATTTTCACTGCGCATCAGTGGCGTAGCCAGTATTTTATTTCGGGATGGGCTGGGTATCAAATTTAAAGCTAAAGTTCAATTGTAAGCTAAATATCATATTGTAAGCTAAGTAAAGGGTCCCATTTTGGGGGTGGCAGCAGCCCCCTTAGTCCCACCCTCTGGCTACGACCCTGCTGTGCACCAAAGTATACAGTTAAATTCTACCTTCCTCACTAAAAAGGAAAAATAGGTCTCTAATCAACAATGTTGAGGTAAAATTTCTAGATTTGCCATCTGGATTTCAAAAACGTAACTACTCAAACATACCATTGAATACAGCTACCAACAGCGAGAGAGGTTCTACTCCATTGTGCTGAGCCGAGTGCCGAAATGGTACGCATGAGTAGACCGCGGAATTGCCCCATCTCTCTCGCTCTCACTCAAAGCATCTCTAAGAAAAATACTAATCCTGACGATCCTAATCAGGATTTTTGAGATTAACTTATCAAATTATTGTACTGTCATCGGTCCTTGATAAGTCTACAAAGTTTAAATTAAATCTGCCCGCTTAAAGTGGGTCAAAATCGAATTCAAAGGAGTAGGTTACAAACAGACAAACATACAGGTGAAACAATAAAAGCGTGTTAAAAAGATTCAGGTCGATCAAAAAATAAATCTCACCGACAAGGTAAAGATAATTACCCAACTCCAAAATACATACAAGGAAATTTCATTAATATTTCAGAATGTACCATATACCTATGTTGAAATAGAAAAAGGCACTTTAATTCTATGGACTAAAACACACATACATTAGAGAGAGGTGTACAACTTGCGTTCTGCAATCTTTTCTTTCATATTCGACTATTTAAACTTTAAAAAAGGTAAGATCTCTTAAAACAACAAAGAATATTTGAAAAATTCTTTGCCACTTCTTCCGTCTTACCTAAATGGAGGAGAAGAGTGGTCTCGAAAAATGGAGATAACTCAACTAAAGCGATTGCGTATAAGTCTTGATGAAAGGCAGCCTACACCTGATAATATACATTCTCTAATATTTGAAACTAGTCAATGAAATCGTGGCAACATCTTTTTTTTTTGCTTTGGATTCCATTATAGTATACAACAACAAAGACTTAAATCTAATTCTACTCCCGGGTTTCAGATGATTTATAATATTGACATGTAAAAAGAACTATGCAATCTATACAATTTTATATGAAATAAAGCAACATTATAAGCATATACAACAACACGAAAAATTAAAACTTGTACACAATGCAAAGAGATTAAGAAATCATATTTCAACACAGGCAACTCCAAAATTTGTCTGTGAACATCAGCAGAATTATATGATATTCAATTTCAGACGCAGCTACTCGTGATCTAATAATCATTCGAACAAGGTGAAACCCAGCTGACTGGCTTCTGTTTTGAAACTTAACATAATCTCATTTAATGCCTTCGAGATTTAAAATCATGAGTTTACTAATAAAATTTCAAAACTGCGTTAACGAAAGCAAATTCATATCCGAAAGATTTTCGAAACTTTTCTTGTAATAGATTTATTTAAAATCTCTTCGCACCACCATGAGGCTAATACATATTTATTTATTTGTAGAAGATCAACTTCGAAAAATCTAGATAATTCAGTAGTTTCCAGGAAGAAAAAATCAGTTCCGCATTTGTGCACTGCAGAAGAAAAAATCTGGAGTGACTCCACTCGACTTTCCGAACACTTACGATTAGGATCATTACCAAGTACTTAAATAAATTTTAATCGATGAATAATTCAAACATATATACCAAATTGAAACTCAATCGAATGCACCGTTTAAACGCTTGCGCGCTTTCAAGAATTTCTCCCCATATGCCATTAGCCATAACATAAAATAAAGTTTTGTCGTAGCCCTTTAGGAGAACTATAAGTCCTATACACACCAAAATCAATACCGGTCTTAGGATGGTGGTTTATAACATGTATACCGAATTTGAGCTCAATCGAATGTATCGTTTAAACGCTAGCGTACTTTCAAGAAATTCCCCCCATAGGCCATAATGTAAAAGAAATCTTTGTCGTAGCCCTGTAGAAAAACTATAAGTCCTATACACACCAAAATCAATACCGGTCTTGCGACGGTGGTTTATGACATATATATCCAATTTGAGCTCAATCGAATGCTCCGTTCAGGAGCTATCGTGTTCACTCACATACACACAAACACACACATACACACATACATACATACATCTCGTAAAAATAGCATAAATGGATTCAGAAGCCCTCAAAACGTGTAAAAACACCAAAATCTCGAAGTCGAATTTTTTCATGATTACAATACTTTCCTTACACGGTACATGTTCGGAAAGTAAAAATGATTGCTAGCATTTTTATCATAGTTAAAACGTTAGGACTTTCTAATGGGACTAACAGAAATTTTAAGAATTATTACAAATACTCTGGATTTCAGATGCATTTTGGATAGACATTGAAATCTATCTGAATTTTTATGGTTTTAATAATTTAAGTGTGTTCCCTAATAGAGTGTTTTAGAGCAAATCAGTCGAAAAAAGCATCGTTACTGTAATGCTTAAAATATACTAAAATAATGAGTAAAATATTAAAACTGTAAAACCTACTTTTTAAAATTAAAGCGGAATAGCAAGTTGGTATGCGAATACTTTTTAAAACGGTTTATTTTTTTTATTCAGAATGACAATGTACGATGCTTTTCATCCTTCAGTTTGCTTTGCATTTATGTATGTCATATTTGAATGCCTCTGTTGTACTCTTCTACTGACAAAGACAAATTAAAAAAATATATCTAAATGAATAATTTAAAAGTAATAGTCTTGGCCCCCACTATTTTATGGTGTTTGGAACAGTTATTTACTATTGGCGTTAGGTTTTGAGTGAAAATTTTAACTGATATAAGTCCCTATACTTTGCACTCACCAATATAACGGAAATAATCGTCTTGCACAACAAGAAAGTCGACATGAGCAAGCCGAAAGTCTTGCAAAACACCTAACACTTCCGCAAACTAAGGAGAAGGAAATAAATCTTTCACGTCAAACCTTAAGTAACGCACTAACGGCCTTATTCACCAAACACTTTACATGTGGGCTAATACGGACACGCGTACACTGAAAAAAATGTTTTGTTGATTTAACAAAATTTTGGTTGGCTCTATTTCAAAGAAATGTTGAATCAACAAAATTTTTGTAAATTCAACAAAATACTTTGTTAATTTAATAAAGATTTTGTTAAAAACCAACAAAATTATTCGGTTGAAATAGCACCAACAAAATTTTGTTTAATTCAACAAAATATTTTTTTCGTGTAGTAAAGTAATCAGTATGATATTTTACTCACATGGTTTTAACATGCGTGTTTGGATTATTCAAGTGTAAAATATTTGGTGAATAAGGCCGTTAATGTGTCTTCTCGACGGCTTGCAAAAGGCAGTCTGAAAACTTTTATCACTCTGGATGTTCAATTGCATTTTGTACCATGAGTGAAATTATGGCACGATTAACTTTTAAAGACAGCCGCATAAGTATTAGGGATATAGACATTGTTTTCTGACACAGTACGAGCTTCAATTATGCATTTTAAAATTTTGCATATCGTTTTGCAAACTGACTAACTGTGACATTTACTCCTCTTACGCTATAACGCAAGTAAACTGAAACGAACCAGTCCCATCCTGGGTTTAGATGACATACGAGTAATAAATTGTAGAGTCAAACCCAATGTAACGATTTAAGAAGTCACGTGACTCATTTGATAGAGATGTACTGTGAAACTTCCGTGAGTTGGACATCTGAGGCTCCCTCAAAAAGTGTCCAACTTATAGAGGGATATTTCTGTATTATGGACAGGTTTCGCTCCCAGGAAAGTGCCCAACTTAGGGAGGTGTCCAACTTGGGAGGTTCCACTGTATTTGACCGAATTGCCAGAGCTGAAGGATCTTTTTTTCCGATAATAATTTGCTAATAAAATCTGCATCGGCGTTTCAAGAGGGTTCTGCATTCAATAAATTGCCCTTGGACAGCAGAATAAATTCCCTATTATTGATTCTCTATTTGAAGATGTAATTATTTAGAATACTAGCTGCTTAACACAAACATATACACACACACACTGCGCTAAGTGACTCAGATATTCATTAACTTATGAGAAGTATCTTCGCATTATCATGAGGTCGACTCAAAGCTCGCGCGAATCATTGAAAACGTGGCCAAATGATGCGTATTATGAAGTAAATTACACACATTGTTTACACTAGGATTTATCACAGTATGACAAAAGGTCGATAATATTCTGATTAATACCTCATTTTCTGTTTTACTTTACATTTCAGCGTAATTAAGTACTGCAGATTCCCTTCAGCTATTCATTTACTTATGAAAAGTATCTTCTTCGCGTTATCATGAGGTCGACACAAAAGATCGCATGAATCATTGAAAACGTGGCCAAACGATGTGTATTATGAAGTAAAATACACACGTTGTTTACACTAGGTTTTAACACAGTATGACCAAAAGTCGGTATCATTCTGATAAATACCCTATTTCCTAGTCTCTCTTTCATTTCAGCATAATTGAGTAATACAGATTCCCAGAAAGTTATTAAATAAAAGTGTATTGTAAAAAACTTACTTCTTAGGACAATTCAACGTCGATTCAAATAAGGTTCCTCCCCCACTCCCCCCTTAAAAATTACGTTGGATGGTGAATGATATTCAATAAATACATTCCTGTGAAATTTTTACAATTGAATAATTAATATATATTGAAATATAACTTATGAAGCCTAGAACATTTCTTTAAAAAATATCTATTTTTTTAAAGAAAACATTATTCGTGAAACTAAAACAAGAAAATAGAACAATACTTATATATTTCTGCTACTGGCAATGGAAGTGCTAACATTTAATTAAAAATCACAAACTAGACTTTTCTTTCGAAAGTTCAAGACTCACTTTAATTGATTAACTAAATTGAAGATTCAGGGATTTGGCTTTATCACACAATACTTGCAGTTAGCAAATACGCGGAAACGAGAAAAGTCTTCCGAATATAGTCAACAAACTACATCACTACTGGAAACAAATACCCATTTCAATATCACAAATTCCCTTGAAAATGCGTTTTATTACACAAAGGCTAAGCCAAATATCATATTTCTAGGCACTTAAAATGTGCTTATCTGCCATCCTGCTGATATCTGAGTTTGATTGCGATATACCCTCTCGGTATTCTAAACTATCGACGTTATAAGTGTCGCAATCTAGGAATTAAATTACTACGTGTCACGCATAACAACGGTTAATATGTTCTGCAGAGACTGCTCTGTGAAACAATATCCGAAAGTTACACAAATACCTAATGAGTAATTTCGGGCTGGGTAACGCATTCTGTTTGAATCTGGTAACAACCTGCACAGTAGGTGTTTGATGGCTTGAAGTATGCGTGTTTCATTAAGGGATTATTCGCAGTTATATGAGGAGTGATTGATGCATTGCAGCACGCGTGATATAATCCAGTATTTGCGCAAACAGAGGTGACTTTAATGTAATCCAACTTTTAATGTAGTTTTAAGTCAGGTAGAATTCCGCTGCCCACTTCCAATGGCATTCTGATTAATCTCAGTGGCTTAGTTGGGGAAATATGATTTATGTATGCTCTTTAAAATAGCCGGGAACGACACGTGTGGAGAGAAAAAGTTAATACCTGAACTGATGATCTATGCTTTCTACACGCTATCGTTGTAATGGTTTGTTCGTTGATGTACTTATTTACAGTCCTAGGGCCCTCTCTTTGGCAGACAAAAAAATCATCCTTCTATCCTTCACTAATGGAATAATTGAAAATTTGCTAGCACACTCCGAAGTAACTAGTATTGGTTATTCTCGAAGTCCTTATCATTAATTTACGACTGTTAAGAAAACTCGGTGAAATATTAATTTATTATTAGAGGCAGAGACAAGTATCATGTAAAGTATCATTACAAGTATCATGTAAAAGATAACGCTTATTCTTGATTTCTTGAATTACAGCATATTCTTTAAGGAAGTAAAAGGCTTTTTCCACACATTTACATCTTGTTCAGTTGTCAAAAATACTAAAAAAAAACTTTAGGTGATTTCTGTTACGGAATGAAATAAGCTTTGTTTAGTCAAGCTACAATTTATCACAACAGCTTGGGTGAACAATTTATTGGCTTCTTTCACTCACAGACATTTAACTTTTCTTCATTACTGAATATTATTTATTAAACAGACTGTGTATAAAGTTTATGAAAAATTATTTTTATACTCAATCGCAGTAGATTATTAGTCCGCTTCGAAAAAGGAAAGGAACGCTTTCATTTGTAGGATGGTTGAAGATTTTTACAACTCTCTCTGTGTGTGTGTGTGTGTGTGTGTGTGTGTGCGAGCGTGCGTGTATGTGCATGTGTGTGTGTGAGAGAGAGAGAGAGAACTTTTTTGTACCACCCGAAAGGATCGGATTATGGACAGGTACAGCTGCGGAAAAAAAAGTCCCACTTGCTCTTTATTTCGCCGTCGTTCGTCGTACAGTAAAGTTATATATACCATTCGTTTGCAAATAACGCGTACTTTCATTTACTATTAATTTAATTTGCGTCAGGTGCCGTCTTCATATTTAATTCTGCACCAACTTCATTTTTCTCAATGGCAACCCCATATTTTGACTTTATTAAACGAAAGAAAACCTTCAAATTACCCTAAATATAAATTTTCACCCATTTTCTACGATAATTTCCGGAGATATTGCGAATTAATTTTTGCGCGTTTTTAAAGGACCTTCTGCAAATTGAAAAACACTATTATTTAGGTTCCGAACTTTTAGCCTTTCATTAGTTTCGCTCGCGAGAGTTAAAAGAAATTAATGTTATTTTCAAGGAAAATATTGTTTCCATCTCTCTTAAAGTTTTTTGTACTGAGAATATCAAGGGTAGAATAGAATATTTAGTCTGTGGTCCAAATGACCCGTGAGTTCATAACTTCCTTGGTTCGTACACATGATTTAAGGGGAAAATGCAAAATGACTGCTCACGATTTTGAAAATCTTTGTAATTTTGAAATTGTTATTGAGTATTTCCGTTGATGGTTCTCTTAGACAGGTGAAATGTTGGCAGGAGTTAGAGGCTGCTCTCTGCTCTTCTGACTACAAGCTTGAATATTACGCAGCTATGGTCGAACTTGAAGAATGATTTCCTGATAGAAATTTTTTTTTTTTGAATTTCATGTAAAAAACGCAATTACTTTTTTGCCGACCCAATATTATCACTGTGTTTGTTATTTCACTTTCTTCATTTAATACTATCGTCTGAAATGGGCAATATTCTTAAGACTTTTGGCGGTATTTTAATTTATAGTTAGATGAAAATTTAGACAGAAAAACGGGATTTTGAATGTTTGATAAAGTATGAGGAAGTCCAAAGACCTAATGTTTCCGATATTAAAAAAGGTCACATTCACGCCTGGAAAGTTGAGGATGTTAGTTTTTCAGAAATAGGGCGTTGTATTAGAAGACATACATCTGCTGCATCTAATTCTATAGCTGGAAAATATTTTATTTTGGGGAATATGGTAGCGGACGCAACAATACACGCTTTATAGAATCCCTATCAAACTGTAAAAACCTCTAATTTATTTGCTTCAAAATTTGATATTTTTAATACTGGTATCTTTTACTGTCTTTTTGCACAAAATAAATCTAATTTACGTTTATTTTATGCAATTTTCACTTAATAAATTTATATATGGTCCCTTAACTCATGAAAATAACACAGTTTATTTAGTATAAATTAAACTACTGAACGTAAAAATTTGAAATTTTGCACAGCCATGTAATATTAATTTCTGCATCGCTTTCCATCGAAATTTGGCTAGGTCGCTATTCATAATTTTTTGAATATTAATTTAATAAATCATAATTCATATTAATAATTTATTAAAAATCATAATAATATTAAATTATGTTTGGGTCGTTTAGTTCTAATAGTACTAATAAAAATAAGCTTCTTACTACCAATATTATATGAGATACTAGCTGCGTGCCCGTTCTTCGCACGGTAGGAAACGAAAATGTTCCTTACATGTGTAATTCCAGTGATGTGAGAGCTAAAATAAAAGTGAAATTATTTGACTTATAATGTAAAGTTTGCGTCATGAGTACTAATTTGGCATCATTGCAATATCATGACTCAAAAAACTACATCAGTGTCATTCGCGATCAGAAAAGTGAAAAGCTTAGCGGATTGCAGAGAACTCCCGACTTTCAAAATGTGTTATTTCTATATCATACTGTTTTGAGGTTCAAGTCGTAGCATTAAATACCTCAGACACTACATGAAATGAACAACTATTTATTTTAAAATTGCTGCGAATTTCATTTTTAAAAAGTTCAAGTAATCTCCTCTGTCGAAATTACTGCGGGATATATCAACGCAAATTAGAATTACTTATCGTTCAGTTGGTTGTAAAACAACCCTTGAAAAAGGATAAACAGAACACTTTTAATTTCATAATTTATTTATTAACGTTGTATATTGGGGTTTATTCATATCATCCTTACAAATCTACCAATACTACCTATTACGCATATTAATACTATCTATCTTCGCTTCTCCCTCTTTAATGGTCAATTTAACGAAACAGCTTACATTATTTGGCACAAATGGGACCTTTATATTCTATGGCGATTCTTTAGCAATTTACGCATTACCATAAACATTATTCATTTCCCATAATAGTTGCTATTAAGGAAGCTCTCCATACAAATTTAATTTATGCATAGTTTTGTAGGATCGGCGTATTTAGCACCGCAAAACATTTAATCTCACCGTGGTGAAAAATATTCAAGCGGTGCCAACTTAAATATCCATGTATCCAATATAAAGATATCTTATAAATCCTGCATAGTTCTGTCTACTGAAAAC
>JAWZYV010004230.1:0-12454 GCA_038373885.1 Cheiracanthium punctorium
TGTACTCACTGCTCATTTTAATTCGTTAATGATTAATTTTTTTATTTATTATTAAATTATTATTTTTTATTTATTATTAAATTATTTATTATTACAATTAATTTTTTTATTTATTTAATTCATTAATAGTATTTTAATTTATTAATTCGGGTGGCAAGTCTCTATTTTTAAGAGATTCTCACTTTTACTTCTTCATCCTTAAAGGGGTTTTTTCCCCTAAAGCTCCCACTGTGGATGTGCCTATGAGTATATTTTCGTTGTATTAACAGAAGAGAAACTGCTATAACTCCATTATGAAATTCATTTCACGTGGTTCATTACGTATAATTCACTTTTTTGTAATACAAAATGTTATCGCTTTAAACTTTATTTTTAAAATAATTTATTATTGAAAATAATTTGTATTGAAAATAATTATTGAAAATAAATAATATAATTGAAAATAATTACTTGAAAATAATTTATTTTTAAAATTTATTTAAAGTAAATTATCGTTAATGAAAAAAGTTTTTAACGTAAAAATACTGGCTTACCTTGGAAAAATCATTTCTGACAAAGTTGGTTGAGAATAAATTTATGACAATAGATAATCATCCGAGTGTTACTAAAAAACAGAAATAAAACTTGAAATTCTCTTGTAAATAAGTTCTTAGGCAACTGAACACTTGAAATTTGCTTTCTTGATTAAAGTAATTTTTTTAAAAAATTGCCTTTGTTTCACGAAATACTAATTACAATTTTGATTCTGATAATCAGCTTTACATGATAATCTGCTAAACTGTGCTTTCATTTTTAGTTATATCTATGTATTAGATTATTTGATGCAAAACATACATTATTTCTACAATATTTATATTTTTAAACAACATTTAAGCTACCTATTCGTTTAATGTACTAATTAGTTTACTCTACTATTATTTAAATTTTACCGGAACCTGGTTCAGAAGTAATTTCACTTTTAAATTATTCAAAGTCCAGAAAATGTAAATTTGAACGATGAAATTGGCTTGAAATAAATAAGCAGATTAAATAATTCGCTCGCAGATTTCTTATTAATGTACATAAATATTATAAAAAAGTATTTTTCAGGAAAACTTTATACTGATAAAAGATAAAGCTTTTTTATTTTACTTTCCCATAAAAATTAACGTTATGTATAAATTGAAATACCGTTTGTTTTCAATTGTAAATTCAATTATAATTTTAAAATACTATTACAAAATTTAAATTGTTAAGCTTTAGGTGACTTTAGTTTATATTAATTTAATTTACTCTTTTTAACTTGAAATACACTTTTTTAAGTGTCGTGTACTTTATACAAAAGTGTAGAAAATAGATTTATGTCTTTATGAATAAAATAAGCGTCTATGTTTATGTTTATTGGTTTATTGGATGTTTTTGCATATTGCACAGTAACTTCTTTTTCAGATTGTCGACTTAATTTTCCTTAAAGTATATTCAAGAGATAATATCTTCCTAGTGCTCTCTAAAATCACATTTTTGTTATCCTTTATTCTTACCGTTTTTACCTTTGATATCATAGCAGCAACGTAAAACAGAAACAAGATTACATGACATATGACTTCTAATTATCTCTCAATGTAATTGAATTTGAAAAATATAAAAAGAAAAGAAAACGTAAAAACATAACGATAAACCCAGTTATGATGATAAAAAACTGCAACTAGGCTGCTATTGGTGGAAAAAATTGGTGGAGAATTTCTATCAATATGCTCTTCTGATAAATAGGTTAGTAATTAGTTATCCAGTTGTTTAGACGCAAAATTATTGTGTTCTAAACGGTTTCATAATGGATGCGTTCAACAAATTTCATGTTTATGTGCATATTTCCGCAATTTTAGTTTTCTGACGTAGACATTAAAGGTGGAATTCCCCAAAATCTTCAAGTGGCAAGATCGATAAAGATTGCTGTACTCAGAATCGATTCCTTTAGTCTAGTTTTCACGTTGTGAAGCAATTTAACATCTGAAGCTAATTAGAACTCCGGGTGTTGTTCAGAACTTTTCATAAACTTGGAATTATTTGCATATTTCCTTCTCTTACCCAAAGCGTTTTTATCAAATATCACAACCGAAAGCCAATATAGGGAATTCTCTGATATAAGTTGCTTTTAATCCGGAGGGAAAACTGCATGAAAATATTAAAGAAACAGTTCAGAAATTTATTCTAAAAATCTCAAGTGATATTACTATGCCATAGAATAGAAACTGGACTCTCCATATATTGTTATGATAAAAAGATATTTAATTATAAAGATGTCTCCAAATGTGATTTCATTATTTTAGGACTAGCTAAAACATTTACAGGAAACTTTTCGTTATGGAAAACCTACTTAATATTATTTATGAACCTCGTTATTTTTATTTAAAATAAATAAATAAATAATACATATCTGAAATTATGAAAAATATCTAATTTATTTTGAAAAATTAATTTTCGAAATGTTCTTGTTCGCAATGAAAATAAGTATTATGGGTACATTTTTGAAATTGCTTTTTCTTCCAAAATAATTTGACGTTCTATTGATTAATTTCATAAGAAATTACTTAATTTATGCTTTTTTTGAATAATTATAAAAGTTTCTAAAGATTTTTCTATAAATTTTATAGCTGACAAAGAAAGTTTTTCAAGTACTTTAAAAAACTTTAAAATTAATTAATATTCGTTCACAACTTGGAGAAATTTTCTTCCAAGTCTGATGCCCAAGGGTACAAAATAATTAGGTTTTGTCGTCTTACGCTCAATTATGATATTTAGTTTTAATATTTTACTTTTTGCTTTTAAACAGACTGAGTATTTTTGAAGCATGAATGCATTATTTATTATTCAACTGGATGAAACCCATCGAAATTTCAGATAAAAAACTTAATGCCTGTACAGAGAAAATCAAATCAAAATTCCTCAAAAAATAAGTAATAAAAACCTTACTTTCATGAAATTTTGGCAGTTTTTGGAAAATTTGAATTGTAATAAAAATACTCCTCCATTTACTTCTAGAATCGGTACTAGTGTTAAGGAGTTACATTAATGCATTCGCTGTACTTTGTTAGCCAATTCTATCAAATTTAAAAATAAACGAATTTTGTCGGATTTTAAATTCGCTTAGAGAATCGAAAAAATGTACTTTAAAACAAATAAATAATCCAATGAAAGAAAATTGATTTTTCCCTTTCCTTAAAAGAGAAAATAAACTCCTGACTCTTTGTAGAATTCACAGTCTTTCTTTAAGAAAAATAAATGTAAAAATAAATTAAATTTATTTTACCAAATAGGGCTTCAAAGACGATAGTATTTCATCACTTAATGGGTGTCATACGAGATTAATCCACGAAGTCAGTCGCAATTCAATATTGATAAAAATATATCGATACAAATAAAATATCGATAAATTATGTACTACTCATCACACCAATCTGCATACACAAACTGGTTAGTGCGTTCAATAGAGCATAGAGAATTTGAGTTTAAGGATAGGGGGACTATTTCAGTGGCTTCGATTATAGCGTCAACTCTCTTCCAAGCGCCAAAATATTTTGTATCACTTTTCCGCTGTACAAAAGCTCATTATTAACGTAGCTCGGTTAAAGCGTGATTAACAATTATTTATAGTTTCTCATTATTAACATTATAATCGAGTATCAGTTGTATAATGTGTACTCACTGCTCATTTTAATTCGTTAATGATTAATTTTTTTATTTATTATTAAATTATTATTTTTTATTTATTATTAAATTATTTATTATTACAATTAATTTTTTTATTTATTAATTCATTAATAGTATTTTAATTTATTAATTCGGTGGCAAGTCTCTATTTTTAAGAGATTCTCACTTTTACTTCTTCATCCTTAAAGGGGTTTTTCCCCTAAAGCTCCCACTGTGGATGTGCCTATGAGTATATTTTCGTTGTATTAACAGAAGAGAAACTGCTATAACTCCATTATGAAATTCATTTCACGTGTTCATTACGTATAATTCACTTTTTTGTAATACAAAATGTTATCGCTTTAAACTTTATTTTTAAAATAATTTATTATTGAAAATAATTTGTATTGAAAATAATTATTGAAAATAAATAATATAATTGAAAATAATTATTGAAAATAATTTATTTTTAAATTTATTTAAAGTAAATTATCGTTAATGAAAAAAGTTTTTAACGTAAAAATACTGGCTTACCTTGGAAAAATCATTTCTGACAAAGTTGGTTGAGAATAAATTTATGACAATAGATAATCATCCGAGTGTTACTAAAAACAGAAATAAAACTTGAAATTCTCTTGTAAATAAGTTCTTAGGCAACTGAACACTTGAAATTTGCTTTCTTGATTAAAGTAATTTTTTAAAAATTGCCTTTGTTTCACGAAATACTAATTACAATTTTGATTCTGATAATCAGCTTTACATGATAATCTGCTAAACTGTGCTTTCATTTTTAGTTATATCTATGTATTAGATTATTTGATGCAAAACATACATTATTTCTACAATATTTATATTTTTAACAACATTTAAGCTACCTATTCGTTTAATGTACTAATTAGTTTACTCTACTATTATTTAAATTTACCGGAACCTGGTTCAGAAGTAATTTCACTTTTAAATTATTCAAAGTCCAGAAAATGTAAATTTGAACGATGAAATTGGCTTGAAATAAATAAGCAGATTAAATAATTCGCTCGCAGATTTCTTATTAATGTACATAAATATTATAAAAAAGTATTTTTCAGGAAAACTTTATACTGATAAAAGATAAAGCTTTTTTATTTTACTTTCCCATAAAATTAACGTTATGTATAAATTGAAATACCGTTTGTTTTCAATTGTAAATTCAATTATAATTTTAAAATACTATTACAAAATTTAAATTGTTAAGCTTTAGGTGACTTTAGTTTATATTAATTTAATTTACTCTTTTTAACTTGAAATACACTTTTTTAAGTGTCGTGTACTTTATACAAAAGTGTAGAAAATAGATTTATGTCTTTATGAATAAAATAAGCGTCTATGTTTATGTTTATTGGTTTATTGGATGTTTTTGCATATTGCACAGTAACTTCTTTTTCAGATTGTCGACTTAATTTTCCTTAAAGTATATTCAAGAGATAATATCTTCCTAGTGCTCTCTAAAATCACATTTTTGTTATCCTTTATTCTTACCGTTTTTACCTTTGATATCATAGCAGCAACGTAAAACAGAAACAAGATTACATGACATATGACTTCTAATTATCTCTCAATGTAATTGAATTTGAAAAATATAAAAAGAAAAGAAAACGTAAAAACATAACGATAAACCCAGTTATGATGATAAAAAACTGCAACTAGGCTGCTATTGGTGGAAAAAATTGGTGGAGAATTTCTATCAATATGCTCTTCTGATAAATAGGTTAGTAATTAGTTATCCAGTTGTTTAGACGCAAAATTATTGTGTTCTAAACGGTTTCATAATGGATGCGTTCAACAAATTTCATGTTTATGTGCATATTTCCGCAATTTTAGTTTTCTGACGTAGACATTAAAGGTGGAATTCCCCAAAATCTTCAAGTGGCAAGATCGATAAAGATTGCTGTACTCAGAATCGATTCCTTTAGTCTAGTTTTCACGTTGTGAAGCAATTTAACATCTGAAGCTAATTAGAACTCCGGGTGTTGTTCAGAACTTTTCATAAACTTGGAATTATTTGCATATTTCCTTCTCTTACCCAAAGCGTTTTTATCAAATATCACAACCGAAAGCCAATATAGGGAATTCTCTGATATAAGTTGCTTTTAATCCGGAGGGAAAACTGCATGAAAATATTAAAGAAACAGTTCAGAAATTTATTCTAAAAATCTCAAGTGATATTACTATGCCATAGAATAGAAACTGGACTCTCCATATATTGTTATGATAAAAAGATATTTAATTATAAAGATGTCTCCAAATGTGATTTCATTATTTTAGGACTAGCTAAAACATTTACAGGAAACTTTTCGTTATGGAAAACCTACTTAATATTATTTATGAACCTCGTTATTTTTATTTAAAATAAATAAATAAATAATACATATCTGAAATTATGAAAAATATCTAATTTATTTTGAAAAATTAATTTTCGAAATGTTCTTGTTCGCAATGAAAATAAGTATTATGGGTACATTTTTGAAATTGCTTTTTCTTCCAAAATAATTTGACGTTCTATTGATTAATTTCATAAGAAATTACTTAATTTATGCTTTTTTTGAATAATTATAAAAGTTTCTAAAGATTTTTCTATAAATTTTATAGCTGACAAAGAAAGTTTTTCAAGTACTTTAAAAAACTTTAAAATTAATTAATATTCGTTCACAACTTGGAGAAATTTTCTTCCAAGTCTGATGCCCAAGGGTACAAAATAATTAGGTTTTGTCGTCTTACGCTCAATTATGATATTTAGTTTTAATATTTTACTTTTTGCTTTTAAACAGACTGAGTATTTTTGAAGCATGAATGCATTATTTATTATTCAACTGGATGAAACCCATCGAAATTTCAGATAAAAAACTTAATGCCTGTACAGAGAAAATCAAATCAAAATTCCTCAAAAAATAAGTAATAAAAACCTTACTTTCATGAAATTTTGGCAGTTTTTGGAAAATTTGAATTGTAATAAAAATACTCCTCCATTTACTTCTAGAATCGGTACTAGTGTTAAGGAGTTACATTAATGCATTCGCTGTACTTTGTTAGCCAATTCTATCAAATTTAAAAATAAACGAATTTTGTCGGATTTTAAATTCGCTTAGAGAATCGAAAAAATGTACTTTAAAACAAATAAATAATCCAATGAAAGAAAATTGATTTTTCCCTTTCCTTAAAAGAGAAAATAAACTCCTGACTCTTTGTAGAATTCACAGTCTTTCTTTAAGAAAAATAAATGTAAAAATAAATTAAATTTATTTTACCAAATAGGGCTTCAAAGACGATAGTATTTCATCACTTAATGGGTGTCATACGAGATTAATCCACGAAGTCAGTCGCAATTCAATATTGATAAAAATATATCGATACAAATAAAATATCGATAAATTATGTACTACTCATCACACCAATCTGCATACACAAACTGGTTAGTGCGTTCAATAGAGCATAGAGAATTTGAGTTTAAGGATAGGGGGACTATTTCAGTGGCTTCGATTATAGCGTCAACTCTCTTCCAAGCGCCAAAATATTTTGTATCACTTTTCCGCTGTACAAAAGCTCATTATTAACGTAGCTCGGTTAAAGCGTGATTAACAATTATTTATAGTTTCTCATTATTAACATTATAATCGAGTATCAGTTGTATAATGTGTACTCACTGCTCATTTTAATTCGTTAATGATTAATTTTTTTATTTATTATTAAATTATTATTTTTTATTTATTATTAAATTATTTATTATTACAATTAATTTTTTTATTTATTAATTCATTAATAGTATTTTAATTTATTAATTCGGTGGCAAGTCTCTATTTTTAAGAGATTCTCACTTTTACTTCTTCATCCTTAAAGGGGTTTTTCCCCTAAAGCTCCCACTGTGGATGTGCCTATGAGTATATTTTCGTTGTATTAACAGAAGAGAAACTGCTATAACTCCATTATGAAATTCATTTCACGTGTTCATTACGTATAATTCACTTTTTTGTAATACAAAATGTTATCGCTTTAAACTTTATTTTTAAAATAATTTATTATTGAAAATAATTTGTATTGAAAATAATTATTGAAAATAAATAATATAATTGAAAATAATTATTGAAAATAATTTATTTTTAAATTTATTTAAAGTAAATTATCGTTAATGAAAAAAGTTTTTAACGTAAAAATACTGGCTTACCTTGGAAAAATCATTTCTGACAAAGTTGGTTGAGAATAAATTTATGACAATAGATAATCATCCGAGTGTTACTAAAAACAGAAATAAAACTTGAAATTCTCTTGTAAATAAGTTCTTAGGCAACTGAACACTTGAAATTTGCTTTCTTGATTAAAGTAATTTTTTAAAAATTGCCTTTGTTTCACGAAATACTAATTACAATTTTGATTCTGATAATCAGCTTTACATGATAATCTGCTAAACTGTGCTTTCATTTTTAGTTATATCTATGTATTAGATTATTTGATGCAAAACATACATTATTTCTACAATATTTATATTTTTAACAACATTTAAGCTACCTATTCGTTTAATGTACTAATTAGTTTACTCTACTATTATTTAAATTTACCGGAACCTGGTTCAGAAGTAATTTCACTTTTAAATTATTCAAAGTCCAGAAAATGTAAATTTGAACGATGAAATTGGCTTGAAATAAATAAGCAGATTAAATAATTCGCTCGCAGATTTCTTATTAATGTACATAAATATTATAAAAAAGTATTTTTCAGGAAAACTTTATACTGATAAAAGATAAAGCTTTTTTATTTTACTTTCCCATAAAATTAACGTTATGTATAAATTGAAATACCGTTTGTTTTCAATTGTAAATTCAATTATAATTTTAAAATACTATTACAAAATTTAAATTGTTAAGCTTTAGGTGACTTTAGTTTATATTAATTTAATTTACTCTTTTTAACTTGAAATACACTTTTTTAAGTGTCGTGTACTTTATACAAAAGTGTAGAAAATAGATTTATGTCTTTATGAATAAAATAAGCGTCTATGTTTATGTTTATTGGTTTATTGGATGTTTTTGCATATTGCACAGTAACTTCTTTTTCAGATTGTCGACTTAATTTTCCTTAAAGTATATTCAAGAGATAATATCTTCCTAGTGCTCTCTAAAATCACATTTTTGTTATCCTTTATTCTTACCGTTTTTACCTTTGATATCATAGCAGCAACGTAAAACAGAAACAAGATTACATGACATATGACTTCTAATTATCTCTCAATGTAATTGAATTTGAAAAATATAAAAAGAAAAGAAAACGTAAAAACATAACGATAAACCCAGTTATGATGATAAAAAACTGCAACTAGGCTGCTATAAGTGCTTTTATTAATTTAAACCATATTTAATTTTAAAGATTTTTAAAAATTATTTCGCTTAGTTTTTAATTCCTTCCTTCGTAGTAATTTAAAATATGTTTTTTTTTTAATTCTTCGATATGCAGTTTTTAAAAGCAATTTTCTCTTTATGCAAAATAGAAACCATTTATTCAGTAACACAAACGCAATTGGCGATGCAAACCATGCTCAGTTGAGTTTTCAACCATCGCAAAGTTGAAGTCTTGTAGCCCATACGGTGAAATCTGCATTCAGCTAACACAAGAGTTTTGACCACTTCTGGTAGCTTGGAGTAAGTGATGCATAAATTTTATATTTTCTGCATAATCAACTTGTACTTTTAAATTACTCTTCCAGGTTCTTTAAACTCTTTACCAAATATCACGCAGAATACACAATAGCAAAGATAAATCCAATTTTATTGTGGATTTTATAACGAATCTAATTTAGCGTCCAATCCGTTTGACACCGGTTGCTCAACCACTTTGGTCTAAAGCCATTATCCAAGCTAGAATAGTAAGGGGAGTACCTGGCCTGCTTGTGCACTCCGATGAGTCATCCTAAGAGGCCTACGCACATTTCTCATTGGTTAGATTCCGCCGTTAGATGACGTATCCAAGTGCTAGAACCAATAAGCGAGCATCCGTAGGCCTCTTTGGATGACTCATCGGAGTGCACAAGCATGCCCGGTAGAAGAGTAACGATGGCCCCGATTGCATCATGCAACGAATGGCAGATGTGTTGGCTTGTTGGAAAAGAAGAATGGGCAAAACCCAGTGAAAATGCTATATTAGTAGAGTTACCGATGTATTCATTGGATGACTATGACAATATCTCAATCGGAGCGTTGTTAACACACATAATCCATTCCAATGTAGTTGACAAATAGCAGATAAAGGTACAAATATCGATAAATATGTGATAAATATCACAGTGTCCAAAGTCAAGCTTCCAATCAGCTTTATAATTTGTTGCATGAGAAAAAGTTAAAAAAATTACATTAAATTAACAGCGAATTTTTCTATAGATTAACATTTATTGGAAGAAAAGGTTCATTAGTATAGATGTTGTCGAATGTAAGCCGAGAAGCATCTGCAGTTACCTTAGGCATTTTAATCTCTATAAATTCATTCTGGTACAAAGATTTTGCCTGGAAATCACCAAATTTTAAATTTCGGTTGTGGGTTGTAAAAAGGCATCAGCATATCAGCTATTCAATAGCAATTCTATTACAATGCTGATCATTACCATTTCTTATTTTCGATAGATTTCACGAGTTTAAAGTTGCACTGGGAGTTAAACGACTACAACAAGCTCATAGGTATAAAGCTATAAGTTTAAATAAAAAACTTTTGTACTCTGAAAATAAAACATTTTCAAGTTAGGAGTTTCGTCTGCAGATGGTCAATCAATGAACCAGTCGTAAAGTCATTTTTTTTAATTGTTGAAACTGACATAATTTTTATTTCTTAATTTCAAAATTGCATTTGGCAAGTAAACGATTTTTCACTTTTGATTCTGTGTCGTAAGAATTTACTTCAACTATGTGATATATATATATATTTATATATATATATATATATATATATATATATATATGTATATATGTATGTATGTATTTGAAAATGCTCACGTATCTGCATGGGATATTTGGCATAAACTTTTAAAAATAATCCAAATTTTAAAATGTTTCACCTTTGCTCAATTTTATTAGGTTTAAAAATTAGAAGTACCCTAAACGTGGTATCTTGTAAGAAATCACATTGAAACTTTACTCAGGTACGAATAAATATTTTAAAATTATCGTCCACTTTAATTTAATTATCCGCATGTTTCAATGTCGGTGATTTTCCACATTTTTTTAATTTGATGAAAAGCATTTTTGACACTGTCAAACAGCTGTTCTTCTTTTTATTAAAAAGAAGGCTAAGTTTCCTTAAGGATCGTTACGCTGAATGTTACATATGTGTCTGTATTTCTATGTGCATGTGTGTAAGTTACATAGCTGGAGCAAGTGTATAAGAAACCAGCCAAAATACATATTTATATAAGCTTGGGTTCTGATGATAGAGATCTGTTCGAATACTCACAAACAAATCTGTTCATGATATTATTCGAAAAATGAACATAAACAATTAAGCATATCAATTAGCATAGCAAACACATAAAATATTTTGAAAACACCAATTAGAAGTTCTAACAAAGAACAAGCTACAGTTTTTTTTTTCCAATTGTTATCCATTCTTCATTTCATTTAAATTTTCGTTGCTACTTTCTTAAAAAGTTCTAATTCTAAAATATTTCATAGATTATCGCAGAAATTTATTGCATTGTTTAGTTCTTTAGCAGTTTAATAAGTGACTTTGCCTATTCATCGCAATTTTTTGTCACGAAAATTGGTAGTTACTGTTTATAGATCAGTATTGATGTTTCTACATATGAGGCATTGTACAGCTACGGGAAAAAAATGCCCACATGTCCTTTATTAGACGGTTGATCGTCGTACAGCAAAATTACATATACAAATCGTTTACGAATTACGTACACTTTAATTTGCTGCACTTCGTTTTCGTACACTTATTTTGGCATACATAACTTTATCGCAAGATGGACATTGGCCAAATAACGAGCAAGTAGGCCTTTTTTCTCCGTGGCATTACATTAGTGTAATACGTCGAATTATATAAATACGCTAACCCGGAGATAAAATATTTTCATCTCTTTGATTGGTCTTTTGTTTCCTTCCAAAAGAGCTTCGGTTTACGACTTTAATTATGTAATTTGTTATTATAAGATTTTATTACAGATTTTTTCTAAATTATTATTTTCTTTTATAGTCTCTAGCTCCAGTTAAAAATTATTTATATGTACGTATTTATATGCGAAATCATACAAAGACTTACGTGGTTATCTCTCGGTTCCACCTAACGCGTAAGTTCAGGGTTTGTAAGTGTGTTCACTTTTAGCAGCAACGTCAGAACTAAAGACAGATTCAGTTAAATAATTTACATATAATATTATTTTGTTTTACAGAAACATTCACCTTAAAACCACACCGTCAAAATACAATTCAATACAAAGCTAATTAAAAGAACGTTTAGGGAATAATTACATGTTTATAGTGTTTGAATATAAAAACTGTCTCAAAAAGTTCAGTGTATATTCAGTTAATTGGGAAGTGAAGTTCCAATTGGAATTCCTCAGTCATGATATATATATATATATATATATATATATACATATATATTTAAACGGACTTTATATTAGTTCTAGCTCACATTGTTAAAAAAAACAATAGTTATATTTGTATAGATAAATCTATTTGACATTTTTATTTTAATAAAAGATTATAAGAATTTATTATTATAAAAGGTTTCGAATGTTTTCTTTTTTTTTTAACTGAATTCTAAAAACACT
>JAWZYV010004231.1:0-11957 GCA_038373885.1 Cheiracanthium punctorium
TTTCTGTTTCAGTACGTTGGAGAGGAAGAAATCGGGGAAGTGGTGCTATACTTCTTATAAAGATCAAGGAGACATGTCTAATCGTAATTCTTCTAAAAACGTCTTTTGACGTTAAGTTCATTGTAATTCAGTGCATGAAAATGGCGGAATGAAAAGCTGTAACTATGCGTGGAAGAGTCTGCAAGTAACCCTTCCTCCCTACACACCTTACCCACACCAAACAGATCACAAATATTTGTTTTCATCTTTCTCACGCGACGAGAATTTAAATTGTTACATAAACTGTATTTAGTATGAATCTTTCGTACGTAACTAAGTTTTGAAAATTATCTGAATGTATCTGTTAAAATAATTCTTTGATAAAAGCACATTCTTTCTTTTCTTTTATTTATTTAGTTTTTCGGGGTAATGTGAATGATCGCTGTCCAGTTACAAAACTAAAAATAAATAAATAAATAAATAAATCTGTCAATATTCATCGTCCGCACAGGCAGTCAATATTGCTAAAGATATTGAGGAGGTTCGAAAACTACAGACATCTTAGAAATTAGGCTTGAAAGGAATGCTTTAAAATATTTCCTTTTATTAAAAACTAGCTGCGTACCCGTTCTTCGCACGGTAGGAAACGAAAATTTTCCTTACATGTGTAATTCGAATTTATTCGTGATGTGGAATTTAAAGAAAAAGAGCAAAATTATTTGACTCTTGATGTAAAGTTTGCGTCACGAGTATTAACCTGGCATCATTGCAGTATAATGACTCAAAAAACTACGTCAGTGTCATTCACTATCAAAAAAGTGGAAAGCTTAATGGTTTGCAGAGAACTCCTGGCTTTCAAAATGTCTTATTTCTACATCATACTGTTTTTTAGGCTCAAGTTGTAGCATTAAATACCTAAGACACTACATGGAATGGACAACCATTTATTTCTTTCCGAACATGTACCATATAAGGAAAGTATTGTAATCATAAAAAAATTCGACTTCGAGATTTTGGTGTATTGACACGTTTTGAGGTCTTCTGAATTCATTTATGCTATTTTCAAGAGATGTTTTTAAGATAACTGCGCACCCGCTCTCCATACGGGAATATGCGAATATTTTACTACTAAAATCATATCTGCATGTGACAAAACATAATTTCATTTTTAAAAAAGTTCAAGTAATCTCCTCTGTTGAAATTACTGCGGGATATATTAACGCAAATTAGAATTACTTTTCGTTTAGTTGGTTGTAAGACAACCGTTGAAAAAGGAGAAACACTTTTAATTTCATGAAATATTTATTAACGTGGTATATTATGGTTTATTCATATTATCCTTACGAATCTAATGATACTACCTATTACGTACATTAATACTATCTATCTTCGCTTATCCCTCTTCAAGGCTCCCTTAAAAGAAACAACTTAGATTATTTGGCCCCAATGGAATCTTTTGATTCGATGGCGATTCTTTGCGATTTACGCATTAGCATAAATAATAATCATTTCACATAATGGTTGCCATTAAGGAAACTCTCCATATATATTTAATTTATACATAGTTTTATAAGATTGGCGTATTTAGCGCCGCAAACCATTTCATCTTATTGTGGGGAGAAAATATCCAAGGGAGGCCATTTTAAATATCCATGTATCTAATATAGCGATATCTTTTATATCCTCCATAGTCCTGTCTCCTGAAAAACATCAAACTGTGTAATCTCGAGGAGCTACTTATTCCCGCTTTAATTGTGATATAGCGCAGAGTTGCAGAGTTTACAAATTTCACGCATTTTTTTAATTTATGACGTCACTGTTTGACTGCCGTAAAGGATACCCCAGATGGTTGAGGGAGTTAATTTCGATATTTCGCATAGTAGTTTTCAAACGGTATCATTAAAACTTTGCGTTATGTAGGACCTTTATGGAGGAACGTAATTCAACGTTAAAATAAAACTATACTCGCAGCCTGCATGCATATGTTAGGCAACGTCTGCGCCATAATTAAATGTCAAAAATAAAAATAGTAAATAGAAAAATTTTAATATATCGCGCTTTGAAACGAACTTTGTAATTTTTAAAATGAACATTTTCAGCACCGTGAAGACATTCCAATTTTTAAATAAGCACCGGATTAAAATACCACTTCTAATAATAATAATCGTGAATTTCTTAGTTTATTTCTACAGTAAATTTTAATCAAAATACCGTCTCCCTGTGTTGAAAATAGAGCTGGAATAAATGAGTTAAAATTATGGCGTAATTTTTACGTATCTTAAAGCATTTGACGTCATAGATCCTCACTTGCGAATTGAAATTCCGATATCCCATTTAAAAACTCGATTGGTTGAGAAAACCCTTTTTTCTAATCCTTTCTGTGGCAACAACCGAAGATAAATTCTCGTGCCGTGATCGCAATGTAATGAATGGCGTAAGATCGCGTTGATGCTATTAAATTCTAAACATTAGGCTGCATTAAAATTCATAAAAAATCATCTAATTTACATAATTTTTTCGTTTTTATTTTAAAAGAGGGAGAAAAGAATGTTTCACGATTTGTCAAAATATAAAAAGTTATGACGGATAGAAATCAAGATTCGACAGTTTTAAAATTATTTTACGAAACAATTCGCCGAAGCAAATGCTTAGTAAAAAAATTCCTAAAAATCGGTAAATCATATTACGTATTCAGAACAAACTGTTTTTAAAAGAAAATTTTCTCCTCTATCCGATGATACAAATGCCGTTTTGCTGCGAGCGTAATTTCCGCCGTCATTACGAATTAGTCGAGAAAAAATGCCAAAAATCGCATAAAACATAAAATAAAAATAAAATCTAGGTCGAATTTTGAAAAAATCGCTTCGAGGTGCACAACTACATATTTACATCTTCCCGAGTACCAAATTTGGTGTTTCTAGGTGTAGCCGTTTGTCCGTAACGCTGCCGACTGACACACACACACACACACACACACACACACACACACACACACAGGCACCTTCTTTTATAATAAGTAGAGAAAAAAAAAAGAGATAAAAACTTCCGCGTTTTTGTTCGTCTTACATTATTACTATTTAATGATCTCGCAATTGCGTCGGCAGTAATTTTTTTTTTTTTTTTTTTTTTTTTTTTGCTGTTTTTAAAATAAAATGTTTCGCAAACAATGACAGGAAATTTGATTTTTTTAAAGCACTTTCTTTCTTTTTTATTTCTTAAAGGCGTATCATAATCCATGCGGCGTCTAGCCTATTTTCTTTCCTTATTCTATTAAGTTGGAAAGTATATCATTATTCATGATTGTGCGTATTTTTCTCCCTTGTTCCATAAAACACATCTTTGGACTAGAAATCTATAAAAAAATCAGCTACTAAAACTGTTTTACAATCTTCGCCAAGCATATTACAACTGTACTTCACCATTTTGAATACTGTTTTGAATGTTCATCATAATCCATGAGTCTGCCGTCTGTGTAATATTTCTTGGGTTGATTTCTACTTTAACGCCCCGACTCTCGCCAAGGTGGCAACAATTAAACATATGCAATTACCATGACGATTTTTTGTATTTATGTGGCAACCTTAATTTAGAATTCAACATGTAAGTACAGCATTCCATTACTTATTTATTTATTCTGGATTGCCAATTAATGTAGTTTTAATAATTAGGTGTCTTCAAATTGCTTAACTGGTGCGTTTATCGCTAATTTGTTCACTTCAGCTTTCATCTAGTTCTTTTGGGAGCGTTGAAACTGTGAGTATAACTCCCAGAGACCCATGATTGCAAAGTTCGGCAATTTTTTAGTTGGCGAGAGTGGGGGAGTTAAAATAGGAATCAACTCTTTCTTGTTCCATAAAACGCATCTTTGGAATCGAAATCTATCTTAAAATCGCCTACTGAAACTGTTTTACATTCTTCGCCAAGCATATTTCAGCTATACTTCACCATTTTAAATGTTTGGAATGAGCATCATAATCCACGAGTGTGCCGTGTTTGTCTTTCTTGTTCCATAAAACATATGTTTGGAAATGAAATCTATATTAAAATTGCCAACTAAAACTATTTTACAATCTTCGCCAGGCATATTCGAAGAATACTTTTCAAGCTTGGTTCGGTTTTGAAGTTATTTTTTGGCAGCAAACTTGGCGAACAGTTATAAAAAATTGCAAACTTTGTGCGACTTTCAAGATATTAATCTCCCTCCCCCTACCTCCGCCTTGTCTGGCAAACACATTTCAAAAGATCTTCACCGTGGCAGTTCATATCTACAGAACTTGTCTACAAATCATGTGGAAAAAAAAACCCAGGACTGAACGAAATAGCACCCTGGTGCTAAAAAGGAAAAATTGTCCAATAAAGAAACTAAACGGACTCGAGTAATTTTTAGGTAAATTCTACATATAAGCGTAAATTTAAGCGTTACTTTCAAGTTGTGTTAATGTAATAAATGTCGCCAAGCTTGGCGACTTTTGGCGAAATATCGCCAAAAATAAGTCCTCCAAAAGTGAAGTTACCGAAGGCCTAGGACCAATATTTCTCGAGATTTCTAGAAACCGCTATTGAAATGAATAGGAAAATCGAAACTTCCGTATCTCCGGTTCTAGTTGACCGATTTTGATACAAAAAAAGCAAAATTTAACTATTTGAGGAACAAAAGTTTGCGTAGAACACGAATTTTGAACTATTTTAGGGCCCAGAACAGCGGGTTGCCCCGAAAATTTGTAGCATTATTATCCACATTTATGTCTACAAAGCGCTCCTTTTCTTCATCTTTTATTTTCTAGAGTTATCAGCAGATGGCAGCACAAATGATAGGTGGGAAAATAGTTTCCCATCGACATTTAAAAATTAATGAAGTTGGTGGGAAGTATACTTCCCACTGCCTTATAACGGGTTAAAACGATCTTTTAAGATGCTTTGTAGTTCTAAACTGAGGTACACATCCTTGGATACTTAAATTTTGAATAAAATGATTTTAACTCATGCTAATGTGTAAATTCTGCGCACTGACGCACACATTTTATTTTTGCTTGCACCGTTACACAAGGGAATATTTGAATGTTATTGAAATTTTCTAGGTTTATTTTGTGAATACTTTTTTTTTTCTAAACTTATGTAGCGGAAAAGAACTTTTAGGACATCATTTACCTTTAAAATTTTCTTGACAGTCTTCGCTTGTGGGTGGTAACAATTCTTTACTACTGAAACAGAGACTGGAAATTAGGCTTTTATTCGAAAAACTATTTGAAAATACGCTTTTCACTTGTTTTTAAGTCTAATTAGTTTTTAAAAACAATTATGAGGTTGTTCTTTAATTTGAGATGTGAGATTTATGCCGGGTTTGAAGAGATTAAAAGAAAATTATGCTCACTATCCTCATTAAAATACTAGGAAAATTGGCAAATTAATATAAGCCTACAAAAATGACACAATTTTTTTTTTAAACGCAGGATTAAGTGCTTTCATTACAGTCCTGTGTAAGGAATTTATCTTTTCTGTTGATGTACGATGTCATAATGGGGAAACCAACTGGGGTGAACTAATCAGGAGAATTAACTGGGATTTTTTTTTTTTTTTTTTTTTTTTTTTTTTTTACGGAGAAACATTTATTGTTTTTGGTGAATTTTCCTGACCAACTTTGCATTTTCCCAGGCTTTTTCTGGACTTTCCTGACCTATTTCTCATTTTCCAGACTTTCCTGATTGGTAGACACCCTGTTTAACCCTTTAACGCGCAGTGTTCCCGCTCTGGGAACACCAAACTCGGACGTTTTGACTGCTGCCAGTCACGAAGAATAGATTTGATTTCTATAAAAATAACTGCGGGTGACATAGCTCCACGAGAACTTTTTAGCACGTCATTTCACTTAAAAAAAAATGGTCACGATTATTTTTAACAGCACAGACATCGGCTGAAAAATGGAAGAATGCGAGAACAGCTGGATAGTTTGCCCAATGCTGAAAAAAAGGGCAGCCGTTGCCATCGCAAGACTTAACTACCAGCAAGATGGAGGACGGTCGAAACGTTCATCGCGTGCCACAGATCTAGAGACCTTTTTTTGACGCAGCTGGCTGTGCCGCACAGGCCAAAAAGGGTCTCGAGATCTGTGGCACGCGATGAACGTTTCAATCGTCCGCCATCTTGCTGGTAGTTAAGTCGAGCGATGGCAATGGCTGCCCCTTTTTTCAGGATTGGGAAAGGGTTCCGCCTCCAAGGGTTAAGCATTTGAGTAGGATCAAAAGACTAAAAAGTTTAAAAATCTAGTCTTTTTTTTTTTTTTTTTTTTTTTTTTTTCAATATTTCAGTCAAACAAATCGTCACCGCTCAGACAGCAGCTTTTCCGCTGCCCGTCTTCCGCTGAACTGTTTCAATTGATGAGGTATTTTCCCTTGAGAAATCGTTGGTGACGTCACAGGCTGTAACTACATGGCCTGCACAAATGTTATAAGTGCCACTATATTTTCTCCGGAAAAAAAAAAAAAATGTTTTCAGTCGCATGGAGTAGATGTGCGTCAAATGTTTTGAGTTGAGAAGAACAGGAAGCAAAGGAATAAGAAAATTCATGACCAAGTGCATCAGCACTCTCTCAGACGTTCCCAGTGATCTCATATATTTTCCACTACAGAAACATTCCTGTATAGCAACGGATGGTGTTCTATTCCAGTTGTTTTTGGTTTATACAAGGTGTCCCCAAATAGTGGTAACGGCTTTAATTGTTTTTTTTTTTTTTTTTATTAGACACTAGCTGCGTGCCCGTTCTTCGCACGGTAGGAAACGGAAATTTTCTTCACATGTGTAATTCGAATTAATTTCAGGGATGTGGAATCTAGAAAAGCGAATATATTTGACTCTTGACTTAAAGTTTGCGTCATATGTACTAACATGAGATCATTGCAATATAATGACACACAAAACAAACTATGTCAGCGTCATTCGCTATCCAAAAAGTGAAAAGTTTGACCGTTTGCAGTGAACTTTTGCAGTGAGATGGTATAATTCGTGGTGCTAAGTACGCTAATCTGGAAAGAATTATGTAAATGACAATATCGATAACGGTTTTCCGGGAGCCTTAAATGAACAGTAATTATAGGCTGTGAGCATGTGTAAATCGTCAAATAATGAAAAAGTCGCCATTGGTGACAAGCTATCCTACCTGTTCCGTAGTTTTTATCAAAGTAAACATATGAATTACTGTTTACTTACAGCTAATTATTAAGTATATATATTTGCAAGTCGCCAAATTATGAAAAATCGCCATAATTGGATAATACGCAATATGTTACATGGGCTTCATATAATTATAAATAGTGCGAGGTTTAAATTTTTATGTTCCGAGCAACATGCAAGAACCAAGCAAATGTGTAGCTCGGTAACATTCTATCTTATCCAATGTTTGGGTTTTGTTTGTTGAAATTATGTCTTTTTACGAATAAGTCTTTTTAGGGGCCAAATGCCTCATACGAAATGCGAGCGTAGCAAGTCTAGGGGCCTTGGCCCCTAGTAATTAAAAAAAAAAAAAATCTAAGCACTACACTGTTATCCAGTACGTCAAAGTTGTTAATAGCAAACTATGAAAATTAAATGTCCGCGACTAACTTTTAGCTAAGAAGAACACCATAAAGAAGAAAAAAGTTCTGTGAATAGCTTGGAGTAACTGTGCTAGCAATAAAAATGTAATAATAGCATTCCCAACTTTAACCGTCTGTTTTGGGATGCTATTAATAGTTCGAACCAGCTGTTCGGCCTCAAACTCTTATACCTTCTTGACCTGACATAAAAGTTGTTTAAAAGTTTCGTCATTTTCCGAAAGACCACGGAATTGATTGAAAGAGTTAAAAATTGTAACTTGGGAGAAGTTTGAAGTTTTAAATTATCTCGTTATTTGTCGAAAGGGAAGATTGAAATGCATTAGCTCATAGTTACAATGAAGTCACCGCATCAGTCACATATTTAATAACTTTCTTTTTTCCCCCTTGTATTTCAAGTAAATATTGCTCTCTGTAAATTTTCATTGAAAACATGAAAAATAACATACGTGAATACTAATAGAACCCGTTTTTGGCCGGTCTTAGGAACGAGCTTCAAAAGGCAGGTGTGCTTTGGGTACTTAACCCTTTAACGCGCAGTGTTCCCGCTCTGTGAACACCAAACTCTGACATTTTGACTGTTGCCAGTCACGGAGAATAGATTTGATTTCTATAAAAATAGTTGCGGGTGACATAGCTCCACGAGAATCCTTTATTTTTTAGCACGTCATTTCCCGTAAAAAAATGGTCACGATTCTTTTTAACAGCACTGACATCTGCTGAAAAATAGAAGAATGCGAGAACAGCTGGATAGATTGCCCAATGCTGAAAAAAGGGCAGCCGTTGCCATCGCTCGACTTAACTACCAGCAAGATGGCGGACGATCGAAACGTTCATCGCGTGCCACAGATAGAGAGACCCTTTTTTTGACGACAGCTGGCTGTGCGCGAGCACAGCCAGCTGTCGTGAAAGAAAAATGCTTTGCACAGGCAGCTGTCGCCATCTTGCTGGTAGTTAAGTCGAACGATGGCAACGGCTGCCCTTTTTTCAGCATTGGGAAAGGGTTGCGCCTCAAAGGGTTAAGGGTGTAGTTCGAAGAAACAAAATCTCCCTCAAGGTCTAGGTACACAAATTGAAATAAACTAATTGTCCCAGGGACTCGAAAAAATTCAGGATAATTCTTTATAAGCTGTATTACCCTCCGTAATAAATGAAACAGCGGTGCCTTTTATAAAACTTCCAGAAAAAATTCTGTAACATGGAATTGCACAGCAAAAAATTTTCGAAAAGTGACACATCCTACTAAATTGTCGATTTTTAAGAATTTTTCTGAAAGTCTCTGAACTGATACGGGTTATCGCTTATTGCAGTGTATAGTACAGCTTGTAAAGAGGCATTCTAAAAATTTTGAAGTGCATGACATAATTAGTTTATTTGTATTTATGTACCAAAATCACATGTTTTTTTCGAACTACACTGTTAATTCAGAGGCGCCCCCCCCCCCCAATAATTTAAAAAACCCCACCCCTAGAGAAACCTGATTTCTCCCTGGTAAAAAGTTATAACCCCTCCACCTTCCCCATGCCACCACCGAAATATATCGAAATTTATTACCCTCTTGCTTTGATTTAGGAAGATATAGATAAGATGGCCGCCCGGGCTGTGTAGTGGTTAAGGAGCCATTCTACCTCACCACGGGGCAGGGTTCGATTCCCGAAAAGGGCTTGGTTCTCATTTCGACCGTCTCTTCATAGGAGGCAACGCTGGTCAACCAATTAGGTGCCTCCTTTGTAAAGAGATCAGTATTTCCGGCCTTGGTAGTGGCCAATGCTTATAAACTGCAAATGCCCACCATTAGGGGAAAAACAGATAAGAGTACCATGGCGGCCACTTCAGACTATTCCTCTGATTGCATGTACCGTACGTAGTTTTTCTAAAACAATGCTCTGTTCATGCTCTTTAGGACCTATTTATTTGTTTCGAGTTAACGCATCAATTATTCAACTCATTATTAAGAAGTAGTTTTCACTCTCAACACGAGAGTTTGTGTGCGGATGTGCATAAAAAATCAACGTGGGCACCCCAGCTTAAACCGGCCATGATTGCAATGATCCGACAATTCGAAATGAATACCGATTTTTTGGTGTGAAAATCGGAGTTTATCCTATGGAAATATATAAGGAGAGATGTATTAATGTCACGCTGATTGCAATGTTCATCGAAATGTTCTATGAATATTCCTGTAAGAATAAAAAAGAGAAAAGCCGTATTTAATAATATTGTGTGTATTTGAAATGTCTGACAAAAATATGAGTTAAAAAAAATAATAAAAATCAGAAAGTAACAGGGAGTATTCGTTGGTAAACATTAGTTCTCTGTTTAAATAAATAAATAAAAAAAACAGTCTAACTAGTCTAAAAGGTATAAATCAATATCAAACTGGACTAAAAAGTCTATCGAAGATAGACTAAAAAGTATAAAACAATTATTAAGAGAATTTTCAAGTTCATACTCTTATTATAACATTCAAATCCACCCTAGCTGAAGAATCAAGGACAGTGGTACTTGAAAAATTCTTTAACTAATACTTTGCTTTGAATGCAAAATAACATACACTTTATAAAAGCTCGAGACGTTTAACTATTTACTTTTGTATGAGGCTAAAAGATGTACTAAATATGTGTAAATTTAATGAAGTAATCGAACGAACGGGTTTTTTGGACTTTTCTTGGGGAGAAGGTACATCCTCGCCTACAGGTCTTCTATTCCTGCAACAAAAAATCTCAGTGATTTCGTGATGAAATCCTGGACCGACAAAAAACTTCGACTTATCGTAAGTTCGAATAATCTTAAATTCGTGTCTGATCGGATTGGGACTGCGTGAAAACTTGCGTGACATAGCTGGATATTCGACTTATCACGAAATCACTGTATCTACTATATTCTAAAAGATGCCTAAGCTTTTAACCCTTTAACGCGCGGTGTCCTCGCCGTGAGGACACCCAACTCTGACGTTTTGACTGTTGCCAGTCACGAAGAATAGATTTGATTTCTATAAAAATAGTTGCGGGTGACATAGCTCCACGAGAATCCTTTATTTTTTAGCACGTCATTTCCCGTAAAAAAAATGGTCACGATTATTTTTAACAGCACTGACATCTGCTGAAAAATGGAAGAATGCGAGAACAGCTGGATAGATTGCCCAATGCTGAAAAAAGGGCAGCCGTTGCCATCGCTCGACTTAACTACCAGCAAGATGGCGGACGATCGAAACGTTCATCGCGTGCCACAGATAGAGAGACCCTTTTTTGACGACAGCTGGCTGTGCGCGAGCACAGCCAGCTGTCGTGAAAGAAAAATGCTTTGCACAGGCAGCTGTCGCCATCTTGCTGGTAGTTAAGTCGAACGATGGCAACGGCTGCCCTTTTTTCAGCATTGGGAAAGGGTTGCGCCTCAAAGGGTTAACATACAAGAACTTGAAATTTTCATCGTGACATTTTCATAGAATGACCCGCCTCCACCCAACTTAGAATCCACACCATGTCTATCAACGGCCGTTCAAAAGGGTAAGAAGTCCTTCAGCCGCTGCTGCTAAAAGTGTGTGCTTACTATTTGGCGCTGTCGTTGAGCTGGTACTCGTTCGACCTGCCGAAGCATTCCTGCACTCCGGAGTCGACCCATAACCTCTTCATGGCTAATGTCAGCTCTTCTGAGAAAGGCTCCGTGTCTTCCATCCGCGACACCACCTCGAAGACCATCTTGCCGTCAGCCTGGAAGAGAGAAAGGCAAAACGTCAGAAACGACGAAACCCATACAACACAAACACTTGTCCATATGAACAAACTAACATTCCATAACATGTCTGCATTTTGTCCATAGAAAGTCCATAACTCGCCCCAACGTCATAACAAGACTTCCATAATGATACAGTAGAACCTCGATCTTTTCAAGGGGTGCGTAGAGAAAAAAAAAAAACGATGCATGCGGGAAAACGACGAATGCGGGTTAGGTCAAAATACGAAGAAAACAATGTTTATGAATGCTCACAATGGATACATACCAAAAATACTAATTTGTTACCAAACTGTAAAAGAAACAAATTGGAGTTATTGAAATTTAAGTCATATTTATTTCTAAAAAATCAGTACATTGAGTTTTTCCTTAATTTTTTTAATTAAACGAAAATTTTAAAGATTTACAATATTTTTCTTGCTTTCTCTGTGTTTTCATGTTCGTACATAAAAGTTCATACAATTTGAAATGCAGTAATTGCGGCCGATAAACTCGGCACTAGTGTAGGCACAGTCTCATCGGCACGAATATTATTCTCCGCTTCTTAAACATTATTTTTATTTTTTGCATAACCACACATTTCTTCCATTCTTAAGATACGTCGCTACGTTTATATCTAAGGAAATATAATCACTAAAAATCACTAAATTTCACACCCCA
>JAWZYV010004232.1:0-12650 GCA_038373885.1 Cheiracanthium punctorium
TTTCCAAGTTCAAATTATATTTTTCAATCGAAAAAAGTATTTACATTATTTTTATTTCTTTTTAAGAATAACACAGTCAGGACACACTCTCTATTCATAGATTTCCAACCCCGACGTGACCTCATATAGGACATGAGATCATATTTCTAGATTTTTCCAGAAATATGATGGCATGCCCATGATGTCATATAATATCATGAGAAATATGATACGATTTTCTTTTCTAATTGAGATACAGCCGAAATCCCTCTACTTTCGAAAACTTTCTTTTGTCACCAAAATGATTGTCGCCAAGATGTCATGATATCATGAGAAATATTATATGACTTTTCTTTTCTAATCAAGATACAGCCAAAATTCCTCTACTTTCAAACACTTTCTTTTGTCGCCAAGTCCAAAGCGATTGCCGCCAAGATCAAGGGGTAGCAAATTCATTTCATTTGCAAGAATTCCTGTACAACTCTCTTTCCAGCAACACACATTAATACGAGAAAGCAACATTACAATTTTGTAACAATATTTACTATCTACTTTCATGTTTTACAGTAATTCTTTTGAATATTCTGCGGCAGGAGTGAAAAAAAAGACCTTTCACTGCATTAAATTTAAAAATTATAATTCAATAATACGTAACATTTTTTAAACATTTATTTCTGAATAACTCTAAATGTATTACATTTTTCTTTGAAAGAATTTTAATACATTAGTATTCCGTTTCCGAAATCATAGAATATACACAACTTTGACTGAACTCAGAATTATTAGCATTTAAATAATTGCACATTTGAATAAATCTTCTGCGTTTTGTTCAAACTTTTTTCTTTAATGTTTCAAAGTCTCATCCATTTTTCTTTCACGCGAAATCAAAACGTCGTTTAACACAATGCCACATTGATGAATAATTTTCCATTCGGTGTGCTCCATTTCCGCCCTAGTTGTGAGTGGAATTTATTGCTCTATTACCATAAACAATTTAGTTGCTCTGAGAATTCCCATATGCTTCCATTGAACGCGAAATGCGATTTCATATTTTTATTTAAATCAATAATCCACTTTCCTGAAACTTTCTAACAGTGGTTAGCTGCTTTAAAACGGGCAGTTTCGAGTTTCCTCAATACTTTTTAAAAATTGAATCGTAAAATCGAGGTCTTTTATTCAATAATGTTCCAAGGACGATTAAAATATGTTTTTTTTTTGTGGTGGAATTTATTGTGAGAATTACTTGCTAAAAAGTTAATATAATTTTTATTTTGTTGTATAATTTAATAAAATAAAAGTGTCTGATTTTATTTTGCCATTTTCTGTTTTACGAATGCTGTTAAGCAAAGTTAAAAAATTGACCATGGAAGTTGAAAAATGCTGCAGACATTTCGCGTGCGATTTCCATATTTTTGGAGCCCTGAAAAAAGATGTTCACGGCTGTTGATTTGTTTCTGACAAGATGTCCAGGGTTGGTTACAATCATATTTCCTGGGTAACAGCAAACATTTTACCATGAAGCCATTGACTTTCTTATCTCACAGTGAGATAAAATTTATTAACAGTTAAGACGATTACTTTTGAAATACTAAACACTTTAAACCTACTTTTTTTTCCCATCTGTCTCGTTTTCATTTGGTTTTGTCTTATAGCAATGCGGGGTTTTCATATTTTTCTTGCGTCATTTAATAACCACTGGAAACAAATGTGGTAAAATCCAATTAAATTTTTCTATCATAATCAGCAAAAAGTTAAAATTATTCACAAAATCTTTAACTCTTAAGACATTGAAGAGAACATGATAACAGGATCCATTTTACAATAGCAATCTGCTTGGCAAGTTACATTCAGGTTGTGGTAAAAACGACTAAAATAGTTTAAAAATAGTTATAATAAAGAATATAAGTTGTAATCAAGAAAATACATGCCCGAAAGGTAATTCGAAGACGTTAGAGACCTGACGGACAGACAAACGAACCAAAATCATAAACGCTTTTAACATTGTTGGAAAGTGTTAAAAATTGGGATGAATTTTGCTAAACCTAAGGCAACACATTTTAATGAATTTATACGTATTTTCAGCTAATCAAGGAATTGTCCTATAAACTTCACATTTTTAACACTTCCCAACAAAGTTCCGTCCATCCGTTCTCTAACTTCCGTAATTATGCATCGATTACTACGAAATTTATAAATGTATAAGGTAATGCTATCGTGTTAAAATTGAAATATTGTCTCTTATCATTATTAAATATGTAAACGATTTTTAAGAAATCAAATTCAAGTTTTTCTCAGTCCAATGTTATCTAGCACACCTTTAAAGATATATTTTAAATATAGAATTTTACTATTAATAAAATATATTTCGTTATGAGAACTGAAGAACGTTCTCTCAACTTCTGACTGCGTTCCCAGCAGTCAGAAGGGGGCATCAGAAAGAGATTCAACGAGAGACTAAATCAACTCACTCAGCAAATAATCCCGTTCCGAGTGCCTCAAAAGACAGCTGTTCTCATGAGTAACATCCAGGATTCTAACTCTGAGGAGATTAACGATCTCAAAGCAAAGCGAAGAAATGTGAACCTGATAAAGAACGTACAAAATTTTTGGCTCAAATGCATGAACGTGTGTTTCAAACACGAGGAAATAAAACAGATGATCACCGCTAGCAGCGTTTTGAAGGAAAATAAGGCAGAATAGCTGTACGTCAAGTGTGTCAGGTAAACCGTCTAAGTACATACAAAGGTGGCACAAATACGAATACCTCCTATCATAGTTTACAACATTTTAACGTAGCTTGCACTCACCGTGGAGCATTGCATTTTTCTCAAGAAAGAGTGGACGATCAAATTCACAGAAATTCTTTTTGAGACTATTGTTTACATGGTAGGATTGATGTAGGAGATCCTAAATTTCTTATTGAACTGATGCGGTTTTTCCATCGACGCCTCCTAACCCAGTGGCGGCTCTTCCATTTGAGCACATGAGCACGTGAACCCCCAAAGGAAAAACTAAAGAATAAACACATTCACAAATTAAATTTAAAACAAATATTAAGCACACTTCTAGATTTATGTGAGTTTGAAACGCGAGTTTTACTCTAGCTCCCCTCCCCCTACTATTATTAAATAGGCTTAGTATAGCTAACGCGCTGTAGTGTAGGTTACCACAGCACAGTCTTGAATCAATCGCACCTGCGAACGGAAATTTTTTCCCCTGAACCGCTCTCTGGGATGAGAAGCCGAGACAGCTAGAAAAGTGTACGGCACTGATGAAATCATTCCGTGTGCACAATTTCATTGTGCACACGAGGCCAGTTTTTTGCCGTATCGCTTCCGGATTTTCAATTGGTTTGTTACGTTCGGTTAATTAATTTTTTTTTCATTTTCTTAATATTTTCCTTATTTCTATCATTTTTCTCTACATTATTTTTTACAAACCAATGTAAATCAATTAAGATGGGAGTGAAAGACGTGTTTCGGAGCCAAAAGGAATGGCATTTTTCAATAGTATACTTTGAAAAAAATTGAAATAAAATGAATCGAGACAACGCCTTTGCTAAAACTGATCTTGGTGACGAAATGTAAGACCAAAGACGACTTCTTTTCTTTCATTCGCGTGCATTGTTTTTCTTTAACTTCTGGAAACGCATATCTATTTTAACTTGTAAGGTACGTCGTATCTTTATATTTAATTTTCGAAAATTGTTTTGTGAACCTCCATTTAAATAACCCACGAGCCGCCACTGTCCTAACCTACTTTCCAGAGAGTTTCATCAAAGAATTCAGAATTTGAACGCATGTTTTGCAGTAGCTTTGTTCGCAGAATATGAGTACTAAACGAGGAACTATCGAAGTGGGTACAGCTACGTTGTGAACAGTCAAAACTTTTATAGCCTCATTCATTTGACAGCTCATCCAACTCAAAATCCTGATGGTGAATTTGAACAGCCTCAGTTTGGACTGACATATTTCTGGGATAATCAAGAAGCTGTTAGTGAATGCATGGTGTGATAAAGATCACATATTTAATGATAATTTCTATTTGTGTTTACTTTCTTAAATTTAATATATTTTAAATCGAGCATATTAACTTTAATTTCTGTTCTCTTTTTTTTCTACACCGGCTTTCAGAATTTTGTATTACGCGAATGTTGTAGCTAACAGTTTTAATCAAACCCAAATATTTCTACAGAGATAATTAAGAGAATAATGATACTGAACAAACTAATAAAAAATATTGGTCAAATGTTTGATAAAGTAGTTGTAAAGATACGCTATTTAAAAGCTAATAGCAAATATTAACAGATTATAATTTACATTTCAAAATTTGTAGAATTTCGTTTGGAGGTCGTACCATTTTATTTTTTTTTAATTTACTACCTATTATGATATGTTATAACAGTGTTTCCCAATCATTTTACATGCATTTGCTGGGCCGGCAAAAATAGAAAAAGAAAACTCCGCGAACCAGCATCAGACCAAAATAATAAATACTATTTAAGCATGTATTTTATTTATCAAATCAGGTGGTATATAAAGATAACTTTTAGTTAGAAGGATGCATTTTCTGCTGATTGTTTTCTAACAAATTGGACATGTGTGGACTGGCAATAAAGTGTGGTTGGAAAACACTTATAAAATATGTTTAACATTTTTTATTTCTTTTTCCTACAAACGTTAGCTATTTTATGCTCACTGAATTAAACAATTCAAGTTATTCTACTTGTAATACAAAAAATTCGGCGAATAAATGAGAGTTGGTGAGAACAAATTTATTCAGATTAAACTTTTTACATGAAAGGGAAATTTTGTCCAAAGAAAAGGATTCAAGTGATTCGAAACTCGTGTTTTCAGAATGTAATCCTGCACCAAGTTCAGAGAAAGGGACAAACATCCGGTTTTAGCGGAAATAGAGATTTCACTTTGAAAATAGGTGTCTCCATTTCCAATATTTTATTATATTCAACTTCCATAATGTATCCGACCAAAATAAGATATTTTTAGCATTAGTATTTCCATTTTATGAACGGTAAACATTGTAATTTATCAAGTACATAACGTTCGCAATAAATAAAATATGTGGAAAAAATAGATTGATTGAGTAGTTCTACGTCTTTCCCTCCTGTACACAAGAACAAAAACATTTTAAAGAAAGTGTTTCCACTGCAGGTGTTCTTTAGCGAAAATATTGATAGTTTTTGCCAATCATGCTTTTTCCTAGTGAAACTTTGTCTAAGGGTCGAAAATATGTCAAATTTACTACACATATTAATGCGTATCGTAAGTATTTAAACCAATCAAATAGAAGCCGAATTTTCTGAAATTTTAAATAAATTTGAGAAATTTTCAAATAAATTTCAAATATTGAAATCTTTTAGAAGAAAACATTTACCTGAAGAAAAAAAAATGAAAAGAAATGTCAAGTTCAGAAGGTGATAATTAGAGAACGTATATGGGATGCAGATTACATATTTAGTATTAATTGTTGTTTGTTTTCATTTCTTAAATTTAATGAATTTTAATCAAGCGTTTAAACTTTAATTTTCATTTTCATTTTTAACTACTTCGACTTTCAAAATTTTGCATTACATTTTTCCCACATATTCAGTTTCAATTAACTGCTTATATATCCGAATTTCATGCTTAAATTATCTTTCACCCGTTTCTCTATTTCAATAATAAGTTGAAATCGGTTGTAAATTTGGTGTGTAAGTGCGTTTTATTTTAATAAGAATTATTTTAAAGGAATGAATACGTTTTAAAATTATGAATGAACAACTGTAATGAGTTTAAAAAAAGAGAAATTAAAAATATCAGGGATACTGGATTTTGGATAATAGTAAAACAACTTTTCTAAGAGTAACAGTTAAATTAAAAAACCGGTAAAATTGTCTCGTATATTTGATATTTATTTCCCGCTTATATTTTCAACTAGCTGAAGGACCCGTCCTTGATGGGTTAGTAAATGCAAATTTCCAAAAAGCAAGAATTTTCGTCAGCATTGTAGGAGTACACAGAATGGATGCAGTATGTTGCCAAAGTAAAGAAAGCGTAGTTATAATTTTTATGTATTGTTAAAATATTACAGGTTAGAGAGTAACTAAGTAATATCATTTCATTCGCTTTAGTCGTAATTATGTTATGCGCGTACGAATATTTACGCATATTGAAATAATTTTCGCAGAATCACAAAATCTAATCAACATTTTCGAAAAATTTGAAGCCTAGAATTTAAGTTGAGTGACAACCTATCATGTCACCCAATTTCGTTTCCTTCCCTGCAGTCTTTATTTCGTGATGCTGGAACAAAATTTCAGCATTTTAAAACGATTTTCGCAAAATCTCAAAATGTAATCAAAATATTTTAAAAATTCAACGCCTATAAATTAAGATAAGCAACTACCTATCATATCACTAAATTTCGTATCATTCATATTAGTCGTTATTACGTGATGTTTGAAGAAATATAAACGTATTTTGAGAGAATTTTCACAAAATCTCAAAATCTAATAAAAATGTTTAAAAAATTGGACACCTATAGTTTATGTTGAGCAACCATCTATCATGTGACCCAATTTCATATCATTCGCTTTAGTCGTTATTACGTAATGCGGAAACAAAGGTTCACTCAGTTTTAAACGATTTTCACAAAATCTCGAAATCTGATCGAATTTTTTTAAGGTGAGTGACCACCTATCATTGCACCAAGTATCATTTTTTCCCCTTTGTATTTATTACGTGATGTGCGAACGCAAATTTACGCAGTTTGAAATGATTTTCGCAAAATCTCAAAATCTAATCAAGATTTTTTTTTAATTCGACGCCTATGTTTTAAGTTGAGTGAGCACCTATCATGACACCCAATTTCATATCATTCGCTTCAGTCATTTTTACGTGATGCTTGAACACAAATTTACGCAGTTTGAAAGGATTTTAGCAAAATCTCAAAATCCAATCAAGATTTTTTAAAAATTGGACGCCTATGTTTTAAGTTGAGTGACCACCTATCATGACACCCAATTTCATATCATTCGCTTCAGCCGTTTTTATGTGATGCTTAAACAAAAAAAGCGTCACGGACAGAATGACAGAATGACAGACAGACAAACTTTTTTTTGAGGGTCGCATCGGATTCCCGGGTGCTTGAAACGGATAGAAATCGCAAAATTTTTGAATTCCAAGAAATGTACAGACAAAAGTCTAATTTTATTTATATAGATACTTAACACTATGCGCACGAGAAGTAAAGAATTCTAAGTGCATAAATTTTTTTACCAATTCACTTCACACTATTTTTTCGGGCCCCAACCAATATAGTAGGCCAAGAGCCGCCACTGCATTCAGCGTAATGTGACAGTACTTATGACAATAATCTTTGAAAAATTATATCGAACAATGCCGGCAAAAGAATTACGGCTTTTATTGAAAATGACGTATTCCTTATCGTTTTATTGCAGCAACTCGCGGTGACTGGTAATCTAATATATTGATTTTCTAATCCCTGAATTTCAGAGAAAATTCGCACGTAGCCGTTGCAACTCTAATTTTAATGCTCCGTGAAGTTATAGTCTGGAAATAAACCAGCAGTACGTGAGACGCAGTTGAAATGATAGTTACACATTATTTGAGATTCAAATGCTGCTTTGAGGTCGTATTAATGTACATTCAAAGGAAACCGTTACCCAGAATGATGTATGAGGGTACAGCAAATCAAATGGAAGGTATTGTTATTTCCAATCAAACTAGTGCAATACGTGCAAAACTGCTCACTGTTTGTCTGGATATTTGTACAAACGCAAAGGTTGTAGGGTGGCATTAAACGATGCAATAAAGAACACATCTGCTTACGAAATAATGAATGCATTTATGCAACATGATGGATAAATGAAGGTAGAGTGGTTTCATGTAATTGGGTGATGGAAGAGTGTACTAAAAATGATTTTTAGTCAACAATAATCTAAAACTAAAATTTAACAAAAGTACTTACTTACATTTATTAAACCGATTTATACAAAAATAACCACTTTAAATTATTTGCAAAATGAAATGTAAAACATGATAGAGCTTTTAAAAGTAGGGTTGCGTTCCTCAATAACAGTTCTGTCTAAAGAAATAATTTTAAGTTCGACACAAATTTTAATACTACTCCCCTTGAAAATTAATTTTGTAATATAACTAGATGATCTGACTTAACTAATCAAATATTTCTATTATTGCAGTCAAAAACGTGCCGTCCCAAATTAAAAATTACTTGGACTTCATAAACCCTGTCACAAACTTTACGTCCTATTCGCAAGCTGTGCGATTCTAAATAGGCTCATCGAGATTATACAGTTTGATATTTTCCACGCGATTGAACCATGAAGGATTTAAATTGAGCATTTAATTGGGTGAAACGAAGATATTACCCTAAAAGATAAGTAAACTAAGTAATTCTAGGTTAATATACTATATCTCGCGCTATTTTGAACAGACAAATTTACCTTAAAAGGTTTTTTAAAAATTTGTTTAGCTATTTAAACTAACTGTCGATTCTGTGAGGTAGTTATACACTTTGCTACTACTAGACTCTGACTTCTTGACAAGGCATGAGTATGACAGTTTTATTTTATTTTATGTTCAATGATGTTGTTGTTTTTTTAAATTTTATATGATTATGTTGTCGATGACTGTAGTCTTAATGCAACGATAACCCAAGCTTAGCTGTAAAGTACTTGTCAATGCCCAAAAAACAGAATGAGCCCTTGTGATTGGAAATGAAAAGTGAATGTTTGCTTTCGTGACACAAAAAGATTCTTGATTATATTCTTACGGTTTTGAGTTCTTACATAATCTAGAGTATATATTTATTTTTTTAATATACTTTCAATTTTTAAGAAGTAAAAAAATAAATAAACGTTTGTTCTGTTATGTTTAAAATCACGATGTTTTAAACACTACATCTCTCGATACATCCATGTATTACCGACTATAAAATTACATTATCTACATCTTTTTCAGCAAAAAATTAGTTTTCAAATCACATAGAAGTATGAGTGCTATAAAAAACTTACTTCAAAATTTCGAATTTTGTCAATTTAAGTTTTTATTATAGGGTAATCTAAACAAGGAATTTCTTTAATAAAATGATTTGAAAACGTTGAAATTTTATTAGTCCTAAAAATAATTTGTACAAGATATTAACCCTTATTTGGCAAGCTTTTTCGGAAATGTTGATTAGTTATGATATGTGTTCTTAAGTGCTCGTAGATGACGGAAATAAAAATAAATTTGTTAAATTATGTTTTATTGAGCGTAACACATAAGGCACCCTACCATATTTATAACAAGTGTAGATTTTTGCAAAGTGCAACGTATCAAATCATACACTATGCCAATAATGAGGTTAAGGTATGAAATAAAATTTCTATTTATCATGGTTTAAGCATTAAAATCTTAGCAAATATAAAATTGGATCAATGTATGCTGTCATTTTATTTGCATACTAAGGTAAAAGTACTGCATCATGGCTAATTACAGTATGTGATATTTAAAAGAAAACTAAGAAATATTTCATTCATATTTATGATTCACTTTTAACTATTTAAATGGAGGCAAATAGGTTTATTACAGCGATTTTTGAATTAATTAAATGTGTTTTGGAACATAGATACAGCAGTTAAAATCTGCGTGATCTAATTTTATTTCTTATAATCCTCTGTTTTAGGTTTTAAAAAGTCTTTATGGTATTTACCGGGATTTTGCAGCAAAAGACATTAGATAGTAGCGTGCGTTCAGTATTTTGGAATTTATTCGTCTTCAGGCTATTTTTTTTTAAACAAAATTCTAAACAAATACTTGCCTTTTCATCCGAATATTGCTATTTCCTGGGTACATGCAAACTGCATGAATCGTTTCAAAAATGCAAATTAATGTCGTGTGTTTTTAAAATACACTCTTTGGACTATATAAACTTGTCACGAAAGGGAAAGCTGAATTGAACTTGTCTGTATGGTCTTTTAGCTTTTAAATTCGTCATGCTTGAAAATAGTGATGAATGCGAGACGAGACAGAACATTTTAGCTGTTTTGCGATATAAGACAAGCCTTTGTCTAGCGTTCATCCCTACTTGAAAGAACTGGAAATATTTGTGTGCTAGACACAATAATGTACTTTGTGCCACATTTTAATGCATAAGGACTTTCATATTCGAATTTGAACATGCACACTCTACCATAATATTGTTTCGTTGTTTTTAACTGCAAGATTGTATAAAACATGCATTATCGTATAAAACACACACGTATATTTCGGTTTTCATCCTTCTTTAAAAGCAGTGTATTCATAAATATACAGAAGAGCAAGAAAGCACATATAAAAAATCATTTAAAAAACGGTGATTATGATGAGCTGATCTACTATTTACTGAAAACTCTGAGATCCTCTATTTTCACTTATGAATTTTCTTTCCTGCTTCGGATTTACAAACTTGTTGAAGTTTGTAAACTTTCTACTTCTGAGAAGTGTTGAAAGTTTATAGTCCTATAACATTAAACGTGGATAGAGTTTGCATAACTTTTGTTTCTTTAGTACATTTTTTTATTTAGCTTTTTAATACCAGATTTTTATGAAATTATCAATCCACTAGGTTTTGAAGAAAAACTGGTTTCGGATGCTTTATTTCCTGACTGTGGCTCAAATTGTTCGCTATTAGTCATCATTGATGTACTAAGCAAGCTTTTAGATGGATGCAATTTGCTTTATTTTTCAAACCTTACTCTTGCATGTACGCCCTTTATAAAAGGATTTGAGCTTAACTCGAATTTCCTCTATCAATTTTGTATTTTAAAAATAGTTATTCGTAAAAGTGAATTATGTTTTATATAATAGTAACTTTTCATATAGCTTTCCCATGTTGTGTTTTTCCAATTTCTAATTCGTAATTGAAAAACCTTAAATAGGAAATTTGGCAATCACTCAAATACTTTTTTGAGTGGGTTTACGTTATGAACACCGAATGAATTCACTGCTTCAATGTTTCTCATAGCTGTGCGACTTGTGATTCGTCAAGAACAGTAATTCGAAGTGCATGTAGCTCAGTCCTGCTTTAATGCATTCAGACATTCATCATACTAGTTAGTCACCATTACACCGACACGCGGTAGCTGTTAGAACATTTTGCTAATATATGTCACATAGCTTAACATAAATTTATAAAGATAATATTTATTATTAGTAGAAAAAGGAATTCTAACAGCCTCTAAAAAGCAGTATTTATTGTTCTTGAACATTTTATTAATTATCTACTAAATCAATGAATTGAAGTAATCAGTGAATACAATCAAAGATTAATAATCCAAAACACATTTGTTGCAGCACACTTAATATAAATCTACGTAAAATCATCATTTTTCAGTTAAATGCAAAAGTTGACATTTTGAGTGAAGGGTAAGTTTCATGTCATACATAACTTCATAAAATTATATTCAAAGTCATCCTTGTGTTCGTTTTCTTAATTTTGATGAAGAAAAAACTTGTAAGTCGATATTTTTCTCAGATTTGGGTAATTAAACAACTTTTTTTGAAAAGCAAACATATTATTTTTACACTAATCTGGTACCAGTTCCAAGCATGTATTGACGTTTCCTTCAAGTTAACGACCAAAAAAATAGATAGTATTTAACGAAGAAAGAGTGAAGCATGTATATTTTAAAAAATTATTATTATTACTGCTAATAAAATTCATTTATTCATTTCACTCTCATAAATTAATACAATGTTACCATTAATGGGAATCTTTAATGGAAATAGTCATGGCTCTAAACCTTGCATTTTCTTGGAAACTTAAGTATATTTCTTGTCTATAACTAGATATTTTAGAGCATAAATTTTATGTAGTGTATTTATAACGGGTTATTGTACATTTTAAAATGCATCCTTCAATATCGCTCATTTGTGGATTTACTAAACAATCTATACAAAAAAGAATATTCAGAAGGAACGGAAAAGATACTATAAAAAACATGGATCGCGTTACAATATCTAAGTTTCATGGTGAGCTACAAGCGCTGAAACAGTGAAATAAGGCAAAATACAACATTCGCCAAAATATTTAATCGGCGATTCTAACAAACACCGTCTTAGCTACCGTAGGCAAAATTTACTAAAAACTGGTAAGTTACAATAGTTTTAAAATAAGGTAACAATGAACCATATCGGTTTCTAGTTAAAGTTAAATTAAGCCGATTTACCATATTGGTTAAATTTCAGGCTCTTTTAAAATCAATCTTCGCCGACTGCTGAGCTTTAAATTCACTTTTGATCATATTTTTTGCATTAATTGAAAGCTCATTTATTGCATAGATAACAAATGTATTTTATGCATTTAAATATAAATTTATATCCATACATTTAAGGCATAAAAATATCTTTAAAAAACATAATTAAGTTCAGGAAGCGGAAAATGGCGGGAACCCGACTTTTAAAAAAACATAAGATTCAATCATGCCATTATGACCATTCGCAAATCACACTAGAAATAAAAACTTTTCCAACTTATCCCTAAAAGGAGTATTAAAAAGTAGATTACAAATTTTCTCGAAACTTACCGGAATGAAATCTCGTTTAATCCATAACTTTTGCTTCACTATCATTTACTTTAATACTACCTTAGTACCAGAAAAAGCAGAA
>JAWZYV010004233.1:0-11877 GCA_038373885.1 Cheiracanthium punctorium
ATTTTCTGGCAGGTGGAACTCAGCGCACACATACGCTAATAATACAAATGGATTAAAAAAAATATTAAAATCAATTTTAAATGCATAGTCTTGTTCTAAATGAGTATAAATACATGGGTAATTTTTAATTTAATTTTAGAATTATTTTGAAATGTTTTATTTTTATGCTGGGAAAATAGAAAACAATCACAAATAAGTTAAAATGTCTGTAATAGTATAGGGGCCCAAAAGAACCTTTTTTTTTGCCCCGAGGCCCCTTCTATGTCTGATCAGGGTCTGCATATTTTTGACTGCTATTGCGTGTTTGCAACATAAATCAACATAAAAATGAGTATTTTTTGCTTTCGAAAAGGAATTTTACATATCTGTAAATTGTATGCTTTTGTAACATCATTAATTTTCTTTGATCTTTTTTTTTTTATTGCACCCATAAATACAGTGTAGTGTCCACTTGCCAGGATGATTGCCAATTATTCAGTGTCCAGTATTCCGTGAACTTCCTTTTAGGCGATATCCTTTCAAATCTGACATGATATATAGTCAGTCCTCGCAATTAGCGAGCCCCCCCCCCCATCCTCTCACTCACCATCTACGGAAAACTACGAAGCGTGAGAAAAACTTACGGTTTTCTCACAGGAATTTTCTTGAAAGCATCGAGACCGCTTCTGGAAGAGTCACCGACATTTTTAACTTTCTCTTTGCCTCCTCCTTATGATCGATGCATTGAACAACAATTTTATTTATGCTTAGTTTTACTAAGTTTATTTATATTAAGGTTTGGTCATTTTTCGACGTTACAGTGCACTTTTTTGAGTTTGGGCACTCTTTATTATCCTTGTGTCCTGGTGGTGTGTTTAACTTCCACAAGAGTAATGACAGTTCTGCAGTATTGTAGCTTTTCAAACATTAATTAATCACGTGATTATGTTCTACAACTCGGAATGTTTTTTGTCTCAAAGAAGTGTAAAAAACTGATTAGTACATTTTTCGTGGAACCTGAAACTGAAAAAAAGAAAGTAAATATGTAGAAATTGCACACATTTTTTTTTTTTTTTTTTTTTTTTGACGAATTGATAACCTTATCTTTTTTGAGTTTGTTGAAAAGGGACAAAAGGTATAAGCATATGCATCCAAGATATTATTTCAGGGGCTAAAAATATTGCTGACCTCGGTTACAGTGTTCTTCGTTTGTAGTGACAGTTTTCAGATCCGGTCCTAAGGTAGAGCGAACGGTGCGACCGCACCGGGCACCATCTCTACCAAGGCTGTTCAGAATAATATAGCACTGTGGATGTCGGAAATGGTTTCATTTACCTGTTAATAATTGTTTAATAATAAATCTTTTAGTCAATGTACAGTAGTAATCAATCATGTTAATAGTGAATTTTAGTGAACTTTCTGTGAAAAAATAAATTATTAACAGGTACTCGAGGACGACTTATCAAACCCTACATTGTTACGTGATTCATAACCGTCTTATTTACCTTTACCACTCTAAATTTTTGCCAATGAGTTTCAGAGCACCACGCATATTTGACAGTCCGTATATTATTGAAGTTGAAAGCCTCATTTTAACACCTGAAAGCTTTTATAGCTAAATGTGTGGCGTAGCTAGGTGCAAGAGCTGATCTAGGGTACGTGGAGCCTCCCTGCAAACGTAAAGAAGCCCCGTGTTATGCTCCAGATAAAGTTTTCCTTAGTTTTTTAGTTCGAATATGGCGCTCCGATGCCTTGCTTACCGTGTCGGGCCGTCCCTGGCTACGGGGGAGCAAGGAAGGTCAACTGTACCCGGGCGCAGCATCGGCCAAGGGGCGCTAAATGGTATATGAAAGCTACCTAGTTGCATTTTTAAAAAATAGGAGGGGGCGCAAAATCTTCAGTTGTCAGGTGGAAACGAGATTTAGTCATTTGCTGTGGGACAGAGAAACTGTTCTCTCAGCTTGTTTCCATCCCAGATTCAAACTATTCTGGATTGAGGAGGAGAGGAAGACCGAAGCCAAAAAAATGGATGGAGGAATACCTCCAGAATATGTTTCCGACAACTTCAGATATCAGTATCGAGGATCAGCCCATGGATGATGACTTTTCTGGTTTTTTTAATTTCTCTTTCGCATGCACTCGAAATAGTTACGAGGAAGAACTTACAAGGTTCTTGTCAGAGCCAATTAAACCCGTATCTTCGCTTTCGGCGTACACGTATATGAAAGAAGCCTTCAAAAAAACTAACACTGGCGTGCCGTCCAGTGCATCTGTACAAAGATTGTTTTCGATTGCATCGGACGTATTTTCTCCTCGACGATCATGTTTGGCGGATAACAATTTTGAGATCCAGCTCTTGTTAAAATTTAATAAACATGTTTTTGAATAAATTTATGTGGTTTTCATTTTATACTAGAGGCATGGCAGTCTTCCATGAATATGTTGAAATTCTGCTTTCTTTCGTTAAAATTTTAAAGTGTCTATTATATTTAAATTATTAGGTTTTTTGTGTAATAATTTTCAGAATTTAATACGAAAATATGAGAATTTCTATTAATAATTAATAGTTTGTAAAATCCTTAGAGACTTATCTCTCTCTTAGCCTTAAAATAACAATATAATTCTATAAAATTCTTTTATACCTAACACAAAGAAAAAGTTGTGTTGATGATAATAACTTTTAAAATTTCTTTAACATATATAGAGGATTTTTTTAATGCAATGTTTTAAATAGATATATCATGAATTTAATTAGTAATTGTTTTCATTATTTTATAATATGCATATCATATGTGATGTTTTCAATTAAAACAATTATACAATATTACATGGTTCACACGGGTCATTCGTCATAAATCACTAATTTGGTAAGTCATGAAAAAAGGCCTTTATACTCATTAATTTTGATTTGTGCTCAAGAAACTAGAATGTTTGTACAACATGAAAGAGGTCTCAAAACGGGCCTTTTTTTCCCGTTCAGACATCCATTTTATTATTATATTTTTAAAAACTTTTTTAGTTCTCATGATTTTTCTCATGCTTTCAGAGCTCACTTTCCCAATTTATTTTTATCATAGAGGTATTAAAACTTAATTAGTTTCAGCAATACTTCAATAATTAGCAGTAGTTGCCAGTAGCGTATATATAGGCTTCCATTTCGGGGGGAGGGGGACGATTCGGTATTTTAAACTTTATTGTTCTAAAGTTAAAAGAAATGTTTCAAAATAGCTCCTTTTTAATAATTGCTTTACATTTTCGGAGGGGGCCCGCCTCCCCCTGCTCAAATACTCGCCTGGTAGTTGTTTATTAGAGCAATAGTTTTTTCTAATTAAAGGCGAAAAGGTGCCCGGGGTCTTTCGTGCGTCCACCAAATCTGCGGCGCTCAACGCTACAAGGAAACCACCTTTTAATAAACGCGTTCTTTGGACGCGAGAGACACCCGCTGAGGTCATTAATCACGCTGGACGCGAGTAGAAAACCAAGGCTTTAGATATCGATAGTTTTCTCTAATTAGGATATAAATATCCTTAAATATGAATGTAATGCAAATTGAATCTGTTAGCAAAATTTGTCTCCTAAAAGTAGCGAAAAAGTAGCGAGTAGCGACTACATTTCAAAAGTAGTGTAGCTAACTACATTTGTCAAAAAGTAGTTGTAGTTGTAGTTAACTACATTTTTCGAAAAGTAGCGGTAGTTGTAGCGCGCTACAAAAAAAAAGTAGTTTTTCCCACCACTGAAGGTTATTAAAAATAATTCTTATGTATTGTCGCTTGTAAAAGCAAATTATTTGAAATGTACTAGCATCTAAACACTGCATTTGATTTAGCTGAAAATTTGCTAGTCAAATGCATCTGAAGAACTTTTAAGCTCACATGTAGCCTTAGATGAAAGATAAAATTTTAACGTGTTTTTTTTTATGAACTTTATAGGTGATTGAGGTATTTGTACCTCAAAAATCCTCCAGACAATGACATAATTGCAAGAGTCAATTCAAGAATTTTTTTCCATGCCCACCCCCCCCCCATCTTTTGTAAAAAACCTGTTTATCTTTGTGATTTCATATTCCACTGTTGAATTTCAACATCTATTGTTGTGAATTCTCATACCAAATTTTGTAAAAGTCACTTTTCTTGGTAAAATCATACAAGCTGGTGCGCACCCCATGTAAACATGGCGACAGCCGCTGGAGCTTGGCAACCGCCAAGCTCAAGTGACTGTCACCAAGCATTTTGCATTTTTATTTAGCTTTATATCACACTATATTTCTAACAAACACGCCACAAATTCGTTTCTTATATTAACATAACACATTTCATTCCCTTCCATCAATAACAGAAACAATTTCAAATTCCCAAACCTGACGAAACACGTATTCTTTATGGTTGCCAGTCACAACTACCACCGGACAGTTTGGCGGTGCATCGCTCACTCTCAGCGTCAGATTGTTCGCACAATGATTTGTAAACAAAACCATTGATCATGTAAATAAGCACCCTATACGGAAATATAGTCCCTTTTCTTTGTTAAAAAATTTTCACTATAAATTGAAACTACTAGGGTAAAATGTTGTTTTAATCAATTCTTGATTTTTGCGAATGGGCCATTTTTAACTCAATTGCATTTGTGCGAAAAGTCAAATTTTAATGTAATTTCATGTGGCCGCGCCATTTATCTTGGCAAAAACATTGATCATTTTGGCGAACCGTATAGATAATCTATATAAGTATCGGAACTTAGGAAAAATATTCAAACGCTAGTTTTATAATTTTCCACTTTAGGATTTGTGCTGAGATATTCGCTGATTCCAATTTAGATGCTTGGTAACGATTAAGTATTCGGAAAGACGAATGGAGCACTTCAGATTTTTTAAGTGTGGTCCATAGCTCAGTAATACGGACCCAAAATCCTTAATAATTATAGAAAATACGTTATAGTTGGTATCTGTAGGGGCAAAATTTTATAGGAAAAAAGGTGAAGAGGGTGGAATTTTACTGAGAAAAGAGCATCAGGTTGGGCCACCCCTCTGAAATGCTTTAAGAGGAGTCCCTAAAGATGCCCATATATTTAAAGTGTTTTTTGTGACCCTGTCTATAAACTACTGTTTTATATTTTTTGAAGAAAGATGAAGATTATTGTGTTACTGGTTGTTATTGACCAACAGAAAGTCATCTAGGTGCTAGAATAGGATATTCAATAAAGATGTGTATGAAAGTCATGCAAAAAGAAAGGATAACATGAAAAGGTTGAGCAATGTGCTTTTTGATAAAATAAATAAAATGCAAAAAAAGGACTATATTCCGTATACGGTGCCTTGTTTACATGCCAATGGTTTGTTTACAAATCATTGGCGAACAATCTGACGCGAGAGTGAGCGATGCACCGCCAACTGCCGGTGGTAGTTGTGACTGGCAACCATAAAGAATACGTGTTTCGTCAGGTTTGGGAATTTGAAATTGTTTGCGTTATTGATGGAAGGGAATGAAATGTGTTATGTTAATATAAGAAAAGAATTTGTGGGTGTTTGTTAGAAATATAGTACGTTATAAGCCGGTGGGTGTTGGGGACATTTCTGAGCGGTTATTTACCAAAAAAATAGAGGTAAGTGTTCTTTTTTAACGAATCTTTCGATGTTTAAGGTTTTTAATGTGAATTTTAAATTGATATTTGAAGTGTTTATGTTTTCGTAAGTGCTATTTACGTGCTATTCTAATCATACTGACTTTATAAGAGGTGTACAACTAGGTTGTTTAATCCACCGATGTTTTTTTGAGTTGAAAACGGGCCAGTGTTTGCCCAGTTTACATTAGCTGTACAACTAGGTTGCTTAGTTCACTGTTGTTGTTTTTTTTTAGTTAAAAACGGTCCACTGGTTGCGTAGTTTACATAGCTGTACAACTAGGTTGCTGAATCCACTGAGGTTTTTTTAGTTAAAAACGGGCCACTGGTTGCCTAGTTTAGATAGCTGTACAGCTAGGTTGCTGAATCCACTGAGGTTTTTTTAGTTAAAAACGGACCACTGGTTGCCTAGTTTAGATAGCTGTACAACTAGGTTGCTGAATCCACTGAGGTTTTTTTAGTTAAAAACAGACCACTGGTTGCCTAGTTTAGATAGCTGTACAACTAGGTTGCTGAATCCACTGGGGTTTTTTTAGTTAAAAACGGACCACTGGTTGCCTAGAATGACTAGTAAACATGGCGACAGTCGCTGGAGCTTGGCGGTCGCCAAGCTCCAGCGACTGTCGCCATGTTTACATGGGGTGGGCACCGGCTTGTATGATTTTACCCAAAAAAAAAAAAAAAAAAAACACACATAAAATGTTACTTAAGATGATTTTATAATTTAACACCAGTATTTTGAATTTTTTTTTTTTTTTTTGGGGGGGGGGGGGTATGTGCTTTTTGTTTCTAAATATAGTGGGTGTGTTAATTTTGTGAATAAGGCACTGGTAGAGGATTTTTCAGTAGCTATACAGTGAGCTGCTAAATTCCCTGAAGTTCTTTTATGTTTAAAATGAACCACTAATTGAAGGTTTTTGAGAGTTTTTGTGATTGAGTTTTATTTTTTCTTCTGTTTTTTATTAGTATAATTTATGTGCTGTTTTAATTTATCGCTGGAAATTATGGTTGGCCAATAATCACTGGGACACAGTGATTTTGCCATTTCTTACATAGATTTGGCACCTGCTTCTAAAACATTGTTAAACTATCTGTAGAAAGGTCTTTAAAATCATGCAATTTTTATCTTCAATTGTACTATCGTTGCCACCTGATGTACTACACATTGTTATCTTTTACAGGTCATTCTTAGTAAAGTTATTGAGAATTTGGAGAAGAGGTGTGTGTTATATCTGTCCATTGGAAAAACGTCTTTGAATTCCCCCCAATTTCAAACAGCATATAATTGCTGAATCTTTGAGTAAACATATATTTGAGGTATAGCTATTCTAAGTTTTCTTTTTAAGCTTTCTATATTCATAAGTATACCTTTTAATAATTATAAATTTCTTGTGCAGAATGAAGAAAAGAAAGAGAAGAGTGATTTGGTAAGTTTTCAGTTTTTAAATTCTTATCATTGTAAATTTTTCTTATCAATAGAAATTTTATAATGCCTTGCACAAAGCACTGGCTAAAGATGAGACAAAATTTCACTTTTTTATTTTAAAAAGAAAACATGCAGAGAACACAGCACCAGGGGCATACCCAGGGGGGGGGATATCCCCCCCCCCCAAATTTTTGGATTAGTGATGAAATTCTGTCTATTTATACACATATAAGTTCATATCCCCCCCCCCCCAAAAAAAATTTTCCTGGCTATGCGCCTGCACAGCACTATACAAAAGAAACAGTTGACTGGTACATCAGTAATTAAAAGGATTCGGGAGAAAGCACACTGCATAGCTGGATCACTAGAAAATTGCATTACAGCATCATTTTTCATTGCATAGTAACATTTTAATGAAACTCTCAAGATGATCACACAAACTTTTAGAGCAGCAGGTTCTCAATAACTGGAGCAAAATTTTTGCGCTTTCATTTTTTTCATAAAAAATAGCATATAAAACACAGGAAGGACAACATCCCATGTGACATACGTTAAAAAAAGGGGGGGGCTTGATGATAACTCTTCTTTAATTTATGACACAGGAAAAAATCCAATAGACATTTTTGTCACACACAAGTTGAATAGGTTATGTGGTACTATGCAAAGCACTTGGTTAAGAAAACTAAAAACAACCATCGTATTTCAGAGCCTAGGCCAAGAGAGAGAACTCTTACCTGCGCTAAACTTAATGGTCAACTTCCTACGATTTAAAAAAATAACCATCAACCTCCTTTCAAACAGGAATTATGCAGCAAAAAGAAGGTACATTTGGAACATTTGAAAAATATAAGTTACATCATGATACGTGTGATTTCAAGAGGAAAGCAAATAAAATTTTTAAAAAGCTGCAGGTGCAGCTACAGGAGAGTAATAAAATTTATGACAACTTTTGATTGAGATAAAACTGCAGGGAAAAGAAATTGAAATTTTAGGAACAAAATGCTAAGCAAAGGATAAAAAATAATTAAATTACTTTTTAAAGTATTTAATAATTAATGGACAGAGAAAAAATAAATTTTGAATCATTAGCAATTTTGTAATTGGGGGGAAAAAAAAAATGCTGGTTTTTAAACAGAAAATGTTATGAAAGTAACATGACAGTCTTATAGTAAAGTCTCATTATCATGAACTTCACTATAACAAATACTTCAGATTATCGAATAAAATATTTAGTTCAAATTCAGTTTTAATGAAATTTCAATACTTGAAATTTGATCTTTGGTCCCTTGAAAATTTCTTGCATTAAGATTTTACTGTATATTAATTTTAATGAGGATCAATATGTCACATATATTATTGACATGATAAAAGAAAAACTTTTTAATAGTTTTGAGAGATATTTTTTATTTTAAAAGTTTGCCATTTGTAAGAATGCAGTTTTAAAAAACAGCTTTAAAAGTTACTAATATTCCTAAAATGTTTTATGTTAAATAATTAGATTCATAATTAAAATAATGTTTTAATATTTATTTTATTTTTAAATTTTTATACCTATTTTATAGTTACTGTATTTTCCCAATTATCTATCAAATTAGATAGCACAGCTGCTATAGGTAATCTGTAAAATGACCAGTAGAAAGTACACCAAATTCAGGGGCGGATCCAGAAATGACTCAAGGAGGGGGCGATTTTGTACCTGAAACAGGGGAGTAGAATGCGCAAAATCACTTTAATTGGTATAATTGATTATATTAATTAATTATAATGTAATTAATTACTTTATTGATAAAATCTATATATGAGCGATGATTAAAAAGGACAGGGAATAGTACCCGCAATACACCCCTTAGAAAAAGGCTACATAATTTTCATTATACTTTCATAATATATTTTAACAGATTTTTGGACTTCGCCCAGGAGGGGGCGATCGCCCTCCCCTTGGACCCCTCCCCTTGGATCCGCACCTGACCAAATTAGGAAAAAAACTATATTGAGATGCCATACAGTTCTGTCCCTAGCCACAGCTGGGTTCTGAGCAAAAACTTTTCATGGGGCTTTTAAGTAATTTTATGTTTTACATGAATGAATCATTATAAGTTGTTATATAATAAGAGTATGAATAATTTATGTAATACAAGAATTAGATATGACTAATAATTTTACTTAAATTTTTAGCAATTAAAACTTTGCTGACTTTGACTTAATTTTGACTTTGCTGGACAAAGTTAAAATTAATTTCACCTCCCAATGCAAATTGCAAGGTGTTATAAGTTTGATACCTTTTGTAGCTTCCTATCAGCCATTTTCAGTGGGTTTTTTTAAGTGACATAGTTTTAGCTGTGTGTGTTTGGCAACTGTTCAATCACTTAATATAGGATTAAAACACTCCACTCATGAAGATGAAAAACTGTAACATCCTAAGCAAATGAGCCCGTTTTAATCTGCTTTCCTGGTTTGTTTTGTTTGAAAACTATTTTAATTAGGCTAGTTATGATCTATATTTAATGATACTCACTTCATACATCTGGTGTTTTTTGTCTCCCCACCCTCAAAAAAACCTTTTATTTAAGTAATTATTATTGCTTATTTACTGATTCACAAGAAATCAATTGACTGTTTTTACTTTTTCTTGTTCAAACACCTCTTTTTTATTTGCAATTAAATTCTTTTCAGCATTATTTTGTCACAAAATTATACATTGTCTTGCTTATGAGATATTGACTAATATCTAAAATGAATCTCAAATAATCCACTAAGTGGGAAATCTGCCTAAGATAATTGACAGTTGATTTTATTTTATTTTTCTTTTCTTAAATATAAATTTCTATGTTTATCTTTTCTTTTAGAAATGTGATGTTAAAGGCTTTTATGATGCCACTAGTCGATCAATATTTCTTCAAATGTCTGGAATATCTGACACTAGTTACTTCGTTAGGACATGTAAAGAAATGGAAGATGAATTAAAAGTAAAGGTAGGAAGTGCCAGTAAGGTTTGGTGAATAAAAGACGTGTATATTTGTGCTTAATTTGCTAATAAAACTTAAATAACTGAAAAGGCTTTATCATAATGTAATTAATACATAGTGTTTTTAAATATAAACTTATTAATCTAGATATTTGTTTTTTAGAGTTTTTTAGAAGTATGGAGCGACATACATTTTGACTATGTTAAAACATTATTATTGCTGTTTTGCATTTCTCACATTGTAATAGTAAGTTAATTTATCTTTCTTTCTTAATTTTTTTGCATTTTTTCTTTGGTACAGTACATATTTACAAGCTTTATTTTATAGGTTGCTCATCCTGTATCAACATTTGACATCAGTTACGTTTATTTGTTTAGAGCACTTGATACAATAAGGTATGTGTAAAGCTAGGACATCTTGTTATCCTTGCTTCACTGTGATTGGGATCTGTTTACTAGTGGGCTAGTTATTAATAATCACAGATTGTGATTATAAACTATAATGCTGTGCTTAGAGCCTATTTAAAGAAATAATAAACTAAAGAAAAACTGTCAGAGAAAGCTTCAATAAAAAGTATTCATATGGATAGATTTCTGAATTCTTTTCCAACATAAATATGAATTTTTTTTATAATTTCAAAATTTATTTTTAAGTTGTCATTTATTGTTTACCCCATTTTTTATTACTCACTAAAGAATTAGTAATTTACATATCCACTATAGATTTTCCTCATTATTCCTATAAAATAAATAGATGTTGTTATTAAATAGATATACTGTGCTGTCAGTCTAATAGTCCAAAGTTTTGGAATTATTCTCTAGATATAATGTGAATATGGCATTAGAACCCCTTAAAAACGTCCTCCCCTCAAGACATCATCCCTAGGCAGATAGCCCAACTTTGCCTTACAAAAGTAACCGCACTGGTGTGGACCAAGATCTAATATTGTTCAAAGTTCTATGGATAAAGTGCATGCTCTTGAAGGCAACCGTAGACTGATGGAATACCTCTTTACTTCCATTCAATTGCTGAATAAACTTTCCAAAATAGATGTGCCTTGCTTAAAATGTCAGGAAAATATATTTATTATGCATGCACTATATGCCAATTTATTTATAGAATATGTTTTCAGTCTTCTCTAAATCCAAGTGAAGGTAGTACTTTTAAAAACATGAAATCTTGTTGAGTATATCTTCAAATTCTCTTAGCCTAGAAAATCTGAATGTGAATACTAGAATGCAAAAGAATACTTTTTTTTTTTTTTTTTTAATATGGAAAGTTCAAGTTGATTATAACTAGCTGTCTTTTTTAACCCAGATTTTATTAAAAATTAAAAACACACCTTTTCTAATTCTCTGTTACAATTATTGTAGTGTAAGTACTGTAACTTTTCCTGTCAACACAGTCATAATTGTTTCTTTGTAAGAGATCTTATACATGAATCGTGTGTGCAAGCTTAAAATATTGCTCTTTTATTTTGATACTAAATTTTGCTTACTTTCAGGACAAAAGTCATATATCCTGGTTCAGAGGAGTTACTAGGTGGAAATTGATGTGTCACCTGAATGGATCCAAAAATGGCCGTCCTTGTTCACCTAGAGTTTTATTTGTATTTGAATCCTGTCAATTGTTTTCTTATAATGAAAAACAGTTCTGCTGCTCGACATATCTATAAAACACAAGCATAGAGTAATTTCATTTTTCTTTTTTTATCTATCGTAAGAAATTTTATTCTTTAAATGATATTGATTAGTTAAATTTATTCTATAAAAGTAGCGATTCTCAAACCATTTCTACAAGAATCTTGAAATGTCTGTGCCACCAAATATTTACAAATCATAAAATAAGAATTATTTTGTATGTACTTAAATATAGTTATGACAGTTTGGA
>JAWZYV010004235.1:0-11355 GCA_038373885.1 Cheiracanthium punctorium
CAATTTAGTGTAAGAAAGAAAATGGCAGTCATAACTACGTTTTTTTAGTTCTATTGATATTATCGTCTGCACTGTTTGCTAATGGTGGTCTCTCACGGGCGTTCCATCAGGGCATTTCGCCAGACTGCATATCGTGAGAGCATGCCGTGCTAAAGATCGCAGATCTAACTTTAATAAGACTTTTCGCACAGATTTTTTCACCGATTACCGACATGTATCGCCTTCTCGAGGTGGAGCTTTAACACGAGTTGGTCCTCCCTGCGACATCTTATTTTGGCCTAAACAGTAAGAGAAGGAATAGACATTTTTTTCATTCATTAGTTCCTTAACGCAGTGAGAGGACAAGATATAGTTTGGGAACGCTTTGTTAAATCAATGTTTGAGCAGTGTTGTATAAGCATACCTAATAATGGATTGCGCATGTTGTTTCCAAAAAGTCATAATGTTATACCCTTATCTCACAACAGGAAAATTCCACATTCGTGATGTATCTTGCAACGCATGTCCCAGCGTAAGTCAACCGCGCAGTAATCCACTGTACTAAAGACCGGATGTATTAAACTATTTTACGGCGCATGGTAGGGGCGTACTCAGTAAGGGAGCAGAAATCTCCCTGTGAAGTGACGCCCGAACGGTACTCACACCAAGCCTCAAGTCTAGGATACCGAAATCTATCACAGAAAATTGCTTCGAAAAAACTGTTTTTAGCAAAACTTTTAAATCTACAAAATATCCTTCCAGGCATATTGTAAGCATACTTTTCAAGATTGGTTCGGTTTTAAATTATTTTTTGGCAGAAGATTGGTGATCAGTTATCAAAAACTGCAAACCTCGTGTGACTTTCAAGATTTTAATCTCCTCACCCCATCCCCCACACACATACCTCCGCGATATCTGGCAAACACATTTCAAAATATCTTCACCGTGACAGTTCCTGTCTACAAAACCTCTTAAGAACTCGCTCAAGGCATCATACCAGGTTTGAATAAATAGAATTACTCTTGTCCATTGAAGTATTACTTCAATATTACGCAGGCCATCCGAAAATTTCCACTTCTTCTGTTTGTACTGCCCATATATGAATTGCCGTTATATGTTGGTGTCTTAAGGGTGTTTCCCAGAAATTTAGCCACCTATTTCTCCAGCAATCTACCATTTCTTTAGTCTAGTGCTAGAGTTACTTCTGTTCATGGAGTACTACTTGAGTATTATTTAAGTCATCCAAAGATTTCTAAGTATTCTGTTTGTTCTGCGCAATGTTTAACCACTTCCGTGTCTCTCTCTTGATATTTCCGGACTGCGGAGTTCAAATGCTATGGTCCAGAAAATTTGGGACATTTCAATTCTTAAGCACAGACCTTTTTTTTTAATATATTACAATGTCCCACACCTTAAAATGAATTCATTTGTACATACACTTATTTTCAAGGAAAATTTTTGTAAAAATATAAGTACTTTTACAACCTTTTCTTGAAAATAATATGACCATTAAGGGGTTAATTACTGTTATTTTTCACCGGGTGAGGTATTAGTGTTTCATTTGTACAGCTGCGGAAAAAAAAGCCCCACTTGCTCTTTATTTCGCCATCGTTCATCATATAGCAAAGTTATATATACCATTCGTTTGCAAATAACGCGTACTTTAATTTACTATTAATTTAATTTGCATAAGGGGCCGTCTTCATATTTAATTCTGCATCAACTTCGTTTTTCTCAATGGCAACCCCATATTTTGACTTTATTAAACGAAAGAAAACCTTCAAATTACCCTAAATATAAATTTTCACCAATTTTCTACGATAATTTCCGGAGATATTGCGAATTTATTTTTGCGCGTTTTTAAGGGACTTTCTGCAAATTGAAAAACGCTATTTGTAGGTTCCGAGCTTTTCGCCTTTCATTTATTTCGCTCGCGAGAATTAAAAGAAATTAATATTATTTTCAAGGAAAATATTGTTCCCATCTCTCTTAAAGTTTTTTGTACTGAGAATATCAAGGGTAGAATAGAATATTTAGTCTGTGGTCCAAATGACCCGTGAGTTCATAACTTCCTTGGTTTGCACACATGATTTAAGGGAAAAATGCAAAATGACGGCTAAGGATTTTGAAAATCTTTGTAATTTTGAAATTGTTATTCAGTGTTTCCCTTGAAGTTTCTCTTAGACAGCTGAAATGTTGGCAGGAGTTAGAGGCTGCTGCATGAATATTGCTCGACTCAGCTATGGCCGAACCTAAAGAATGGTTTCATGATTGAAAATTTATTTGTTTGAATTTCATGTAAAAAACGCAATTACTTTTTTGCCGTCCCAATATTATCACTGTGTTTGTTTTTTCACTTTCTTCATTTAATACTATCGCCTGCAATGTGCAATAGTCTTTAGACTTTTGGCGGTATTTTAATTTATAGTTAGATGAAAATTTTTTTACAGAAAAACGTGATTTTGAATGTTTGATAAAGTATGGGGAATTCCAAAGACCTAATGTTTCCGATATTAAAAAAGGTCACATTCATGCCTGGAAAGTTGAGGATGTTAGTTTCTCAGAAATAGGACGTTGTATTAGAAGACATACATCTACTGCATCTAATTCTATAGCTGGAAAATATTTTATTTGGGGAATATGGTATCGGACGCAACAATACACGCTTTACAGAATCCCCAACAAACTGTAAAAACCTCTAATTTATTTGCTTCAAAATTTGATAATTTCAATACTGGTATTCTTTTACTGTGTTTTTGCACAAAATAAATCTAATTTACATTTATTTCATGCAATTTTCAAAAAATTTTCACTTAATAAATTTATATAAGGTCCCTTAACTCATGAAAATAACACATTTTATTTAATATAAATTAAACTACTGATTGTAAAAATTTGAAATTTTGCACAGCCATGTAATATAACTTCTGCATCTATTTCCATCGAAATTTGGCTAGATCGCTATTCATAATTTCTTTGAATATTAATTTAATTATTCATAATTCATATTAATGATTTATTAAAAATCATAATAACATTAAATTATGTTTGGGTCGTTTAGTTCTAATAATACGAATAAAAATCAGCTTCTTACTACCAATATTATATGAGATATGAATTGAAGTATGAAAAAATATTTTAAAATAGGAGGAGGGGGATTTTGGGTGCTCATAACTCACTCATTTTCTGTCAAAATTTATTGAAAATTGGTGTAAGGTGTAAAAATGAGCTAAATTTTTGAAATATGAAGTGAAATCTAGGGGTTGCTATTGAGAAAAAAAAAGTTGGTGCGAATTTTAAAATGTAGATGGCCCCTTCTTCAATTTTTATGCATAGCAAATTAAAATGTGCGTCAATCGTAAACGATTGGTATCTGTAACTTTGCTGAGCGACGAACGACGGCCGAAAAATGTACAAGTGGGCCTTTTTTTTCCGCAGCTGTACATCAAAGGCATTTCTGCTGTTGCTAATATTTTTGATATTAAGTTCATCCGTTTTCAACCGCTAAATTTCTTGCTTTCTCTAGACTTCAAGGAATCAAATACATCAATAGATCTCCGTCTAATGTCCTTGAAGAAAATGAATTAATTATATATAATAATTGCATTGCATTATAAGATATTTCTCTATTATATAAATATATTACAATGTAGTCTGATTAATATATATAATATCGATGTAGTAGTGTTGAATCCTTTTTTTTTTGTAATTTCACGCAATTGTGTCGAACAGTATTACGTCGCAAATCATTTGTGAAAAGTCTAAATTCACAATTCATTGTTTGAATAATTTGTCACGAATAGCAAAACTCACATATATTTTTTTTTACTTTAAATGATGTTACACAGCCGTTGCTGACACCTTTAACAGCATTTGAATAATATCCGGGTAGAGGAATGGCGACCATTGGAAAGAGGAGTGGCTAAACTCTCAGGATACAATCTGGAGGCTGCAGCACCGCGCTAACTGAATAATAACCGCATTTAACATTCGGCAGTACAAACAATATAATTAAAAATCTTTGTTACTTGAGTAATACTCAAGTAACATTCGAACGAACGTGTATAACTCTTGTACCCAATTAAAGAAATGGCGGATTACTGGAAGGATGAGATCCTAAATGCGAGAGATACACCCCCAAGATATTAACACTAAATACAGTGATTAAAACGGCAGTTAATATTTGGACAGCACAAACAGCGTGTTGAGAAACTTTTTCTGACTTGAGTAATATTTAAGTAATACTTCAATCGTCATGAGTAACTCTAGTTACTTCAACCTTGTATGGTATCCTGAACAAAATTTAAAAGGGCGTAGCACAGGAATCCATTAAAGGAGTTGCTCGAGTCCTCTCCTCCACCATCGGTAGAGTAAACATTTCTATACCTTGCTATTTTGTGTGTGTGTGTTTGTAAGTTTAGTTCTAAAATGTTTCAAAGCCAGAGATGATTTCTCTCCTACCACCTACACACACAACAATCTTCATGTAATACAATGAAACCTCCCAACTTTAACATCCTCATAATTTGGACATTTTTCTGGGGAACGGAACAGGGTCGAAAACTCATTTTTTGTAGAAAGATGCAGCCTTTAATTAGTTTTTTATTTATTCATTTTCTTTCTCTTTTCTAGGGAGAGGACTGGATTATCAGGCTTTCGAAACTGCAGTGGAGTCCCTCTGCTACGCAATATATCACAAATAACATTTTACGCGCGTTTTTCACGAGTACTATCCCCCATTGGGGAAGAGGAGCTAAAACGAGCTCTTCCTGGCGACACCTGATTTTTGCTAAATACTAAGAACTGGTAACATTCATTTATTCATTATCTTATCCAAAAAATGACAATATATATTTTGGGAATGTTTTAAATCAATTTGAGCAGTGTTAATAAGCACCCAAAATGATAGCACATGTGTTTGAAAAAAGTCATTATATATATACACCTTACGCACAACGTGAAATTTTCACATACGTGAGGTATCTCGGAACGCATTTCTAGCGTAAGTCAAGACTCCACTGTACTGATAAACGGGGAAGTGAGCAATTTTGTAGCGGTGGGGGGGAGGGCACCCAGTAAGAAAGCAAAAATCTCCCTATGAAGTGACGCACAAGTGAACACCCGAGCCCAAGTCAGGAATCAAATCCGAAAACAACGTGTCATTGAACGATTTGTTAACCATTACGCTGCCTGGGCAGATTTCTTAAAATACGATTTTCTAACTAGTAACATAAATAGGATTTTAAATATGAGAAAGCACTATTTCATTATCTCAAAAAAAAAAAGAAAAATGTCACCTTAAAAATAAAACTAAATTCTATACATATTCTTTTGGAGGATGACGCATTTAAGATACGTTGCAGAAAAAGAATGTTTCGTGAATTTCAAATACTTTTGTAAAGAGGACTTTAAAAACTAATTGTATAAAATTTTTTTCATCAGTATTTTAAAAGCGTAAATATTAATATGAAAAATTTTCAAATTCCTGCACGCAGCTGTACAATTCTGGTAGATCTATCAAGTAAACCTGACCACGTTGGGTTGTAATCAAGGAATCCTAGATTCGAACAGTCTGAGCGTTGATGTCATACTGCTGTTGTTTAACTGTTTCATTTTTAAAAGGGAAACCCTGTTTATGCATAAAACACTTTAATGAAAACAAATCTGAAAAACTGTCAGATTTTAAATGCGCACTGCTATGTTATATATGAAAAGCTTTTCAATATCCACGCGTTTTCCCTATTTTTTCATTACTAGGGGCCAAGGCCCCCAGACTGGCTACGCTCGCTTTTCGTATGAGGCATTCGGCCCCTAATCAGGCTTATTCGTGAAAAAGACATAATTTCAACATACAAAACCCGATATTTTGTTATGGGAATCCGTGTTGTACGGGTCCTGAGCTATACTCCACCTGGAGTGTGGACTCCGCTTATAATCGCTGCAAAAATTATTTGCACTCCTCATAAACACAATGATATTTAATGTTGCCATTCAAAAGTTATATTAATTAGGAGCTAAAGCGTAATAAAATCTGAACATATGTTTCAGCTGTATTTTTAATAATGTAAAACCTATTGGACACCTTGCGAATTTGCCACCCATGGCGATTTTTCATTCTTTGGCGACTTGCGTAAATGTAAAGTTAATAAAAGCTACGGAACAGATAGAACAGCCTGCCACGCCACCAATGGTGACTTTTCATTATTTGGCGATTTACACATGCTCACAACCTATATTTACTGTTCATTTAAGGTTTCCGGAAAACCGTTATCCACATTTTCATTTACATAATCGTTTGCAAATTGGCGTACTTAGCACCACGAATTATACCATCTCGTCGCGCTAGCAAATATCCAAAGTGTACTATAACTGCTATAATTGCATAGTTAACGCCGCCAAATATTTCTACTGGTAGCAAATAATCCAGCTGGACGAGAACCGGCTTTAAAATAATCTGCATTTTAATTATTTTTCATTTTCAAAATATTAGTTATCCTGTTCTGGAAAAACGAATAATCCCTAATTCTAAACTCCTGTTGTCTAAGCGAACTTACTATTTGAAAATTGTCAACTTTGTGTAACACATTTTGAGTTACTTATTTCATATAGTTTTTATTTTGGCGTAAAATGGGCGTAATTCTATCTCATGTTTGTAAGTTTCACGCGATTCCAGATACTTGGAAACGCTTTGTTGCAAAGGAATGATAATTTTATGCCAAATCTGGCAACCATTCGGTTTATTTTTTCAGTTTTTTATTAATATCTTCTAAATTAATTCGATTTTCGAAATTTAAATCAACTTAGTAGGTTCCTCGGAATTTTTTGAATCTATGGGCACCTTAGTCGAAATTCAAATCCCTACGGTTTAGGAGGAGATAGGTCCACAAGCTTTGACAGCTCCAGCGGCCTTTACTTTTTTTTAGAATAGAGAGATTCCCTCAAGTTGTAAAGTGCACATTATTTATGAGTGTTCCTTTTTTTTCTCCCTTGTTCCAAAAAACACATCTTTGGAATCGAAATCTTTCTTAAAATCGGCTAATATATTTTTTTTTTTTTTACAATCTTCGCGAAGCATTTTCCAATTGTACTTAACCGGTTAAATACTATTTGGTATGTGCATCATAATCCATGAGTGTGACGTGTTGTTTTCTTAGGTTGATTTCTACTATAACGCCCGAACTTTTGATAAGGACGCTATAATTAAGCATATGCAGTTAGCAGGACGGATTTTTGTATTTATGTGGCACACTTAATTTAGAAATTAATGGATGCTTGGAACAAAATGTAAGTACGGCATTCCATAACTTATTTATAAATTTAGGGTTGTCAACCACATCTGTGGAATTGAAATCTATTTTAAAATTGCTTACTGAAACTTTTTTACAATGTTCGCCAAGTGTATTCCAAATGTTCTTCACCAATTTAAATACTGTTTGGAATGGGCATCATAATCCACGAATCTGCCGTGCTTGTCTGTCTTTTTTCATGAAACACATATTTTGAATTGAAACCTACATTAAGTTCGCAATCTAAAAGTATTTTATGGTCTTCGCCAGACATATCCTAAACATATTTTTCAAGCTTGGTTCGGTTTCGAAGTTATTTTTGGCAGAAAACTTAGCGATTAGTTATCAAAAATTGCAAACCGTGTGCGAATTTCAAGATTTTACTCTCCCCTCCCACACACACACAACTCCGCATTGTCTAGCAAACACTCTTCAAAATATCCTCACCGTGACAGTTCTTGTATTAAAAACCTCTTAAAAACTCGCTCAGGATAGCAGACCTAGCATACCAGGTTTGAATAACTAGAGTTAATCTTGTTCATTGAAATATTACTTGAATATTACTCATGCTCAAGTAATCCAAAACTTTCCAATTATTCTATTTGTACTGCTCGCATGTGGATCGGGGATCGCCCTTATTGTTTACTGATCGTGGTCTTGGTGCCTCAAGGATGTATCCCCAGAGCCTGATTATGAAAAATGGGGGCACAGGGCATTGATGAATTTGAGGAATCATGATCTATCTTACAATCGGCTACTAAAACGGTTTTACAATCTTCCCGAAGCATATTCCAATTGTACTTCTCCATTTTAAATACTATTTGGAATATACATTTAATCCATGAGTGTGCCGCGTTGCTATCATGGGTTGATTTCTACTATAACGCGCCGACTCTCGTCAAGGCGGCGATAATTAAGCAAATGCAGTTAGCAGGACGACTTTTTGTATTTATGTGGCACACTTAATTTAGAAATTAAATGGATGCTTGGCACAAAAGTTAAGTACAGCATTCTATTACTTAGGGTTGATTACATTTTTTTTATATTTCAAGCAATAACAGTATTATTTCACAAATCATTTATGCACAGTTTATATATCCAATTCATTGTTTGAATAATGTTGCCATGAATAGCAAAGGTCAAATAATTTTTAATTTAAATAACGTTACAAAGCCTTTGCTGACAACGGGAACGGCATTTGAATAATATCCCAGTTGAGAAATAGTGGACAACTGGTAAGAGGAGTGGCTGAACCGCCGGGATATACCCAGGAGACCGTAACACTGCACTCACGGAACAATAACGGTAATTAACATTAGGCCATACAAACAATACAATTAAAAATCTTTGGGTCACTTGAGTAATACTCAAGTACTATCTCAGAACGAACATAAGTAACTCCTGTACCCGATTAAAGAAATGGCGGATTACATAAAGGGGGAGATCTTAAATGCCAGGGATACACCCCCAAGATAATAACACTAAATACAGTGATCAATAATGCCAGTTAACATTAGGGCAGTACAAACAGCGTGTTTAGAAATTCTTTGTGACTAGAGTAATATTCAAGTAATACTCCAATAGACATGAGTAACTCTCGTTACTCAAACCTTGTATGGTATCCTGAACAACTTTTAAAGGGGCATATTAAAGGACTCCATTAAAGCAGGGGCTCGAGTACCCTCCTCCGCTATCAGTATAGTAAACATTTTTATAGCTTGATTCTTAGAGTGTGTGTGCGCGCGTTATTTTTGTTCGAAATTGTTTGAAAGCCAGAGAAGGTTTCTCTCTCACCTCATATACGCTCAACAGTACTCATGCAATACCATTTAACCTCCCATCTTTAACATTCTCATAATTTGGATATTTTTCCGGAGAGCGGAACAGGCTCTAAAAGCAATTTTTTTAACAAAGAAAATGTCATAAACTAGTTATTTATTTATTTATTATCGCTGCCTTTTCTAAGGTGGCCACGCGCCCATCAGGCATTCGCAATTGCAGTGAACACCCGCTAAAGCGCAATCTAACTTAAGCAAATAAGATTTTACGCACGTTTTTTCACGAGTACTATCTCCTACTAGGGGAGCTAAAATGAGGTCCTCCCAGCGACACCTGATTTTGCCTAAACAGTAAGAAGCGATAACATTTATTCATTCACTTGTGGCTACCCGCGACTTCGTCGGCGTCGGCTTTAGAATTTTGTCCCGAGAGAAACGAAGCATGTGTGAATAACAAATATGTTTGCGACTAAAGAAACTGTATTTAGTTATTATTTGCTTTTTACTATTTTAAATGAAGTATAATGCATGGTAGTATACTTCATTTAAAATAAGAGAGTATGCAGAATTACTAAATTTAGATTTTTTTCAGGCATTTGGCGAATAGAGACAGTTACGACAGTATTTGCGAACTGTTTTGAGTGTTCTTGTAAAAGAAATATTTATGCTATATGCATGAATTTTAGCCTATGTTAATCAGGAATAGTGCAGCTTTCTATTAGCGAAAAAGTTTTAGAATCGGTTCTGTAGTTAAAGAGATGCCCATAGAGCGTAATGTATTAGAATTATTTGAGTGTTCCTGTAAAGGAACTATTTGCGCTACATGCATGAATTTTAGCCTATAATACTCAAGAATAGTGTAGCTTACTATCAGTGAAAAAAGTTTTGGAATCGGTTCAGTACTTACAGAGATACACATAGAGCGTAATGTAATTCTTAATGAGTATCCCTGTAAAAGAACTATTTGTGATATATGCATAAAAGGTAGCCTATAACACTCAGGGTCCCCCCAGTGTCTAAGAGGTTCTGCTCTCAAAACTGGAAGGCGGGAGGTGCCAGGTTTCAAGTCCGGTCGCGCCTGTCGACCTAGCCGCTCGCAGTTTTCCGTGTTTTTTTTTCCAAAACCTCGCCAAAATACGGGCTAGGATCCCTTAGAAATTTCTACACAGAGGAATTCCCCATAATATCCATTATCCCGGCATAGACCTAGGACCCTATAGGCCTAGGACTTTCAATCAGTTAAAAAGTTTTAAAATCGGTTTAGTAGCTACAAAATTTCCATAGAGCGCAATGCATTAGAATTATTTTGAGTGTCTTTGTAAAAGAATTATTTATGCTATATGCTTGAAAGGTTGTCTGTATGTTAATCCAGGGCATAAGCTATCTTCATTACAAATTTTTCCAACCATTTTTGTGCGATTCAGTCAAAAAACACCCAAACACATAAACGTACACATTTATATTATTGGTAGGATTTGGAGATTTACGAACTTTAAGAAACACATCTGGACTTTTCTTGGTACTTACGTATTATCCGTCGGTCATTCCCGCCAAACTGTTTTTCGTCAAACGAGTTGCAAACTGTTGCCAATCGTATTCAAAACCATTAATAATTTCATGTGCCCGGCATTTATCTCGGCAAAAAATCGCTCGTCTTGGCGGACCGCCGGGATAATACGTAAGTACACTTTTCTTTATTTATGCTTTTTAATTTGGCGTAAAATCAACATAATTTCCATACTTATTTATGTTTTCCAAATGCATGTGATTTTGCAAATAGAATTTCTGCTTTATTTCAAAAGCATAAATCATTTTGTGCGGGCGATAAAACGGTTTTTAATTAATAGTTAGAAAAGTAATTAAAATTTCTGAGCCTCAGGTACACTTTACCGAAGTCATGGGCCCAGTCATGCTCAAATTTTCAAAGCTCTGCTTTCTGTAGATTTGTCTGGAGAACATTCATTTTTATTATTAGAGATAGATAGATTTGGCATAAAACTGGCATAATTTCCGTATTATTTAATGTTTTTCAGATGCACGTGCTTCTTCATTGAAGTAATAGCATTCTTGTTAGCTCAAAACATGAATCACTTGATACGGGCGAAACTCGCCAAGCATGGCAACGTAAAAACGGTTTTTAATTAATAATTAAAGAAGTAATTAAAAATCTAAAATTCTAAGTAGCCTATAACCTTCTCCAGGGTCCCATCTATATCTAAAACCAAAATTCATCATAATTTATTCAGCGGTTTAGCGTGAAAGCGTCATAAACAAACAAAACAAACAAACTCACTTTCGCATTTATAATATTA
>JAWZYV010004236.1:0-11400 GCA_038373885.1 Cheiracanthium punctorium
GCATTTGGTTTGGGATTTTGAAATTTCAATTACTTTTTTAACTATTACTCAAAAACCGTTTTTAGGTGGTCATGCTTGGCAATTTTTGACCGCACAAAATCATTTATGCTTTAAAATAAAGCAGAAATTCTATTTGCACAAACACGTGCATTTGAAAAACATTAAAAGGCATGGAAATAAGTTAGTTTTGTTTTATGTCACTAGAGGCCAAAGCCCATAGCCTCGCTTTTCGTATAAGGCATTTGGCTTCTAATAAGGCTTATTCGTAAAAAAGGAATAATAGACAGAACCCAAAGATTGGATCTGATAGAATGTTACCGAGCTACACATTCCTTGATTCTTGCATGTTCTTTAGAACAATTTCACTCTATTTTTAATTGTGTAAAACCTATGGAACACCTTGCATATTTGCCATCCATGGCGATTTTTCCTAATTTGGCAACTTACATATACGTATGGTTAGTAATTGTTTCTAAGAAAAGAGCGCTTCATATGTTTTCTTTGATAAAAACTACAAACAGCTTTTATATCTTGCTACTAATGGCAACTTTTCATTATTTGGCGATTAACACATGCTCTTATTATGCCAGTTCTACGCCAATATATCTAACAATAATAATAAAAATGAATGTTCTCATAACCTCATAACCTATAGCTATAATTACTGCTCATGTAAGGTTACCGAGAAAACCGTTATCCATACATTCATATACATAATCCTTTGCAGATTGGCATATTTAGCACCGCGAAATATATCATCTTGCCGCGTGGTTCGCAATTATTGTTGTAACTACAGTAGGAGACCCAAAATCCGCAGACCCAAAATCCACAAGGCTCTAAAATCCGCACTGTCTGTTCAATGTAAACAATGAAATCTGCCCTGCCAGCTGCAAGCTCAGAAAACTACTCTATAACCACAAAGTAACACTAAATAAGCTATTCCCACTTGAAAAAAATATTTTAAAAGTTTGTGAGCTTTCATGGGAACATTGATTTCCTTGAAATGACTGACAGTGACATAATTAACACTCAATTGTGATCACATGACACACTTTGACGCAGTAACAAATGAGGATGATAAAAAAGTTGATAAAATAACATTTAATCAAGGTTAGGCTCTGAGAAAGAAATATCTCAGATTTTTAGAGCAACAAAGCTGTCTTACAGAACAGGAAATAATGAAAAAAAAAAAAAACTATAATTAGAATATCCCAAAGTCCTAAACTACTATTGAATATACATGTTTGAATAAGTTGAACTATAATCTCATAATTTTGTATATTGTATTATCCCACTGTATTTTTATATCAAAATTCTGATAATATGAAAGATGATTTGTTTCTCTTGATCTTTATTGTTTTTTTTTGTTTGTTTGTTTGTTTTCTGGGTGGGGTGGAGGGAAATAGAATAAATTTCCTATTATGACCCAAAATCCGCAAAATTCTAAAATCTGCACAAGGTCTGGAACCAAGCTGTGCAGATTTTGGGTCTTCTACTGTATCACTATATGCCAAATGTGTTTAAAAAAAAAAAAATCTAATTTTAGTAACCCTGTATACTTTCTCATTTTTAATGAAGTATACTACCATGTGTTATACATAATTTAAAATAAGTAAAAACTAAATATTTAAATACAGCCACTTTTGTCAAAAGTGCAAACATATTTATTATTCACACAAGCTTCATTTCTCTCTGGACCTAATTTTAAAGCCGACGCAGACGAAGTCGCTGGTAGCAGCTAGTCTATATATATAAAGAGGAAAGTCTGTTCGTTTGTTCGCTAAGGCAACCCTTCATAATACAGTGTGATGCACTGTCCATAAGCATAAGTGCCTGTTTATCACTAAGAAAAGATGGATCACTATACCCAATTAAGCCCAGTTTGCTACGCGAGCCAAAAGCTTACCAAGGCCCAGCAGGCCTGGCCAACAGTCGAAAGAGCCACTTTTTATATACACTATTAGTGCTGAGTCCAGATTGATTTGGCAGGGTGCAGCTCCCGATGGCTGGCCCTTTTATCATCTTTTTAGCGATCGACAACCCTTTATCTTTTCTTTTTACGCACTTCTGCTTTCACATTTTTATCATTATTTGTCTACAATTACCTTCTTTTTACTTCCTTGTACGTAGTATAAGGAAGTAATGTGATCCCGAAAAATTTTGGGGGCCAAATTTCGACAAAAAAAACGATTTTGACTACCTCTAAATTTAATTTTAAGAATTTTTTCGATGCATCTCATCGTAGGCTAGCATGCACGATCATATTAACGCGTCTGCAACTCATTTTGACCAGCGGCGAGTCTATTGTGGTCAGTTTTTCCATGCCGTCTGTACGTACGTACGTATGTATGTAACTCGCATATCTCAAAAACTATTGGTCGTAGAATGTTGAGATTTGATATTTAGGATTGTTCTATGATCTAGTTGTGCACCTCCCCTTTTGGTCGCAATCGAATGTATAGTTTATGTACAGGACCGCCCAAAAGATTCGAAATACATTACACTCTATGGGCCGAAATTCATTAAACTCGCCTAACTCAAAAACTATTAGGCGTAGAATGTCGAAACTTCATATTTTGGATAGTTGTAACATCTTGTTGTGCTTCTCCCCTATTGGTTCCATTCGACTGGATAGTTTATCTACAGGACCGCCCAAAACATTCGAAATACATTACGCTCAATGGGCCGAAATTCATTAAACTCGCATATCTCAAAAACTATTAGGCGTAGAATGTTGAAACTTTATATTTAGGATTGTTGTAACATCTAGTTGTGCACCTCCCCTTTCGGTTCCATTCGACTGGACAGTTTATCTACAGAACCGCCTAAAAGATTCGAAATACATTACGCTCTATGGGCCGACATTCATCAAAGCGTTTTTTAGAGATTTTGGGCTATTTCAAACGACTCAGGAGTGATATATGCTGTAAAGAGTTAGAAAATGAATTTCTCCATTAAAGAAAGTGTCTTTATCATTTACAGTTCTGCTACAGGAACACTCAAAAGATTTCCAATACATTACGGTCAATGGCAATTTTAGGGGCATTCATCCATTTCAAGCACAATACCGTCCTACCACATAAGTTAGGTAATGGTCCGGCCACGGTCACGTGCCTCCCTCAAGAACTATGCCAAAAGTCGCCAAGCTTGGCGACTTTTGGTGTACGTGTGTGCATATTTAACTCTCAAATCTCAAAAACTATTATGAAATTTCATATTTAAGATTGTTGTAACATCTAGTTGTGCATCTCGATTTTTGGTTCCAATCTACTGGAGTTTCTTTACAGGACCACCAAAAAGAATTTCAGTACTTTAATGTCTATGGAAATCTTCAATATAATACAATTGTAGTCAGTCATTGTTTGGTACATGCCGAAAATCTCACCGTCAGTCCTCGACCTTGGCGAGTTTTGCCGAAATGTCGCCAAATTTGGCGATAGTCAGTCATTTGGTCCATGCCCAAAGTATCGCCATTTGTCATCGTTCTTGGCGAGTTTTGGCGAAATATCGCCAAATTTGGCGATAATCTGTCATTGTTGGTCCATGCTTAAAATCTCGCCAAATGTCGTCGACATTGACGAGTTTTGCCGAAATATCGCCAAATTTGGTGCCAAAAATTATTTCGTATTTTGTATAACTCTAAAACTTTAACCCGTAGAATTTTGAACTTTTGTATTTAGAACTATATTATAATATCTAACTATTTTCAATATCTTTTTTGACAGCAATCGACTAGGAATTTATTTACAGGGTGAGCCAAATGACTTTAAATACATTAAGGTGTATGGATGCATTCAATTCATTGAAAGTCAGTGGTCAATGACTACTTTGGCTATCCCCAAAATCTCGCAAACTATCTCAAGTTTGTCGGCTTTTGGTGAAATATCGCCAAATAAAGTGTCAGAAGGAAATCTTTCAAATTGAACTCAGCTTGGCGATATCGAAATATTTGGCTAGAAATCGCTATACCTTACTATTATTGAAATTTTATCTCTTTCAAACAAATAAGTTTAGAGGAAGTACGTAAAAAACATTTTTGAATTAATAGACGTGCAAGGAAGTCATGTGTTGGACACATCAGACTTTTTAATTTCCTAAACACTATTTTGAGTTCATTTTGCAGCCCATCACAAAAATACATTTATTAAAACAGGCCATTCATAGAAATATGATTGATTACGATAACCCCATCATAAGAATAGGATCGATTGAAGCCACCCTTTTACAAAATTACCGTCTATTAAATTGGACCTTTCTCCCATACAATACTTATTCAGGGCCCGCACTAAGCATTCGCCACCTCGCCAAATGCGATAAAATCGTAAATTTTGTGAAATAAACTCCGTTTTGGCGAACAATTTTTTCACTGGAAAAAAAAATCCCCTCGATCCTCAAAATTGTGTCGAAAGATTGTTAAAAATTTTGTAAGAAATGAAAAAAAAACCTTCAAATCTTCAAAATATAAATAAGTGTTTGCATTTTATAAAATAGTTCAATTTATACCAATTTGTTTTTTGATTAAAGTCTTCTATTGGAAAAAATTCATCATAAAAAATTATTAAAATTAGACTTTGGCTAAGACTTTTGAAATTTGGCTAATTTACTGGCTAACAATTTGAAATCCCTAGCGCGAGCCCTGCTAATTAAAATGCATTTTCCATTTTTTTTTTTTTTTTAGATTGTTACTGCCTCTTTGTCTTTTTTTTTAATTTTGCGCGAGCCGAGTAATCCAAAAAGTGACCCTTCGTATGTTATGTGTTTTGCTGACTCTAAGTGACCGGGACAGAATTACAAGAGCATTTCACTTAGGAGTTGAGGGAAGAAAATATGGTTGGAAAATTAAACTTTTTTTTAAATTTCTGATTTGATCGGTCTATCCTCAAATATCAGGCGCATCAATAATAAAAATGCTTAATGAGCACACGACATGTGCTTTCAATTTCAATCAAGAATTTTTTTTATTTTTTTTTTTCCCTGATCTTTAGCAAGAGAAGCATACCTAAAGTGCTGGAAGAAATGGTGGGAGAGGGTTGGGGGGAAGCATGAACTTCTGCATAAGTACGTCAAGTTACTCCAATATTTTCTTTTGACATTATAAAGTTGTGATTGCTTACCTGCCAACTTGTACAGGGGCATAGCCAGAGGGCACTGCAGCCCCCCTCCCTCGGAAATGGTACCCTTTATTTAACTTACAACTTGATATTTAGCTTACAATTTGTTTACAACAATCAAATAACATACTTAACTCTATTAAAAAAATTACACATTTGCAAGCATATCCATGCTAAAAACTTATTCTTTGATGATAGCTAAACGCACAATACCAAACTCTTCATACACAAAACAAAATTAAATATGCATCTATGGCACTGAATCATGAAAAAACTCAATCTGAACCTGTAAAATGCAATACTAATTCACTTCAAACTATTTTCGGGCAATCAAAAACACTAACACGTTTCAATTTGTCATACACATAAAAATGTGCAATACTTAAGGCAGATCTCTAAAGCACATTTTTTATCCACCACATTGACTAATTAAACACAATCCTGGCTTTTGCCAAATCAATAACGAACTGCCAAAGCAGTATAAACAGTGGAAACACTGCTCAACATAACATGCTTGGGGCTCCAATACCACTACCCATTTTTCATTACTCTAGAAACTATAAGCAGTGGCCGCGCAAGACGGAAATTTAATGTGGGCAAGGTACATTTCGCGAGGCCCTCTGATGGTGCAAGAAGGAAATATAAAATAAAAAATCACTTAAAATTAAAAAGTTTTTTATTCATTAAGAAACAAACCTAAATTTTTATTTATACTTCTTTGGAACATTAAACAAAAATGAAAAAAAGAAAGAAAAATTTTAAGAAACAGAAATTTTCTACTTTTGGTTTTACTGAACTCCTTAATGATTGGTTCGTAATTTATCTTAGATGCTATATCTGCTTCAACAGATAAAACTGCCAACGCTGAAATTCTTTCTTGACCCATAGTATTTCTTAAATAATTTTAAATTAATTTCGATTTTCAAAAGCTCCTTTCAGCGGAAGCAGTACTTACAGGTATTGTTAACAAAATTCTAATGACAATGTAAACATTTGGGTAAATTTCTTTCAAATCGTTCTCTATGATATATTGGAGCAGATGTTTCACGTCTTTAATAGAGTTGGGTAAATTTGGGATCATATTTTGTAACTCCTCATACAACTCATAAGGTTGGAAGTCACTGGCCTCACCTACCTGCAGGACTGTGTAAATCCTGACAGTTTTTCAGTATTGCTCTTTTGGAATATTTTTTAACTTGTTTAGGTCATAGAGAAAACCAAAATTTTCAGAATGTTGATTTAAAGACATGAATCTTGATTCCATGTTACTTATCACAGAATCAATCATGGTATTAAAAAAATCTGTTTCATATCGGCTTTTAGCAGACTTTATAGGTTGATCGCTGCCTTCATAATCAAACACCCTTTTCTTTTTGGCTACTCTTTTATTTTTAAAATCTTTTGGCAAATCATAACTGCTTTTCTTAATAAACTGATGAGCTTCAGACAAGCATTTTTCGAATCCAGTTTGTCGATATTCTTTGATCCAGTCACAAAATGTACGCAAATGTTCAAGAGTAATGCTTAAATGGACCTGTACAGATTGCCATAATTTGCTTATGGTATTGAAACGCGTTAATAACTCATACCATATAAGTAATGATATGATAAATTCCAAACTGAACATTTCGTTTAAAACGGAATCGCAATCGCTGAGTGTGTCCGATTGTTCCGTTTGGCATTTTAAGTTTTCTATGCATTCAACAACATCATCAAATTGCAATAATACGGCCTTCACCGCCTGTATTCTGTTTTCCCACCTTGTGTCTGATAAAGGCTTCATAGTAATGTAACAGTGTTACATATTTTTAAAAAGATAACACGTGCTTAATAAGTAGAAATTCGGTTTGTGTCGTGAAGAAAAATAATGGTACCTGTGTTTATTTGTCAAGAATAAGTTAAGAAGTATTTATTATACTTACACTCATGTTTTTATAGATTTATTTACAAAACATTACGTGACCAAAAATTGCGTTTATTATTTGTTTCATATATTCTATTTGTTGCGCTAGAATCCGCCTTTTCTTATTGAAATTTTTTCATTATGCATATAACGTATTATATTGTACTAGCTAGCAGAGCTGTATCAAACCAGGTTTTACGTTCAGGTATGATGACATTTCTCAATCGAACTGAATTTGGTAGTATAGAATCAAATGAATCGGTTGCTTCGACTTCTTAACAACATGTATCTGTATCCGAGAATTCGGAAATTACTCTAGATGCACCGACTATCGACACCGAACAACGAAAATCGGAAACAGAAATAGCTTGCCAATCAAAATCTAACGCTGAAATTTCTGTGTTCACTTTGAGTAATGTAAGAAGAAAAGATTGAAATAAATTCTCCACCTGTTAACAGAGATCCCAGTGATGTAGTGAAACAAGCATTTGCCAGTTTTGACCCGGGATTGTGGACGTTTCCCATGACGGATGCTCAGCGTTATAGTTCAAAACGGTCCCACACAGCAATTAAATAACAGTGATGAATATTATCACCAAGATGATGATCATGGACACTTTTCCAATTTTCATTTCTCAAGAAAACTAAATAATGGTGAAACTCAGCGTCGTCGCTGGTTGGTTTATTCAAGTTCTAAAAATAAAGTTTTCTGTTTTCTATGCAGCCTTTTTAGCAATTCCCGAACTTAAATGGTACAGGAAGGGTGTTGTGATTGGAAACACTTGAGTGATATTTTACACAGACATGAGAATACTAAAGAACATATGGCCTACATGTTCCAATAGATAACATTAGAGAAGGGAATAAAGCACGGAAAAACATTAGACCAAGAAAACGAAAGGCGAATTCTTGAATCTCAAAGACATTGGTATAATTTGTTTGAGAGATTAATTGGTATCATAAATTTCTTAGCCTCTCATAATCTGGCATTTAGAGGTCACAGAGAATCTCCCAAAACAGACAGAAACACTAAGAAAATCTGGTAACTTCACATCTGGTAAATTCTGGTAACTTCATAGGCTTATTTAAATTGATTAAATATGATCCTACGTTACAGGAACACATAAATCGCATTAATAATAAACAACTTGCACACCATTATCTAAGCCACGATATTCAAAATGAATTGATCGCACTGATGTCAAACACTGTTATCAGTGAAGTGATTGGTAGGATAAAAGAGGCAAAATATTATTCTTTTTTACTCGACTGCACTAGAGACTGCAGTAGAATTGAACAAATGTCAGTTATCTTAAGATATTGTAATACATCAACTGGAACTATAGAAGAAAACTTTATCAGATTTCTTGCTGTCACTGAAACGACTGGAGAATATTTGACTAATGCAATACTGGGAAAGCTAGAGAAAAATGGCTTAGATATTCAGAACTGTCGCGGCCAAGGCTACGACAATGGTGCAAATATGGTAGGCATAAATAGTGGAGTTAAAACTCGAATATTAAATATAAATCTCAGGGCATTTTTTACTAACCCTGCAGTTGTCATAGCTGGAATCTGTTGTTAGTAGGCGTAGCTAATTCTTCGGTGGCAGCAAAAACATTTTTTTGATTTTATTCAGAAGATTTTTTTTTTTGCTATTTTCAAATTCCAGCAAATGCTGGAACATAATCAAGGATGAATTAAAGCTCACTATGAAGCCTTTATCAGACACAAGATGGGAAAGCATAATCCAGGCGGTGAAGGCCGTATTATTGCAATTTGATGATGTTGTTGCATGCATAGAAAACTTAAAATGCCAAACGGAACAATCGGACACACTCAGTGATTGCGATTCCGTTTTAAACGAAATGTTCAGTTTGGAATTTATCATATCATTACATATATGGTATGAGTTATTAACGCGTGTCAATACCATAAGCAAATTATGCCAGTTATATAACAGTCTGGCAACATTAGTTGGCGTTAAGCTGCTGGCCCAGACTAAACATAAACGAATGATCAGAAACGACAGAGATGAGATTTTTTAATTAATTAATTTTATGACATAATTATAAGTAGTTTATCAGAAATATAGATTATTTCATTCACATTCATTTCGTGCGCCGAAGAGTGGTAATGTATTTATTATAAGAAAAATCTTGAGGCGTGTACTTCTGGATTTTACATATTTTTTCAAATTTATTTTTGGCTGTGAGGCGTGAGGCAGTTTGCACCGCGAGGCCGTGGCCCACGCCTTACGCCGCCTCTGACTATAAGCTATCAGTAAGCCTTATAAATAGGGTGCCCAGACATCCTGCATTTTGCAGGAAAGTCCTTCTTTTTCACGTCTTGTCCTGCAAACTGCATAACGTGTCAAAAAATGTAAGAATGTCCTTATTTTTGGATTTGCCCTTCAAAATGTCCAGCATTCTGTGCCAGTCATTGCTTGAAGAGAAAATGAACTCAATTCATGTATGGGTATCGATATATCGATATTTCAAGATTAATAATTTTGATGTTTTGACATCGATAATTTGTTAAATTGGTACTTACGTATTATTCCGGAGGTCAGCCAATATAAATGCCGAAATACATGAAATTATACAGCTTCAGAATACGATTGGCAACAGTTTGCCAGCATATTTGACGCAAAACTGGTTTGGCAGAAATGATTGATGGGATAATACGTAAGTACTGTTATATTCAAAACTCTTTGATAAAGTGTTGCCAGGTCATCTTTCGAGAAAAGTATTTCTAGTTACTCTCTCATAGATAGATAGGAAAACGAGATGGAGCATTACAGGGGGGAAAGCGATGTCTACAAATGATAGCCATTGTATTGGCACACATATGAGCAAAATGGTAGTTGCTTAAATGATAACAACAAATAATCACAAATAGTGATTATTTGTTGTTATCAGCCGATGCAAAGTTGGCTTTCCCTCTCCCCCCTGACTACAATGATGTCCTGCATTTCTTATCTTTGAATCTGGTCACTACTTATAAAGGAACAGCTTGGATCCATCCAAGGCAACCTTTTCCTTTTTTGGCAATTTACACTTGTGTATAATCAATCAATAATCATTTTCAATTAAGGTTGCCATTAAAACAGTTCTCCATGAATCTGCCATAATGGCACCATTAACAAAAAAAATATTTAATCTCACCAATGTGTGGGGAAAATCAAAGGTATAGCTTTATAAAATCATAGAAGATATCAAATTAAATCTAGCTGTCTTGAAAAAAGATAAGTAATTAATAGTTGAACAATAGCCTTTTACAAATATTTTTACGATATTAAGTGGAAAAAGCAACATAAAATATAAAAATCATCGTTTTATTATGCGTTATGCAAATATAGCCCTTTACAGTATGTGAAAATTATAGTATGTACTACATAAAACTTTTTTTTTTTTCATGGCTATGGTACATACATAGTATGCTAACATACACGAATTCATTTTATCCAACTATTTGGTAAACGTTTAAATGCAACATTCAAAAAAACATTCAGATGATAGTAAACGATGATTACACTATAAAGCACAATTCAATTCATTCACGTCATTCAAATACATTGATCTTGTACTGTCCGATTTCTTATCATAAACATCCAACGTGTCTACTTGTGACGCAATTTTGATAACTTAGAATACTAAAGCTATTCCTTACGAGAAAGTTAACATTTTCTTACAAAAATGCATTGTTTTATTCTCAATTTGAAAACAAAGCAGGTGTTATAAGAGAAAAAATACTTATTATTTTATCACAACATTACTTTATAATGCATAGCAACAAGAAAATTATGATGTTTGCCGCAGTTATGTTTGGGAATCTAAAATCTTTGATAAATTATATGCGTGAAGACGAAGTAATGAGGAAAAATAAGAACAAAATCAAATACAAATTTTTATATTCACCTGGATGTCAACAAGCGTAGGTCGTCGCCTAGAAACGCAGAAAATGGCGTTTACTTCATTATCCAAGGGCAACGGTTGCTAACGAAAGACCACATAAACAAGTAGAACCTGCCTACACTTGCTGCGTGCGCTGACACAGGCCGCAATCGTAAACACAAACGAATTACACTCTTGCAACCAGTTTCTATCTAAGGTGTTCGTAAAGGAAACCAACCCCCATATGCAAGCTCTTTATAATGATCATTATTCCTAATGATTATCATTATATTCCATCATGATCATTAAACGGTATGCAAGCTCACAGAACGGCAATCATTTTCTTTAACGTACCCGGAAAAACTGCTGAATTTATAATGACTGGTTCAGACCACTCATTATCCGAAGTGATCGTCAATATTTGATTGTTTACAGTGAAGAAGAGGCTTTGTACTTTGGAGATCGTGGATATTTGCAGACATATTTACAT
>JAWZYV010004237.1:0-12373 GCA_038373885.1 Cheiracanthium punctorium
GTAAAATTACAAGGAAATAAATAATCAGGGCTGGGGAGTAGCGCGCTACTTGTAGCGAAACTACAGTAGCCGCTACTTTTTTTTGTAGTTTGTAGTGTAGCGCGCTACTTTTTTAAAAAAGTAGTGTAGCGTGTAGCGCGCTACAAAAAAACAGTAGTTTGTAGCGAATTTTGGAAGCTACTTTTGCCGTGTCATCATTTCCGGCGATTGATCCCGTGGTGCAATTTCTCTCTCTTCTGACTCCAAGCATAACTGAAACTGATGCTTGAAAGACACCCAATCTCTCCCCCGCCCCCCCCCCCTCCTAGGGGACACACGCACACGAGGGGGGGGGGAGGGGGTTTGCTTTGCCTGAAGCGGAAGCCTGACATTGTGCATCTTTTTTCTTTTTATCGTTCTCAGTATTATTTGTAGAATCACCAATCTGCCATAAAGAGGACTAAAAAGGAAGGAAAGAGAGGTCCAAAGTTGAACAGAGGTTATTTTGATGGGGCCTCGAGAGTCTCATTATCACACGGGCGTGTGGGCCCGTGAGCCCCTGAAAAATAAAGGCCTCGCAAATCTCTCCATTTATTGTATATTAAATTTATATATGCTGCAATAATAATTTTTATTAAGCTAAATTTCCTTTATCTATATCATAATTGTGTAACAATAAAAAGGCTTCGAGACTTATTTTCTGTTCTTCTTTCTAACACAATGATAATGGTTTCTAAGACTAGATCAATAAAATAGAAATTAAAGGCGTTACTGAAAATTTATGGCCATATGTACTTATCACAAAATATCCATTAGTTAGCATGTTTTTAAATATTATGATGAAGAAAAGAAAATTTTCTGGCAGGTGAAACTCAGCGCACACATACGCTAATAATACAAGTGGGTTAAAAAAAATATTAAAATCAATTTTAAATGCTCAGTCTTGTTCTAAATGAGTATAAATACATGGGTAATTTTTAATTTAATTTTAGAATTATTTTGAAATGTTTTATTTTTATGCTGGGAAAATAGAAAACAATCACAAATAAGTTAAAATGTCTGTAATAGTATAGGGGCCCAAAACAACCTTTTTTTTTTGCCCCGGGGCCCCTTCTATGTCTGATCAGGGTCTGCATATTTTTGACTGCTATTGCCTGTTTGCAACATAAATCAACATAAAATTGAGTATTTTTTGCTTTCGAAAAGGAATTTTACATATCTGTAAATTGTATGCTTTTGTAACATCATTAATTTTCTTTGATCTTTTTTTTTATTACACCCATAAATACAGTGTAGTGTCCACTTGCCAGGATGATTGCCAATCATTCAGTGTCCAGTATTCCGTGAACTTCCTTTTAGGCGATATCCTTTCAAATCTGACATGATATATAGTCAGTCCTCGCAATTAGCGAGCCCCCCCCCCCCATCCTCTCACTCACCATCTACGGAAAACTACGAAGCGTGAGAAAAACTTACGGTTTTCTCACAGGAATTTTCTTGAAAGCATCGAGACCGCTTCTGGAAAGTCACCGACATTTTTAATTTTCTCTTTGCCTCCTCCTTATGATCGATGCATTGAACAACAATTTTATTTATACTTAGTTTTACTAAGTTTATTTATATTAAGGTTTGGTCATTTTTCGACGTTACAGTGCACTTTTTTGAGTTTGGGCACTCTTTATTATCCTTGTGTCCTGGTGGTGTGTTCAACTTCCACAAGAGTAATGACAGTTCTGCAGTATTGTAGCTTTTCAAACATTAATTAATCACGTGATTATGTTCTATAACTCGGAATGTTTTTTGTCTCAAAGAAGTGTAAAAACTGATTAGTATATTTTTCGTGGAACCTGAAACTGAAAAAAAGAAAGTAAATATGTAGAAATTGTACACATTTTTTTTTTTTTTTTTTTTTTTTTTTTTTTTTTTTGACGAGTTGATAACCTTATCTTTTTTGAGTTTGTTGAAAAGGGACAAAAGGTATAAGCATATGCATCCAAGATATTATTTCAGGGGCTAAAAATATTGCTGACCTCGGTTACAGTGTTCTTCGTTTGTAGTGACAGTTTTCAGATCCGGTCCTAAGGTAGAGCGAACGGTGCGACCGCACCGGGCGCCATCTCTACCAAGGCTGTTCAGAATAATCTAGCACTGTGGATGTCGGAAATGGTTTCATTTACCTGTTAATAATTGTTTAATAATAAATCTTTTAGTCAATGTACAGTAGTAATCAATCATGTTAATAATGAATTTTAGTGAACTTTCTGTGAAAAAATAAATTATTAACAGGTACTCGAGGACGACTTATCAAACCCTACATTGTTACGTGATTCATAACCGTCTTATTTACCTTTACCACTCTTTAACTTTTTGCCAATGAGTTTCAGAGCACCATGCATATTTGACAGTCCGTATATTATTGAAGTTGAAAGCCTCATTTTAACCCCTGAAAGCTTTTATAGCTAAATGTGTGGCGTAGCTAGGTGCAAGAGCTGATCTAGGGTACGTGGAGCCTCCCTGTAAACGTAAAGAAGCCCCGTGTTATGCTCCACATTAAGTTTTCCTTAGTTTTTTAGTTCGAATATGGCGCTCCGATGCCTTGCTTACCGTGTCGGGCCGTCCCTGGCTACGGGGGAGCAAGGAAGGTCAACTGTACCCGGGCGCAGCATCGGCCAAGGGCGCAAATGGTATTTGAAAGCTACCTAATTGCATTTTTAAAAAATAGGAGGGGGCGCAAAATCTTCAGTCGTCAGGTGGAAACGAGATTTAGTCATTTGCTGTGGGACAGAGAAACTGTTCTCTCAGCTTGTTTCCATCCGAGATTCAAACTATTCTGGATTGAGGAGGAGAGGAAGACCGAAGCCAAAAAAAATGGATGGAGGAATACCTCCAGAATATGTTTCCGACAACTTCAGATATCAGTATCGAGGATCAGCCCATGGATGATGACTTTTCTGGTTTTTTTAATTTCTCTTTCGCATGCACTCGAAATAGTTACGAGGAAGAACTTACAAGGTGCTTGTCAGAGCCAATTAAACCGGTATCTTCGCTTTCGGCGTACACGTATATGAAAGAAGCCTTCAAAAAAACTAACACTGGCGTGCCGTCCAGTGCATCTGTACAAAGATTGTTTTCGATTGCATCGGACGTATTTTCTCCTCGACGATCATGTTTGGCGGATAACAATTTTGAGATCCAGCTCTTGTTAAAAATTAATAAACATGTTTTTGAATAAATTTATGTGGTTTTTATTTTATACTAGAGGCATGGCAGTCTTCCATGAATATGTTGAAATTCTGCTTTCTTTCGTTAAAATTTTAGTGTCTATTATATTTAAATTATTAGGTTTTTTGTGTAATAATTTTCAGAATTTAATACGAAAATATGAGAATTTCTATTAATAATTAATAGTTTGTAAAATCCTTAGAGACTTATCTCTCTCTTAGCCTTAAAATAACAATATAATTCTATAAAATTCTTTTATACCTAACACAAAGAAAAAGTTGTGTTGATGATAATAACTTTTAAAATTTCTTTAACATATATAGAGGATTTTTTTAATGCAATCTTTTAAATAGATATATCATGAATTTAATTAGTAATTGTTTTCATTATTTTATAATATGCATATCATATGTGATGTTTTCAATTAAAACAATTATACAATATTACATGGTTCACACGGGTCATTCGTCATAAATCACTAATTTGGTAAGTCATGAAAAAAGGCCTTTATACTCATTAATTTTGATTTGTGCTCAAGAAACTAGAATGTTTGTACAACATGAAAGGGGTCTCAAAACGGGCCTTTTTTCCCCGTTCAGACATCCATTTTATTATTATATTTTTAAAAACTTTTTTAGTTCTCATGATTTTTTTCATGCTTTCAGAGCTCACTTTCCCAATTTATTTTTATCATAGAGGTATTAAAACTTAATTAGTTTCAGCAATACTTCAATAATTAGCAGTAGTTGCCAGTAGCGTATATATAGGCTTCCATTTCGGGGGGAGGGGGACGATTCGGTATTTTAAACTTTATTGTTCTAAAGTTAAAAGAAATGTTTCAAAATAGCTCCTTTTTAATAATTGCTTTACATTTTCGGAGGGGGCCCGCCTCCCCCTGCTCAAATACTCGCCTGGTAGTTGTTTATTAGAGCAATAGTTTTTTCTAATTAAAGGCGAAAAGGTGCCCGGGGTCTTTCGTGCGTCCACCAAATCTGCGGCGCTCAACGTTACAAGGAAAGCACCTTTTAATAAACGCGTTCTTTGGACGCGAGAGACACCCGCTGAGGTCATTAATCACGCTGGACGCGAGTAGAAAACCAAAGCTTTAGATATCGATAGTTTTCTCTAATTAGGATATAAATATCCTTAAATATGAATGTAATGCAAATTGAATCTGTTAACAAAATTTGTCTCCTAAAAGTAGCGAAAAAGTAGCGAAGTAGCGACTACATTTCAAAAGTAGTGTAGCTAACTACATTTGTCAAAAAGTAGTTGTAGTTGTAGTTAACTACATTTTTCGAAAAGTAGCGGTAGTTGTAGCGCGCTACAAAAAAAAAGTAGTTTTTCCCACCACTGTAAATAATCAAACTACTTTGGTATATTACTCTGATATATATCTGATATATATCAACACTTTAATTATAAAGTATTATATTCATTTTTGGATGGCCTAGCTCGGGCCTCCTTCGCCCGCGGGAAGGGCACCGGCAGCATAGGGCAAGGGGGGACAATGCCCCACTGGATTTTTGTATGCATATTTTCCTTTCCCTAGTAGCAATGACTGCTTGTTTTCTGCTCGGTCATTCATCGACTCATCGTGAACTCATCGACTCGTTGAATTCAGTCATCGGCAAGTGCACTTTTGTTTATCTGCAATAGATGAATTTTTATTCATGGATAGAAGTGATCTAGACGAGCAGTTTCGCCGATGGGAAACCGAAAAACAATATCCTATCCGAAACTGCAGCTCTATAGTCAACGGGCCTTGCAGGTGTCCCCAGTGGTTTACACTATACCCAAATTCCTATAAATATTTGCGTAATTTAGATGTGCCTTTGCATAATTTAAGGGAAATTTTGAACAATTCTTGAATTAATTGCATAATTTACTTCAAATTTTTTGTATTGGGGTTGGGAGGGGGCAGGGGGGTGGTATCCCCCCCCCATCCCCCTCCCATAAAATTTAAATTTGAAAAGAAATATTTACAAAAAAATGTAAGTATTTATTATATAAAAATCGTTTGTAATATTTAAATAATTAAAAAAAAAGTGTTTTTAAAAAAAAGAAAAGAAAATCTATTTGAGCGTCAGCTGCATTATAAGAAAAACGGAAACTTCATTACAATGAGCAACTCTTTTGAAACCTCTTTAATGTAAACAGCAAGAAGAGAAATCATTTAAAAGTTATCCAAGAAATATGAAAGTTAAAATCACACTAAAATTCCTATACAATTGGCAATATTGTTTTTTAATTATTGATTATGAATGTTGTTGCTACTTACATACATTGGTAAAAAGTGAAATTAATTTCTTACCAATCGAATAATTTGACTATTATTAATAATAGCTGAACAACACTTTGTCAAAATTTCACCCAAGTCCCAATCTGAGACTAAAATAACCGCTACTTCACACTTTGCCTTGCAAATGGCAAGATTCGATGGCCTAGGGGCAGCGCGCTTATCTCGTAATCAGTACGCTCATGGTTCGGGCCCGGTGGAGGAAGAATTTTTTTTTTTCCAGAAAAACGGAAATTTAGCATACAAAATACGAAAATATAATAAACAGAACGGACATTTTTTGAAAATTTTGCTGCCAGTCGTTTATTTTTTTATTAACAAATATATTTTAAACAGTTTATCGTTTCTTTTCGTTATTTCATCGGAGTCATCGGAAAACGATGATCGGCTTTATGGCTCCCCGAGCGGACATTTTGTACCAGTTGCCGATGAAATTTCCCCTTTTTTGGATGAAAAGCCGTGATCGGCCATTGCTCCTTCTCCTCGGATTTAACTCACCCGCTCCTCATCGACCGATGGGTTATTGCTACTATGGTTGCTTTTTTGCTCTTTCCTACAAGGTAACCATACGTTAAAGTAGTCTTTGCCCCCCCTGGGAAATATCCTGCCGGTGCCCATGGCCGGGGGCCCTTGGCAATAGCCGACCAGCCGACATGGCCAGTCCGGGCCTGACGTCTCTCTCTATAGCTTTCATATGAGGGGAGGGTTCAGCCAGGGCCGGCCAATGAAAGGGAGGGAGACTGGTGAGAACGCAAAGCACCCGGGCCCGGGTTTCAGAGGCGCCCCCAAATCAAAGTATTTTTATACATTTTTTCTCTTATCTCACAGGGTGGAAAATTTCAAAGATTTCTATAAATCATATAAGCTGACTGATAGTTTTGTTACTACACTGCATCTCTGACAACTTAAACATCAGTGATCCTACATACAGTATTCTTTGACAGTATACCCCAATTCTATCCCCACGTCATTCATCTCTTCCACGTCTCTTTCATCTTTCAACGTGGGAGGAGAGAAATATCGGATCTGGACCACTAGACGTAAAACTTAAAAGACCGCTCATTATCGAATTCTTTGGAAAAACCGAAAGACAAGGAAGAGCAGAAGAGGATTTTCTTGTGAAAACCGTGGCCTGATTGATTAATACATTCGGGAGCCCGAGCCCCCCTATACATGCGAACCTTGTTAACGCGAATTATGTTTCAGATAGGTTACTAGACAAACAGAAAAAAAAACCCTCGGATTTTCGAGCTTCGTCAGGGGGACCCCCTGAACCCCCCTAATTTTTTAGTTTCATTGACTGAAAGTAGGAGGGTTTCCTGATCTTTCCTTGCAATTGCAAACGTGGGTCGACGATAACAAGTAACCCTAGTAGCAATGACTGCTTGTTTTCTGCTTGGTCGTTCATCGACTCATCGTTAACTCATCGACTCGTCGAATTCAGTCATCGGCAAGTGCACTTTTGTTTATCTGCAATAGATGAATTTTTATTCATGGATAGAAGTGATCTAGACGAGCAGTTTCGCCGATGGGAAACCGAAAAACAACATCTTATCCGAAACTGCAGCTCTATAGTCAACGGGCCTTGCAGGTCTCCCAGTGGTTTACACTTTACCCAAATTCCTATAAATATTTGCTTAATTTAGATGTGCCTTTGCATAATCTAAGGGAAATTTTGAACAATTCTTGAATTAATCGCATAATTTACTTCAAATTTCTTGTATTGAGGTTCGGAGGAGGCAGGGGGGTGGTATCCCCCCTTGCACCCCCCCACCAATTTAAATTTGAAAAGAAATATTTACTAAAAAATGTAAGTGTTTATTATATAAAAATCGTTTGTAATATTTAAATAATTTTTAAAAAAAAGAAAAGAAAATCTATTTGAGCGTCAGCTGCATTATAAGAAAAACGGAAACTTCATTACAATGAGCAACTCTTTTGAAACCTCTTTAATTTAAACAGCAAGAAGAGAAATCAGTTAATTTTTAAAAGTTATCCAAGAAATAAGAAAGTTAAACTCACACTAGAATTCCTATAGAATTGGCAATATTGTTTTTTAATTATTAATTATGAATGTTGTTGCTACTTACATATATTGGTAAAAAGTGAAATTAATTTCTTACCAATCGAATAATTTGACTATTATTAATAATAGCTGAACAACACTTTGTCAGAATTTCACTCAAAGTCCCAATCTGAGACTAAAATAACCCTTACTTCACACTTTGCCTTACAAATGACAAGAATCGATGGTCTAGGGGTAGCGCGCTTATCCGGAGCCCCCGGGAAGGGAGGGGGAGAGTAGACAATTACAAGGCGAGCCTGGGTACTGACGGGGTCGCCGCAAGTGGAGAAAGAGAGAGGAGAAAGCAAGAGGGGGTCTGGGTACTGGTTTTCGTGACGTCACAAGAAAGGATGGGATTTCGAACAGTTTGCATTGAGTTCAATGGAAGAAATGGAATTAATAATGCCAGTAAATACGAGTAGCTTAATTTTTTATGACGCATTGAAATAGCATTTTCGTTTTACAACACTTTGTTCTTAAATAATAGTGAATCAACAATATTTTTTGTCAGAAATTAATGATATAAATTGGTACTGAATTTGAATCAGTTTCAGCAATATGTGTAGTGTGTTCTGTATTTCGGGCTAGCATATACATTCTAAATACAATCATGGTTACTCACTGTTATCATTTAGCTAAAATAATATGTATATGTGTTGAATTTTATTCGTTGTATAAGCATAAAGTCATATTTATTGTTTATAATTTTTATTACTTTTACTTAAAAACTGAATTGTATTATTCAATTTTGCTTTGTTTTAAAATAAGCTTTTTGAAAGAATTGATGTTAAAAATATCCAGATTCATAAATAGTCTTCTTAAGCCATTTTGTGACGTCACAAGAGAGGATGTGGTTTGAAAGAATTTGTATTGAGTTCAATGGAAGAAATCTGATTAATAATATAGATAAACACTAGTAGCACGAGGAATATATTTATAAAACTATATAACTAATATTTTAATAAATTGTACAGTATATACTATGCATAATTATACTATGCAGACTCGTAATATCAAATCTTATTAGAAGTAATTAAAGCACTAAAACTAAGTGCATAAAAAGTAAAAGCATTTATTACTCAAAGCTTACATATACTTTTCATAAAAATACTACTACGTTTTGCTTTAGTTTTCTCTGGGTTAATATGTAAAAACATTTATAAATGTATAGTTTTAAATTCAAAATATCACATTTCTGCATTACTAAAAGAATATCTACAACACGGTGCGGTGCATATATATATATACACATTTCAATAATAAAAAGTGATAATAAAATTCTGTTACAAAAATATTGCATATATACACTGCGTAAAAAAAGTAGAAGGACAATTAGATTTTTTTATAGAAAAATAAGGAACCTTTCATTTTTAATATTTTTTTTTTTGTAATCAACATTTTACAGATCATTTAATAAGAAAATATCAATATCATATCAATAATTTATCCTATTGTTGTCAGCTATTAATGATATAATCGTGAATCCAGCTTTTCTCACATTTCTAATAATTAATTTTGTCATTTCGCATAGTTCTTTCGCAACAATATTGCGTACTGGGAACAATGCGACCATATCCTTATTTTTCGAAAAAACTGACGAAAGCTTTGAACACTGTTGGCTTTTTGTGTGCCTTTATTTACAGAAAATCCTGAGAAGGAGCCGTTTGAATAGCTAATTTGGGGGTGTATAATGATTTTATCAAGCAGCAAATTTACTTTTAATTCATGAGGCTTTAATTTTTCGGCCTTTTTTCTCAGATAACTGCTGTTTTCTACACCATCGGCATTGTTTTCTACACTAATTTTTGTACATAATTTTCTGAGATTCCGTTCATGCGGAAGACACAAAAGTCCGAGATTGTATATTTCTTTATAACAGATGGGGGATTTAATATAAATGGAAAAGGCATAAGCGATTAAATCTGGGCTATACTTTCGAGCTTTGGGCTTTAAAACTGTTAATGACAGTTGCTCTTCCAGAAACTTAATTTTATCCAATATATTTTGATCAATGTTTTCATCTTGCTGCTCGATGAACAATGCGAGTTGCTCTAAAATTGAGTTAATATTCATATTTATTTCCGAATTTTCCACAAATTCCAATATACAGTTCAGCTGGGAATACTTCTTTAATAAATACCTTCCACTTTTTTGTTTTTCTAAGAATACAGAAAACAGATTTTTCTTTGTTCTTTTTTGATTTATAAATACATCAACAGTGAGATCCGCATTTACCTTTACGCTGCTTGATACGTGCAGTGGAAGTGGATCTGCGTTTAATTTATAATAAATTATGAAATTTTCCTTAACGTAGTATGAAACTCTTGATGTATTTCTCAATTTCAAGTCTTCAAAAGAAGTTATAATATCCATTGCATTATTTTTTTTTTTGGTTGCTTCAATTTCTTTTTTCAAAACGTTTTCTCTTCTTTTAGAAGGATCAGTTCTTTCCTGTTTTTTGGTAATGTCCGATAGATAGGCTGGTAAGTTTGAAAAAATGCACGGGATAGCATTCTGTTTTAATTTGTAATGCTTTCTTTTTTCATTTAAATGTGTTCCATCTGATTTTGAAACAGTATCCTCTTTTACAACATCTTCATTACGTAAATGTTGAATACAAACATATGTATTTTTTCTTGGGGACCAATTTTTTCTTGGAATTTTTTTTATCCATTCAGCCCGCTTTTCTTCGCTTTGGGGAAACTTAAAAACTTTTACGTTTTCTCCCCTTTTATAGTTAGTTAGCTTTACAGCCTGGGACGCAGCAAGACGAAGGCATAGTGATTGCTAGAACAAAAGAACAGAAATCAATAAAACTAAGGCAAAATACGGACAGTTTTATATTTTTATGTACACTATAGCTTAATAACTATCATCAAGTATGTTGTATTAAGAATACAGATTGCTGACTTACCATTAATATCCAAAAAAGGCACAAAACATCATAGTTTCTTCTACTTTTCCCTATGATTCCAATGCTTTTAACGGCGAAAAGTCCATCCTTTCTTGTGACGTCACAGCACCTCGACGCGTCCAGTACCCAGGCTCGCCTTGTAATGGACACTCTCCCCCTCTCTTCCCGGGGGCTCCGGTACTGAACGCGTGGAGGTGTTGTGACGTCACAAGAGAGGATGGACTTTTCTCCGTTAAAAGCATTAGAATCATACGGAAAAGTAGAAGAAACTAAGATGTTTTGTGCCTTTTTTGGATACTAATGGTAAGTCAGCAATCTCTATTCTTAATACGACATACTTGATAATAGTTATTAAGCTATAGAGTACATAAAAATATAAAATTGCCGTATTTTGCGTTAGTTTTATTGATTTCTGTTCTTTTGTTCTAGCAATCACCATGCTTCCGTTTGCTGCGTCCCAGGCTAATTACAAAAGAGGAGAAAATGTAAAAGTTTTCACTTTTCCCAAAAAACGAAGAAAAGCGGGCCGAATGGACTAAAAATATTCCAAGAAAAAATTGGTCCCCAGGAAAAAATACGTCTGTTTGTATTGAGCATTTTCGAGATGAAGATCTTTTAAAAGACGATGCTATTTTAAAATCAGATGGGGCACTTTTAACTGTAAAAAGAAAGCATTATAAATTAGAACCGAATGCTATCCCGTGCATTTTTTCGAGTTTACCAGCCTATATATCCGATATTACCAAAAAACAAGAAAGAACTGATCCTACTAAAAGAAGAGAAAACGTTTAGGAAAAAGATATTCAGGAAACCGAAAAAAATAATGCAAAGGAAAATATAAATTATTTTGAAATTAAGAAATGTATCAAGAGTTTCATGGCAATTCTATGTTAAGAAAATTTCACCATTAATTATAAATTAAACGCAGATCCCCTTCCACTGCACATACCAAGTAGCTTAAGGTTCAATGCGGATCTCATGGTTGATTTATTTATTAAAAAAAAAAAAAGAGAGAGAGAGAGAGAGAGAGAAATCTACTTAGAAAAACAAAATATAGAAGGTATACTTAGAAAAACAAAAATATAGAAGGTATTTATTAAAAAATATTTCCAACTAAACGGTTTATCGGAATTTGTTGAAAATTCTGAAATTCAGTATGAACACAGATTTGGAAATTGACTCAAAAAAGAAAATGTATTACTGCAATGCTAACAACAATAACAAAAAAGTATATGTGTTACTGCAATATATTTTACATGAAAACCCCTGAGAGCATTTAGGCAGTTTTACATATTCAAGATTTATACTCACTAATTTTTAAAAATATTTAATTATGTATATTTCAAATGTCTCAATGTGATATTTGAAAGTCTTATCTAGAAAAAATTAAAGCAAACACTTGTAGTGCTTTCATGAAAAACTTTATAGTATTTGTAAGGTTTGGGTAATAAAAGCTTTTACTTTTAATTTTCTTGTTTTTTGTGCTTTAATTGCTTCTAATAAAATTTGACATTAGGAGTCTGTATAACATAATTATATATAGTATGTATTGTACAAGTTTTTAAAATATTAATTGTGGAAATTTCTGATTATATTCCTCGTGCTACCAATGTTTATTGACATTATTGATCAGATTTCTTCCATAGAATTCAATACAAACTCTTTGAAATCCCATCCTCTCTTGTGACGTCACGAAATGGCTTAAGATGACTATTTATGAATCTGGATATTTTTAACATCAATTCTTTCAAAAAGCTTATTAAAACGAAGCAAAACTAAATAATGTATTTCAGTTTTTAAGTGAAATTAATAAAAATTATTATTTTTACTTAAAATTATATTTACTTACTTAAAAATATGACTTTATGCTTATACAACGTATAAATTTAATCCA
>JAWZYV010004238.1:0-12509 GCA_038373885.1 Cheiracanthium punctorium
GAACGATAAATGTGATCCATTGTGTTTAATTTACTTAATAAATATTCAGTACTTGTATAAAATTCCATTTTCTAGTTCTGTATAGTTTTATTGTTATCGGACATCGGAACATCGGTTTTAGTGAACTTCGGATATAGTAAACGAAATTTGCCAATCCCCAGAGGTCCGCTATAACCGGAGTTGACTGTATTTCAGTATAAACATATTTTCACATGTAATTAACTGTTTTTAGTTATATTTTGTTTTATAATGCACAGATGTAGGCAATTTCTTAAATACGAATAAAAATCTCAACATTAGGTAGGCAAGCACATTAGTACACTCCACATGAAAGAAATGTTCCTCTAATAAAATCAGTCAGAGTTCACTTTTCTCTTGCATCTTGGCAAATCCAGTCATAATGGTAGCTAACCAGATTTCCACTTAGGCAATAAAGCAGAGCTGTAAAACTCGATTTCTTTTGAGCAACATGCTATATCAGAATGCATCCATCGGGCAGTAAAAGTTTGTTTATACCCGCTCTTCTCATGAGTGGATGCAATGCAGGTATATGTAGAATCATATCGAATGTTCGAGAAATGCATGAAGACACACTGATACGGGAGAAGGCAAGTGGAAGTAACTGTCGAATAGAATAGCACGATGGCAGTTTTCTTTTATTCATCAGCGTCAAAGACGTGTTAACCCGTAAAGGCCCTTGCAAATATCCAGAGACATGTCGCGGCTACAATGTATTTGAACGGGGAAATTCGACATGGTTAGGAAGCTGCGACACTTGGGGTGTCCTCTACCGAACAATAGATGGGGGATGTGCGAAACCGCAATATTATTCACGGTCCTCAATTATCTTTTGTTGGTTAATACCGGAGTATCACCACCTTTTTAAAGGAAATGGTTACACTATTGAAGAATTGGTTCCGCTATTGGCACCCTACTGCTAGCGTCCCGCGACATGTCTCTGGATATTTGCAAGGGCCTTAAGCAGGCGAGCTGGGGTAAATCTCACCCCAGCGACTTTTTTCTTCATAAAATGGGAGAAATTTTTTGAGAACAAGTTTGCCCCGTCTTCTACCTTTCAAAATCAAGGTCTGGTTGGGGTGGGTGAAGGAATTTCGTTTCTTTGTTATCCGGAAGGGAAGAAAATTCCACTTTGGGATTAAATACTCCCGTGCGACTAACAACGTTTCATTACGTTGTTAACGTAAACTAAGTATAAACTAAATGTAAATTAACTAACAGAATGGATGTTACACTACTGGTATGTATTAAAAAAGGGCTATTAAATGAAATTAATATCATATTAATAAAGTAATGAGAGTTTTTAGGTATTAAGCATGTCATATGCGATTTTCTTCTCAGAAAGCATGGTATTTAAAGAAACTGCCGGAAAATCTCTAAATAAATATAAAAAGCACGATTTCTTCCCATGAAACGTAACAGAACTGATGTATTTTATGTTATAAGTCCACAAATTTGTTTTTAAAACGTTTTTAGTCAAAAATATAAAGAAGACAAAATGGGGTAAGATTTACCCCATGCGACTGCTTAAGTTACAAAATTAGACGCGCGTGCTTACGGGTTTAAGCATTCGCTCGTTAAAGCAGCGGTTCTCAACCTTTTAAAGTCCCCCCTCCCCCCCATAAAGGCTAACTTACGGTGGCGCCCCCCCCTTCACATTTTTTAGCGTACATTCAGTTTTTTAATCTTTAACAATGAACATTTCGTCGAATTTTCTACAAAATAATGTTATCAGTAAAGTTCGAATGAACATTTTAAGCGAAAATCGATATATTTTTAACTAAAAATGAGAATAAATAAGATGATTAAAAAAAAATGCATCACTACTTGCTCTTTGGTTTTTCTCGCCCCCCCCTGTAAAGAAGTTAATTAGTTAGGCTGTTTTAAATTATTAAGTTGCGTTGTGAATACATGAAAATCCAGGTACGAATACACTTAGTTGCAATATAATAAAAAGACGTTAAATACTTGAAACTATTTTATTAAACATATACTATTGAAACATTATTATAACGGGCGGTGGTGGCTCAGCGAAAATAAAATGACGTCCTATATGGACAGTGAAATTAGGGGGGAATGACTTAAAAATTACGCCAGCACAGAATTACACATTGGCGAGAACAAACACCTGGCTGAGATTAATAACGCCAATTCCAGAGCAACCCTAACAGTTAATCCAATAAAATTACAATGACGTAATAGCGAGCAAATAATTTTAAAGACGTCGGAAGGGCAACAAATAATAAAAACGCCAACACCAAGCCAAAGGAGGGGAATCCAAAAATACGTTGATTTTGCAAACGGACGCAAATATAATCTATTTTTAGCACACCGGTCTGAAGAGACGAATAAACAAGTAAGAATAGTGCATACGGGGAAAAGCAAATATACAGATTTAAAAACCGAAATGGCAGAAAAATGAAAAACAGAAGTGATTTAGAATTCTTGATTTTGGATAGATTACATTAAAGAAAGCCAAATTAAATGATTAGTAAATTAGATATGTGATCTCCATCACACCCCCCCCTTGCAAACTCTCTGCACCCCTCTTGGGGGTTGCGCCCCACAGGTTGAGAAACGCTGCGTTAAAAGGTAACTGGTAGGTTCTTTGGTGGTAGTGTCTTTGATCATAAATAAGAATGGTAAAAGCAAATCCTAATTTTGAAAAATAAATATGCAGACAAATTGACTTTTCTACTGCCTTCTACACTGATCAGAAATCGAAAATTCATCTCGGTACTTACTCTTTTAACCCTTCGAGGCGCAACCCTTTCCCAATGCTGAAAAAAGGGCAGCCGTTGCCATCGCTCGACTTAACTACCAGCAAGATGGCGGGCACAGACAGCTGCGTCAAAAAAGGGTCTCTAGATCTGTGGCACGCGATGATTGTTTCGATCGTCCGCCATCTTGCTGGTAGTTAAGTCGAGCAATGGCAACGGCTGTCCGTTTTATCAGCATTGGGCAATCGATCCAGCTGTTCTTGCATTCTTCCATTTTTCAGCAGATGTCAGTGCCGTTAAAAATAATCGTGACCATTTTTTGACGGGCTAAAGAGGACGGGCTAAAAAGGATTCTCGTGGAGCTATGTCACCCGCAACTATTTTTATAGAAATCAAATCCATTCTTCGTGACTGGCAACAGTCAAAACGTCAGAGTTTGGTGTTCCCAGAGCGGGAACACTGCGCGTTAAAGGGTTAATGCCGGTCTACGTACATTAAATTTATTAAAAAAATAATCTGTAGTAAATGTCACACACTCTAACTAAAAATTATGTTTGTTTAAATTCTTTATAATAAAAAAAAACGTTCTTCTAACACTTTTGGCTGACACTGACGAAATATTTTGCCTATTTTAGCCGTTCCACCAATGTAAAAATGTTAGAGATAGTTAGTTCCAAAAACTTTCTTAGTTATGCTTGATTTATCAAACGGTCACCTCCTAACCATGGCTATCTTAACGAAACATTGCCTGGAACAACCTACTGTGGATGATAAAACCTGAACGGGATTTATGAAACTAGATATTTTTCTAATTCCTCACCCTTCCCTTTCGCAATCAAAGTTTCGGAACAAATTAAAAAGAACTAATTTTCCGAGTTGTATCATGTTCAGCGTGAAGCTGGTTTTGCTCGCTTAATAGAAAAAGATAATAATAACTAAATAAAATGTAATGTTCGTAAATAGCATCAAGCACTGTGGGATATTGGTTTCGCCAGATCCGTTAAGATAAATTGAATTAAAGGGTAATGGCATATGTCTTTCCTGGACACGTGACTACCGTTAGATCGGATATCTTTGGATAATTACAGGATTTTGTTGGTGACATAGTTGTGGTGACGCAAAGAGAGTTTATAAACTGATCACGAAGAAAATTGGATAATGAGACTACCAATATTTTTTTAGTGAAGGTTGGCTTAGTTGGGGGAGTCCTGGGGTAAAAAGTTTGCATGGTAAACGACACTGAATACAATATTTTCATTATAGTGTACGTGGGAGTTATTCATGAGCTATAGTGAAAAAACAAATTTTTCATTTTCTCTATAACTGCATTTTAGTTTTTATCTAATTTTATGCAATTACATGGCAAAGAAAAAAAATACTAGGTGTACTGGAAAGTAATGTAATTTTTTCGCATGTCAGTATCTTGCCTAGTCAAAGCCACTGAAGCTAATAATACAAAATTTGGTATATATGTAAATTTTTTGGCTTAGGTGCTAGATTGGAGAGCATTTTCTAAAATTTGTAACTTATGGGGGGGGGATAGGGAGCCAAAACGTTCTTTTCACATATCCTGGTGTGATCTCAAAGAAGCAAAGAGATAGCCATAAAATTCTTCCTGTGAAATACAACACTCACGAATATCTAAAAATCGTTTTCAGAACATTTCGAATACAATCCTCCAAGGAGGGTAGACGTGTAAAAAGGTGAAGGGACGCCATTTTTCTTGAAAGAAAAAAAAATGTTATCTGAACAATTCTCGTTTTAAAATTTAACAAATATGAATACTACTTTTAGGTACAACTTCTTTGTAATCCAATACATGTTTAAAAATATTTATACGAATTTTATGTTAAAAAAGGGGCATAACTTTTTGGCACACATTAATACATTTTTTATTTTCAATGATACTTATTTTGCCCCCTTTTTTTTCACATGACGCTTTCAACCAGCAGTAGGTACTACTCACAAAATGCAAAACCATGCTTACATTTTTTTAAATTTGAAATAGTATCAATTTATTACTCCGTAAATTTTTGTACATACTGAATTCGTTTTAAACGATTTACGCATAACCTTAATCATAATTTAATCGTGATTTTCAATTGCAGATAAATACTTTAGTCTCAAGACACTAACTTGAGTCTCAAGAACGTCAGAAAATTTTAATTTTAAAACATGGAAAAAGAACTAATTTATGAAAATTGGTCGCCATCCAAGAAGATTCCTTTTACTCCCTCTTCACAAAATTGTTTGTCCCCTTGTTCTAAAGGAGGGAGAGGAGCCACAACTCCGTAATTCATTAAAGGCCATTATGTCAATCCCTGGCTGAGAACTTGACAATTTATCATGTCTAATGGCAACTTTTCTCTTTTCCGAAAATGGCGTCGCTACGGGATATCAAGATTTCTCGATGGTGCATCATTGTGATGGGGGTGATTTGCTGTATTATGCGGCAGCGTGGATTTCTTCGCAGTCATTTTGATTCACTCTGCTGAAAATTATACAGACGGAGAGGGAAAAAAAAATCTGGGGTTATTCCACTCGACTTTCCGAACACTTACGATTAAGATCATTACCAAGCATTTAAATCAATTTTAATCGATGAATAATTCAAACATATATACCCAATTTGAGCTCAATCGAATGTACCGTTTAAACGCTAGCGCACTTTCAAGAATTTCTCCCCATAGGCCATAATGTAAAAGAAATCTTTGTCGTAACCCTGTAGAAAAACTATAAGTCCTATACACATCAAAATGAATACCGGTCTTACCATGGTGGTTTATGAGATATATGCCCAATTTGAGCTCAATCGAATGTACCGTTTAAACGCTAGCGCACTTTCAAGAATTTCTCCCCATAGGCCATAATGTAAAAGCAATCTTTGTCGTAACCCTGTAGAAAAACTATAAGTCCTATACACATCAAAATCAATACCGGTCTTACGATGGTGGTTTATAACATATATACCCAATTTGAGCTCAATCGAATGTACCGTTTAAACGCTAACGCACTTTCAAGAATGTCCCCCCATAGGCCATAATGTAAAAGAAATCTTTTGTCGTAGCCCTGTTGCCCTGTAGATAAACTATAAGTCCTATGCACATCAAAATGAATACCGGTCTTACGATGGTGGTTTATGAGATACATGCCTAATTTGAGCTCCATCGAATGTACCGTTTAAGCGCTAGCGCACTTTCAAGAATTTCCTCCCATAGGCCATAATGTAAAAGAAATCTTTGTCGTAGCCCTGGAGAAAAACTATAAGCCCTATACACACCAAAATCAATACCGGTCTTGCGACGGTGGTGTATAACATATATACCCAATTTGAGCTCAACCGAATGCTCCGTTTCGAAGCTATCGTGTTCACCACACACACACACACACACACACACACACACACACACATACATCCCGTAAAAATACCATAAATGAATTCAGAAGACCTCAAAACGTGTCAATACACTAAAATCTCGAAGTCGAATTTTTTTCATGATTACAATACCTTCCTTACATGGTACATGTTCGGAAAGTAAAAAGATTGCAAGATCAAGAGAAATCTCTTACATTTGGGTAAGATGGAATAAAATACTGTCGTAATGTTTCCTAAAATTTTCTCAAGTTTATTTATGAAGTTTCCTGAGAATGTATGAAGGAGGAAAATAAATAATTTTTAACGAGGCAGTTTGTAAAATGCTTCGAAATAATTCGATGTTGTTTGAGCTAAAAGTGCTGAACCATTTCACATCGACTGAATTTAACTCATTGACTGCTGTTACATAAACAAACTATTTAACAGAATATCTAGGGCAATGAATAATGGCATTGTAAAACCATTTATGGACAGACAACATTGTTTCCTACATGGTTATCATATAATGTTTCGAATTTTCGGGTCAACCCGCTGTTCTGGGGCTTAAAATAGTTCAAAATTCGTGTTCTACGTTTTGTTTGTTTGTTTGTTTGTTTTGTGGGATTACGGCCGATTAGCTACGCGTAGGCTCTAGGCCGAAGGGTGGGGTGCGCTCCGTGGGGGTCTTACTAAGGGGTCCTAACCGGTATTTACACTAAGTTTCGGAGAAAACCACGGAAAACTCCGAACGGTTAGGTCGACGGACCCGGACCTTCGCACTTCGCCCGTCTACCATTTCCAGTGATATAACCACTGTGCCATGGCGTGTTCTACGTTTCAAATAGTTAAATTTTGCTTTTTCCCATTGATTAATATAGTGTTTTCTAGAAACCTCGAGAAATATTGGTCCTAGGCCTTCGGCCCTTTTGGGCACCTATTTTTGGCGCCAAATTTGCCGAATTTTCGCCAAAAATCGCCAAGCTTGGCGACGTTTTGGTCATTTGGCACGATTTTCCCTATGGGGCTTGTAAGCCTAAATTTATTTTTCAGTATATTATTATATGTATGCTTTCAAAATTTAAAAAGAAAAAAAAAAAAAGAAGTTTTTTTCTAAAGCACATTTTTGAATATTAGTTGTATTTATTTATGTTTAAATTTTTCAAAAGTACTTTTAAAGTTTATTATTCTCAAGCCTATTGTTTACTTTTAGATATTTTTTTTAACTTTCAAAATTGTAAAAAAAGGAAAAAATAGAACGTGTTAAATATATGTATCTATGGTCAAATGTTACTAAGAACAATATAGTGAGCAATTGTAAAACATTGTAAACTAACTGCCTTTATATTGTATAACACTGATGTATTTTACCAATTGTAATCCAAAAATTGTGCTGTAAAAAAATAAAATAAAAATGAGGGAAACCGCTGCTTGCTGGACCTGAGCCTAGAGCTAGGGTTCAGCAGGACAGTAGGACACTTCAGGAACTAAAACAGGCTTTAAACCAAATAGGTAGGCCGTTCCAGAAGGTAGTATCCTATAGTATCCTATGGGGCTTGTAAAGTCGCTTTTTCAGCATTAAAATCTCATAATAGACTGCTATTTCTCTTCTATGACGTAATCAAAATTCCCGCTTTATGTGGAAATCTTCGAGAAATAGACTCTCCTGGAAGCTCCTTGTAGCTTCTGCGTCGCCTATAAATACCAGCTGTCAGCAGCCCCAGTTCAGTGTGAGTTGAGCTTCCGTAGTGTCTAAATCGAGCTCTCTCATTGAGTACACTTGCATTGCTCTGTGAATGGATAGTGCTATAGAAGCGGTGTTTCGCGCTTGTTTATGAAGCTTTGAATTTAAGTGCTGTGTGTAAATTCTTGATTGCTGAATCTTGAGGGACTGTTAGTGTTATCCCTCGAATATTTCCACTGAATTTTTACCTGTGGATGTGTTTCATTTTATGTGAGAAATACAGCATTTGTGAGAGCTTCTGATCTAAGTTAGAAGCACATTGCTGTTTGATTGTGCTTGTGAATCTTGTAAAGCTGATTGTTCCACGAAGTTCTAGAAGCAATGAAATTGTGTTCCATCCTGACAAGTGGACTTTACTAGAACTTTCAAGAGAAACTGGACTTTAGAACGACGAACGCAGGAACAGCAGAGTATTCTGCAGCAATAAGTATAATACGCAGCGCTGTTACTAAAAATATGTAACCCTATAAACTTGAAATTATATAGATTTTCTAATAATTGTAGCAGGTAATGCTTCACATACATGCCCTCGCGTCATGATTGCTAACGATATTGTATATATGAAATATAAAAAGAAATGAAAATTACAGAATTTTTACTTTCCGAACATGCACCATGTAAGGAAAGTATTGCAATCATGAAAAAATTCGACTTCGAGATTTTGGTGTATTGACACGTTTTGATGTCTTCTGATTTCATTTATGCTATTTTTACGAGATGTATGTGTGTGTGTGCGTATGTATGTGTGTGTATGTCTGTTTGTGTGTGTGTGAGTGAACACGATAGCCCCTAAACGGGGCATTAGATTGAGCTCAAATTGGGTGTATATATTATACACCACCTTCGCAAGAGCGGTATTGATTTTGGTGTGTATTGGACTTATAGTTTTCTACAGGGCTACGACAAAGATTTCTTTTATATTATGGCCTATGGGGGGAAATTCTTGAAAGTGCGCTAGCGTTTAAACGGTACATTCGATTGAGCTCAAATTGGGTATATATGCTATAAACCACCATCATAAGACCGGTATTGATTTTGGTGTGTATAGGACTTATAGTTTTCCTACAGGGCTACGACAAAGATTTCTTTTACATTATGGCCTATGGGGGGAAATTCTTGAAAGTGCGCTAGCGTTTAAACGATACATTCGATTGAACTCGAATTAGGTATATGCGTTATAAATCACCATCATAAGACCGGTATGGATTTTGGTGTGTATAGGACTTATAGTTTTCCTTCAGGGATACGACAAAGATTTCTTTTACATTATGGCCTATGGGGAGGAATTCTTGAAAGTGCGCAAACGTTTAAACGGCGCATTCGATTGAGCACAAATTGGGTATATATGTTTGAATTATTCATCGATTAAAACTTATTTAAATGCTTGGTAATGATCTTAATCGCAAGTGTTCGGAAAGTCGAGTGGAGTCACTCCAGTTTTTTTTTTTTTTTTATCTTAATTTATTTTCTTACGAATCCCTCGTGCTAGTACAAAAAATTAATTGTGAAAAGATCCCACAAACTTTCACCTCAAAGTATTTGGATAATTGCTATCGCAGACTAATGAAATAGATGAAATTTGATTGTTTGTTACAGGTAAATATAAGAAAAAAATTACTATGGAAAATCTGAGACCATGTAACTGAGGCAGCCAAAGAGAACAAAAAGTTATCGAGTTTCTGTCTCAATTTTTATGTATGATGCTTTTGACTTATTGAACGAAAGAATGTTGCATAAAAATTTTTGTTTAACCCATTTGCGCCCTACTTTTTTCATTATATTCTCTAATTTATGTTGATTCCAGAAGAAATAAATAAATTTCCGACATTTGTGAGGTATTAAGAATATGGTCCCTTTTTTTAATAGAATATATACTTTTTAAGAATATATACGTTTTTATCTTTAATTATTTAATTCATATATTACGGAATATATTCCCTTAATATATGAATTAAAGAATTAAATATTCGCATTTTACTTTGTTATCACTGAGGATTTTGTGGAAATCAGATTTATTATTCGAGAAATCGAAATAGGAAAATAAATTAATATTTATTTATTTTTGCAACTATCGAATTTGGCGACCGTCCTAAAAATAGGACGCTGTGCGTTAATGGGTTATAAAGTATATGTTTTAAATCTTACAGTCTTGATCATTTCATACCAGACCCCAAGTTCTTCCTTGTCGTGATATTTTCGCTCAGTCGTGTAATCTACTCGAAATTTCGTTTCAATTTGTCTAATTCACAGAAGAGTAACTCTTAATCTCAACTCGGCAACAAAATTATACTTAAAAAAGTGCAATATTATCAGAATTGGTCGACGTCCAAGTTAACGTCTATACATGTAATTTTTTCTCCCAACCACAAATTTCCCGGAGTTCTTTTTTCGTCCCCTTATCCAAAAAGAAAGGAAAGCATATTGCCATAATTCATTAAACGCTGTTATGCCAATCCCTGGCTGAGAAACCGAACATTTATCATAGCTAATGTCTACTGTTCTCTTTTGCAAAATGACCCAGCAGCGTGATATCAAGAAAGCTCCCTGTTATCATTATTTTGATTTCCTTTTATTTCTTTTTTCTATTGTGGCAACGCGGCTTTTATCGGTGTTGCATTGATTTACTCTTCTGAAAATTACACAGTGATGTACTTTTTCTAATGCGAGGTTTAAATAAATCAATAATGGCTGAATGAACTTCGATAATGTTCGCTTAATGTGCATTAAAATAATGTTCCTGGTTATTTTTAAAGTTATATCAAAATGTATTAATGGAAGAATAATTTATATTCAACAAACTGGTTTATCTCAATGCATCTTTCATTGTATTATGATATTTAAATAATGACATTGTAAATTTTGCCATCAAAGAAAATAAAGTTTTAATTTATTTTTATTTATTACAATTACTGTTTCCTTAATGAATACTAAACTTTGAAAAAGTATATTAATGGAAAAATAATTTATTTCATTTACCTCAATACTAGGGAATGCAATCCCGATTTGCGGACTAGTCCCGGGATTACGTCTTAATCCGCGGATGAACTGAAAATAAATTATTTAATTGCAATTCACGCCTCTTCCGATCATATTGCCAAAATTTTGCATGAGAAAACAAGAAAACCAGTGATCTGCGGGTCATACCTATTGCAGTAGGCCCCCCCCCCCCTCAGCTTCCATATTGTTATGATTTACGTACTGGTATAACGCAGAAGTGCCTCAACACTATATATTGTAGCTTTCTGCGATAGCCCTTGACTTGTCCTCCCCACTTCATAAACAACCATATGGCCGCCCATGCTAGTGATATCTTTAAGAGGTGAACTTCACTTAATTTTACCACTAAAAAATGTATGGCTCCTTCAGGGTTTCATACAATGAAAAAATATCTTTTCTTAAGCGCTTTTGTATTCTCTATCAAAATTAGATGAAGACTAGGAAGACGAATGCCTCTCTTTACGTTGCCTTTTTTATATTCTTCTTTTTTAGCAACTAAGAAATAACAGAATATATTATTATGAATGTCATGACTATAATTTTCATATTCATGTAAGGTGTTGAATGAATTATTAAATAAGATAAAGTAATAAAAAACATATAAAACATTATTTAATACGGCGGATTAATTAGTTACAATTTTTTATTTGGGAATACCTTATTCCCCCGTACATGATATATATTTCGGTTAAACACATAACCATCTTCAGTCGTTTCTGGATCTCTCACTAATGGCGGCTTCCTTTTTTATCTCTTCGTTCTTCTTCTTGAAAGTTCGATGAATGACGTCATCCCATGATTGGTCGATTGTATGAAGCGCATTGTTGATGCTGCCATCTGCTGCCAAAGTTTGATGGTACTATTGTGTGTCTGTTTAATCTGTTCTTCAAGGATTCTCATTTTCCAGTCGGCAATTATTCCGGATATGGGGGAGCCCATGGGGACTCCTTTTATTTGTTGGTAGAAGTGATTATTATATTGAAAATATGAATTATTTAAAATTAGATTTATTGCACTAGAAAGGGTGTTAATTATGTCTATATCTTTAAAACTACTTTGAATTTGTTTGTTAATAATTTGGTTCATTTCCTTAATATCTATTGATGGGTATAGATTTACAACATCGAAACTTACCATAATATCGTCTTCATCAAGTTTATAATCGCGGATGTTTTTAATGAAATCGTCGGTGGAAGTTAGAGTGCTGTTAGAGGGGGGTATAATTTCTTGCAGTATATCCTTCATATATTTTTCAAGAGTGTAGGTGGGGCCTTCACATTTGCTCACGATTGGGCGAAGGGAGGGGGGATTTTTATGATCTTTAAATTTAGCGAAAATCCGCGGGGCGAAATTAGCGGTATTGTTATAGTTAGGACCTTTCTGATCCGGCCAGGTACCATTTTTTATTAAAGTTTTTAGTTTATTATTGATTTTCGTGGTGTGGTCTTTGGGGAGATGTAAAACGTTTAGACTATTGATGGTTTGTTCCATTTTTTCATGGTAATCTTTTTTATCTAGAATAACAATCTTTCCTGTCTTGTCAGAGCTTAAGCAAACGATCTTGTTATTTTTCTTTAGGTCGCTGAGGCATTTACGGTCTTCATGATCTTTAACAGTAGTTTTAAGTTTTTTATTCATTTCTTGTTGGGCATGCATACGGATAGCTTGTTTATCTGAG